>CM052898.1:795052-926820 GCA_028534135.1 Potos flavus | reverse complement strand
GGAGCGCCAATCCTATCGGTTCAGGAAGATGAGTGTGAGGAAAAGGGAAAATATAGGATCAAGTTACAGAAGCTCACGCTGGAAATGCCTCGAGCTCAGCCGGTCGGTTTTGCCCAAAATGGGCGGGGGACCCGTGTGCAAGCTGGTCCCCAAGTGGCTTCACCTGCTTCCCCCCCAGCCAGGGCCCCGCGTAGGATGGGCACCCAGCAACGGCCCCGAGGACCCATCGCCGTGCCCGGCCCGGCCGTAGGACCCCACAAGAATTCCCTACCCTCAGGGGCGCCTGGGGGGCTCAGTGGGTTAAAGCCTCTGCCTTCGGCTCAGGTCATGATCTCGGGGTCCTGGGATCAAGCCCCGCATCGGGCTCTCTGCTCAGCGGGGAGCCTGCTTCCCCCTCTCCCTCTGCCTGATTCTCTGCCTATTGTGGTCTCTCTCTCTCTCTCTGTCAAATAAATAAATAAATAAAATCTTTAAAAAAAAAAAAAAAAGAATTCCCTACCCTCTCTACACGCACTGCCCCAGAGGGAAACCGCAGGGGGCGGGGAGACAAATCCAGCACGAAAACGCCCCAACTGCAATGCAAAAATGCCGTTGCAACTTTGCCCACATGGGGATGTCTTGGTTTTCCCTTTACGTGGGGGGAGGCTGCACTGGGAGCTGGGGCGCCCTTCACGCCTGCGGCCGGGGGAGGAGGGGCAAGCCTGCAGCCCAAACGCCGCCGGAGTTTCAGTGTCTCGTCCCCTGGATTTTCACCATTCTTGCTTTTCCCTGTGTGGCAATCGTAGACCAACCAGCCCAGAGCTCAGGCGGGCACTTTCTCCCGGGGTCCCGCCCCGGAGTCTCAGGCTGGTTGGGCAGCGAGGGGGGATGCGGGGGGCTTCTCCGACGACTCCGACGACCCCGCAGAAGGGGAAGCGAAAACCAGAGAGGAAAGAGCCGGCCTGGAGGCGTTTCTCGCTGCCCAGGCGTTGCTGGGGTTCCCTGCCCTCGCCGGAGGTGGGGACCCCCGCGTGTCTGGGTCCGCCGTCCGCCGTGGTCTGAGTGCCGGGACCATCCCCGTGTCGCCCCCTCTCCGGCCCCCCCCCACTGCTACTGGCCCGGGCCACGCCCCCTGCCTGGAGTGCCCTTCCCCTCTCGGAGGGAGGCGTCCCTTGCGGGCGGGGGTGGGGGGAGCGCGGCCTGGGGAAGTGATGCAGAGAGCACCCCCTCCCTGAGGTCTGACAGTTGCACGGAGCTTCCGGGTGGCCGCAGGCCACAGGTCAGCCTGGCGGGCCAGGGGCCGCAGCGCCCGCCCGGGTGTTCGACCCCAAGGCCGTCCCCACCCCCATCACTCGCATCCTGCAGGTAAGGGCTCCCAGAGGGGTGCTGGGGCAGGGGGCGGGCAGAGGCAGCACCTCGTGGAGGTCGGGGTGACGGGGGTGTGGGTGGGGCGGGGCCGGGCTGCTGAGCTCTGGGAAGGAGACCTGGGTGCTGTGGTCGGCCCCCAGCTGACCCCCCATCCCTGGCCCGCCCTCACAGCGGGACCTTCTATTCAGTCCCTGTTGCAAAAGCACAGGGTCCTTCCCACTGCCCCGGGCAGTTGAGAGGTGACGTTCCTGCCTCACCCGTGAGGAAAGGAGCCCAGAGAGGGTGACACACCATCCCAGGGCCACCAGCAGGTCACACTAGGACAACCGAGGCTGCCCCGCCTCGCGCCTAGCTCCCTGCGCGCCCACGCACACCATCAGCGCCCGCGCGTGCCCACCCCCGCGGGCCCCTGACTCCGACCTTCCCCCCACTGCAGCATGAGCGGCCCCGAGCCACCCAGTGAGACCCCTGGGCCTGACGCCCCAACCTGGCCGACTCCGCCCACCTACAGCAACCTCGGTGAGCTCCCGGGGAGCCCGGCTGGGGGACAGGGGGCGGCAGGGGCGGGCGGCCGAGCCGGAAGGCTTGGGGAGCCCTCTTAGCTCGCTCACGACGTCACGGTCCTCCGTAACCTCTGCTGAGGAAGGGACACAGGTGGGACCTCCAGCTCACAAACACGAGGAAGCTGGGGTTCCCAGAGGTGGGGTCACCTGGCTGGAGCCACACAGGGACACAGGGTCACCTGGTGTGGGCTGGACGCCTCTCGGCCACCCGCACATCTCTCCTCAGTGAACCGTGGGGGCACCCGTACCCCACGGGGCACTCTTCCCATCCTGCCAACGGGGCAGTGGTGGCCGAGGGGCCCGAGCCCAGCGTGTCCTCACCCCTGCCCCGCTCCCCCCATCAGGCGAGGTCCGCGCCCAGCTGCTGCCCTCCAAGGCCTGCCGCCCCCGGACATCCAGGCCCCCCTCGACTGACCTGCAGCCCCTGCCCCCACCCCTGCCCAAGAAGACCCTGGCCAGGACCCGGTCCCTGCCCACCCACAGGGCCCCCAGCTCTGGGCCCGCTCCCGCACGGCAGCCTCGGAGGCCCTTTCTGGGGTCCCACAGTGTGGACGAGAGCCAGGCCGGCCACGACGGGGCTTGGGCCCCCGGTCCCCCAGCGGAGCCGCACGTTCGCTCGCCCGACAGCCCGCTGGGCCTCGGCTGGCCCGACCTGCATCGCCCCGAGGCCGTGCGCGCCCTGCTGGAGGCCCGGCAGCTGGAGGGCCTCCGCACCGTGCGCTCCCGGCTCCGCGCCCGGCTGCTGGGGGGCCGCCCGGGCCCCTGCCGCCCCGGCCACGGCTTCCGCCTCCTGGAGGGCTCGCCGTGCGTGGAGAGCGGGGACGCCCTCTACTATCGCCTGGTGCGGGTGGACGACGAGGCGTGGCACATGCTGGCTGCCAAGGTGAGCCCCGCCCCCGATGTCCCACGATGGGTGTCGCCCAGGACGCTCGCCGCTTGGCTTCCCAGCTTAATCTGCAGCGAACACGCTAACACGGCCCTGGGAACCGCGGGTCCGAGGTGTGGGGCCCCGGACATGCGAATCGCCGGGGAGACCAGGCCCCCATGCCTCCCGGGGGCCCGGGAGTCTGCATTTTAACCCAGTCTCTAGGGAACTCTGGCGCTGGAGAGCCACCGCGCTCCGCGGCCACTGCGTTAATAACACTAATCTCGGCACCATCGACGTGTCAGAGCCCTTCCGGGGGCCCTGAGCCCTGAGCCATCCTACGGAGCCCAAGGCACCCTTAGGTACCGAATCCCCACACACCCTTTGTGACGCAACTGTCACCACATTTGTCATGTCACAAGATCCTTCTGCTTTTATGCGCCACTCAGGGGGAAAAAAAAAAAGATCCCCGTGAAGACAGCCGTGTCAGACGCAAACGTTTTCGGAAGAGCCTCAGCAATTAGACAACCCTGGGCGGGGGGGGTCCGTCCCCCTCACACCCGAGCACGAGGGAGGACGGTGTCGCTGGCCGTGTGCGTGGCGGACCGCTGTCGGACCCTGACTCCAGCGTGGGAGGCCCTGGAGGTGTAGTTTTTAAAACAGCCCCCCCTCCCCCGCGATTCTCATGTAATTCCCAGAGCCGATGCTCCCCTGACCTTCTAGAAAGAGCTTTGCTGCGGCCGCTGGGGCTTCTGAGGCCTTGGGCCGGGGCTGGTCCCCACCGAGATGGGCCGAGCTCTGCACCAGATCTCCAAGACTCAGGAGGAAAACAGAACCGGCCAGCGAAACAGCTCCTTAGCCGTAGCTTTGATGTTCGCAACCTTTGCAGGATAACGTTCTGGATACCTCGGGTCTGACAAAATAGCGTATGAGGGTTATGTTCACGTTTCTTACCATGCGTAGAATGTGGCTACTGGAAACGTCCGATTACCCGCGGCCTGGGTCGCATTTCTACAGGACGGCCCGGCCTTGGCACCCGCGCTGCCCCCTTCCTCGCGCCTCTGATGGGGCTGCCGTCCGAACCCTAAAGCCCATCGCCCTTAGCGGAGCTTTCCCGAAAACCATGCCGGCCACAGACAGCCGAATTAACGTGTTTTAACTCCTGCTTCTGGAGGCCGAGTGCACACAGTGGGGCGGGCGGGAAGGCTTCTGCGGGCAGAGCGCCGGCGGGGGTCTCCGCGGTCAGGCTCCTGACGGCCCCCCCGTTTGCCCCGCAGGTGCCCAAGCCGGGAGCCGAGGCGCCCCACCCGTGGGGCCTGGAGCTGCAGGCCTCGCTGGGCCCACACTTCAACCTGCAGGGGCTGTGCGGCCTGGTGCCCGAGGGCGCACTGCCCGGCGTGCCCTGGAGAGGCCCCGTGGCGCTGGTGGCCGAGGTGCCTGAGCGCACCCTGACCCAGTGGCTGGCCGAGGCGGGCAGGCGGCCGCGGCCCGCGGAGTTCCCCCGGGCCGTGGCCCTGCTGCTGCTGCAGCTGACGTCCGCGCTGGAGCACCTGGAGGCGCGGGGCGCGGCCCTGGCGGAGCTCCGGCCCGAGAACCTGCTGCTGGCGGCGCCCCGGGGCTGTGCCGCGGCCGGGCCCCCTCGCCTGCTGCTGGCCGACTTTGGCCGCGTCCACCCCCGGCCCCCAGGCCCCCCGGGGGCCCACGCGCAGCAGCTAAGCCACCTGCTCCGCGCCCTCCTGGGCCCTGCAGCACCCTCCGCCTCGCCCTTGGCGGCCGGCCTGGAGACTCTGGCGGCCCGGCTGGCCCGCTCGCGGCCCTCGGCGGCCCAGGCGCGGGGTGCGCTGCAGGCACTGCTCTGGGGGCCTGGGCCCGACCTGTGCGGCCAAGGAGCCCCGCTAGGGGCCTGGCTGCAGGTGCGCCGCGCGCTGCTGGCCGTGCAGCTGGCCGAGCGGGCGGCGGCGGGGGAGGCTCCCGGCCTGGAGGACTGGCTGTGCTCCGAGTACCTGGCCGAAGCGACGGAGGCCTCCCTGGGCCACGCCCTGGCCCTGCTGCAGGGCTGACGCGTCCCGAGGGCTGGCCCGAGAGGCAGGCGCCCTTCCCGGGCCGGCGCCAGAAGGCCGGGCAAGGGCGCAGGACCGGGGCCACCTCCTCTCCAATGCTCGCCCCCCTTCTACGTTGGGGACTTGGGCCCGAGGCCACCCCAGGAAGGCCGGGGGCTGGGGACTGCCGGCCAGCGCCTCCGGAGACTTCAAGACACGGGGACGGCCCACCCCTCCTCCAGGCGTGGGCAACTGCCTGTCGGCCAAGGTCGGTCCGTGTGAGTGTGGGACCCCTCCCTCAGCGTCCGGCAGAAGTGAGGCTGCCCTTCTGGTGCTGGAGTCTGAGCGTCACGGTCTCGGTGAGAAGGGGGACCCTGTCCTCCCTCTCCGGGCCTGGAGCACCCCTTGTGCCGAGGATGGCCAGTGACTGAGTGTGCATGTCCTCGTCTAGACCTGCTTGGGGTCTCCAGGGGGAGGGGAAGCTCCTAGAACCTGCAACGCCCAGCCCCCTGGCACAGCCCACCTCAGAGGACCCTGAACTCACCTGCCCGAGCATCCCCACAGGGTCCCGTGCCTTCCACCTCCCCCACTCTCCCCGCCCACCGTGGCCCCGTGCTCCTCCTCCTCTGTGACATTAAATTCTGTCCAGCCGCCAAGCTTCTGCGCGGGCCGTTCCCTCTGCCACTGTCCGAATCTCACCTCCTCTAGGCAAATAAAGTCGCCCCTCCTGGGCCCACTGTCGCTGCTCCCTGTGCCTCCCCCCAGAGCACCAGTCACCCCCTGGAAGTGTTTATCTCACGGCCTGTTACCTGACCTGCCACCTGACCGTCTCACCCACCAGGCTCGGAGCTCCCCGAGGGGAGACACCAGGCTTAACGCACAGTAGGTGTATAATCACACAGGATGCTGGAATACATTGGCAGGGAAGACTCATCAGGAAACCTAAGGCAGAGGACAAGGTCTCAGTTTACGCCTATGAAAAATGGGACGCACAAGCCCTGAGGGGCCCCACTGCCCTCGCCTCTGGGCCCTCCAGTCATGGCCCCTCACTTCCCCTGCCCCATCATGGCCAACCCCCAGGTACGACCAGGGTTCCTCTCCTGCTCAAGCATCTCCCACGGCTCCTTAGTACCCTCGGAATACAGTGGGGCTCCTCCAAAGGCTCCGCAAGCTCTCTCTGGCCAACCCCTCCTACCACATTGCCTGTCCGTGCGGCTCTCTGACCTCCAGAACTTGCCCAAGTTGTTTCTTCCCCTGGGTCACTCTGCCCGTCTCTACTCACCTGCTTCAGACTCCTATTCATCCTTCAATACCCCAACTCCAAAGCCCTTTGTGCACCTTCGCACTCCTCCCCGACTGGAGTGTTGTCCAGCTCTGTCCCTTCGGACCTTTGAAGGCCGGTAACTGAACATCCTACCCCAGCCCCAGATACATTCCAGTCTCTGCACGTACCTCTCTTGCTCCATGAAACGTGCCCCATTTCCCCGCCTCTCAGCCGAGACCTGGATGTGAATCTCTGGGCCATGCTCGCAGACGCGGCCAGCAGGTGGCGCAGCAGTCCTGCCAATCCTAGGCCTTCCGGAAGCCCCTCAGCCCAGCCCACCCCCTGCAGGCCACCGTCCTCACATCCCCCCCCCCCCCCGGGACCCCCGCCGCCAAAGCACTCCTGCCCCAGCGCAGCCCTGCAAGGCCCTCCCCAGGGCCCACGCAGGCACTAAGTGGGGGCCCGAGTCCAGACGCACCCCCGCCTCAGCCCCTGAAGTCCCAGGTGGCTCTGGCCACACCCCACACACCGCCAAGCCAGGGCAGAGGTGACTGACCAGGGCGAGCAGGAACTCAGCCAGCAAGCAGCCGTGGCCGTCCCAGATAAGGGCGCCGGGCTGGGAGCAGGCAGCCCAGGCTTGGGGTGGGGCGGCCTGTGCCACCCAGAGCCTCCCGGGGCTGCGAGGGACGACTGTGAAAACGTGAGGTACACAGGCGGCCACAGCCCCGGGGCCCGCCTCGCACCAGACGCCACAGCAACACGACTGCGGCCAGAGGTGCGGCGGCTCCCCTCCAGGCGAGGGGGTCACGGGGCTCAGGACCCGTGCACGCCCCGTTCCAAGCCCTCCAGTCCCAGGGTGGCGGGCAGGGGACAGTGGCCGGGGGAACACCACGGAGCCAACACAGGTCTTGGAGATATCATCACTTTTATTCAGATTTTTCAAAGCACTAGAAGGGGAGATTAACACCTATCTTTTCAAGATAAGAGACCTAAGATTTCCAAGAACCTTCAAATGAGAAACTCCTCCTCCAAATACAGGGACAATTGGAATCATCTTAAACCAGCAATAAAAAAGTAAAATATAAACTTTTATTTAGAATTAAAGCAAATACTTCAGTATCACAAACACAATATTAAACTCCAAGAAATATACCGCTAATTTGGAGTGAGCATTTATTTGCACAATCACAACACGCGGACAAGCCCAGCAGAGAGGAGCAGGCCGGACGTCTGCACCGCAGCGCGGCCGTCGGTCCCGCCCCCGCACTAAGCGCGACACGCAAAGGGACTGCGACCCCGGGCTCCAGGGACGCAGGCGGCACGGCACGGGCACTACTCCTCCTCCCC
Source organism: Potos flavus (assembly GCA_028534135.1). Taxonomy (NCBI): domain Eukaryota; kingdom Metazoa; phylum Chordata; class Mammalia; order Carnivora; family Procyonidae; genus Potos; species Potos flavus. The sequence goes on along the minus strand of CM052898.1, from coordinate 919,395 downwards.
CGAAGACTCTCTCTCGAACGTGTAGGCCATGAAGCAAGCGTCGGGTCTCTTGGGGACAAGGGGGTGCCCCGGTCTCACAATCTCAAAGCCCAAAAAGCTGAAGGTCCGGAGCAAGGCGGCTGCGGGGGAAACAGAGTCAGAGCCGCAGCCGGGGAGGCCAGTGCCCTGTGCGCCTCCCACCCCCCAGGGCAGCGGGAGACCCCACCTCTGTCGTCGCGGTTCTTGTGGAAGCAGATGAAGACGTGGGCGGCGTGCAGCTGCTCCTCCGCGAACTCGAGCAGAACTGCGAAGCTGAAGGGCCAGCATCAGCTGGGCCAGCCCCCCCACCCGGCCCCACTTCCGGGAGCACCCCCCCCACCCCGCATTCAGGGCCGAGCAGCCCCCACTCCGGGTCGGATTCTCCCCGAGACCTGCTGGCCCGCTGCTGAGAAAGAAAACCCCCAGCGCCCCAGATGAAGAGCCCGCCCTCACCTGTCCTTGCTCCCCTCGGGCAGGGCGCCGCCCGGGATCTCCACGTAGAGGCAGCCGCCGCTCAGCACTGCCCTCCAGTTAACGTGTTTGGAACCTGTGAGCCTGGTCTGGACGTTCAGAATCCTCGTCTTGCTGTTAGACGTTAGTTCCTCGGTTACATTCAGCCGATTATCCTGCAGGATGGGAGCGCTCTATCTGCACCGCAGACACCAGCCACCGCTCACCGCTGGCCGCCTCCCTCGCCGCAGCCAACGCTTGCAACACCCAGAGAAGCACCCAAACCACACCGCCCCCCACCCAGCGCAATGCTGTGGGGGGGAGGGGAAGGGGGCTGCTTCCCTGAATCCCGACTCTGACCTTAAGGAAACCAGGTCCTGAAGGTGAGCAGCAGGTGCACACAGGTGCCCCCCCCCGCCCCCCCCCAGCCAGAAGGACGGGGTACTTACAGAGTAAAATAAATTAGCTGAAAGATTGTGATCCCTCTGACTATTCCCTCGCCCACCTGGGATCTTCAGGGGTGGGTGAGGGACATCAGGAGCACCACCGAGGCCCTGGACCCAGGTTACTACAGCAGTTAGGAGAGACCCTGGAACTGGAGAGAGCGCGGCGCTCAGCCCGACGGGGAGGGGCCCCCCCGAAGGCCAGGGCCCGCCCCACCCGGGCGGCCGGACTCGTGTTGACACCGCGAGCCTCGGCCACTTCCGGCTGTCAGGGCAGCGGGCCAGCGCTCCGGGCTCGAGGGGCCCCGGCCGTCCCTGCCCCTCGGGGCCACCTCGCACCGGCCCGGCCCCTCCCGGTCCTCCGAGCGACTTCCCGTTTTCGGCCCCGACCGTGCGGACTTCCCCTTCTCGGCCCCGGCCCCGGCGGCGCCCCTCCCGCACCCTCCCCGCGGGCCCCGGGGTTGCGTCATCGCGGCAGACGCGGCCCGCGGCCCCGAGGGAGGTTTTCACAATCGGCGCGCTCGGCAGCGCCAGCAGCCATTTGCTGCGCGGTGTAAACAGGCCCCAAAGTCGCCTCCATTTTGCACGGCTCGGATCTGGGTCCCCCCACCTCCGCGGCCCGTCGGCCTCCGGGCTCAGGACGGCGTCGGCGGGGCGCCCCCCATCTCCGCGGCCAGCGCGGGGGCGCCGGGGAGACCCTGCCGCAGGCGCGCTGTCGAGGGGCCGCGGCCCCGGGAGGCGGACACGACCGCGGCCCGAGCGCCGCGCAGCGGAGGGGGCGGCCGGCCGGACCCCGACGGAGGAGGCCCCGGCCGCGTCTACGTGGCGCCCTGAGCCCCGCGACCTCGGGGGTCCCGGCGGGGGACCCCCACTCGGCAGCGCAGCTGCCCCCGCGGGCCCCGACAGCAGGCCGCGCCCGCCGGGCGCCCACCCCCGCCGGACTCCCGGGGACCCCGAAGCGCCGCCCGAGGGGCTGGCCGCCCGCCCCGCCCCCGCCGCGATTGTGGCCTCGAGAAAGGGGCGGCCCTCGCGCTCCCGGGCCCTCCCGGGCGCCCCGCGGCCGGCACCCCGCGGGCCTGCGCGGCGGCGCTTCTGGAAGCTTCGGGCGGGGGCGGGGCGCTCACCTCTCGCTGCTGCGGCCTCCGCGGCTGTGCAGGCTGAGGAGCGGCATGGTGCGGGCGGCGTGGACGGCGGTGCTGGGTTTATCCCCCTCCTTCTCTCTGGCGAAGCAGTGGCTGTTGAGGATCCGCTGCAGGGAGGATTTCACCATCCGGCCGCTGGGGTCCGAAACCAGAAAACCTCCGCTGCGCTTCTCCGCGCCGCCGCCGCTGCTCGCCGTTCGCAAAATGGCGCCGCCGCCGCCGCCCGCCTTTATAGGCGCTGCGCTCGGGCCACGCCCCCACGCCGCCTGGAACGCGGACGCGCGAGGGGGCGGGGCCGCGGGGGCCCCGAGGATTCCGGGCGCGCCCGCCCCTCTCGGCGTCTGATTGGCGAGAGACCTGGGATGGGGGTGGGGCAGCCGAGGGGACCGCCCCCTCCGCCAATGGCGACTCTCTGCGGGCGCGGGAGGCGGGGCGCCGTGGCGTCCAGAACGCTGCGTACGCGCCCCGCCCCCAACAGCCGGGCCTGGGGGCGGGGGCGCCGCGCTCCGGGGGTCTTGGGGGGCGGGTGGTGGTGGCGTCTCCGCCTAGGCCCTTGTCGCCCTCGCCAGTGTCCCTGCCCCCAGCGGAGCCCCCTCTCCCGGGAGGCTCGGGTGACAGAGGCCCCCGTATTCGCGGGCAGGGGTCCCAGAGCCCCCACCCCACGAGGCGGAGTTCCTTTCCGTGATAACCTCGGAAGGGTCGGTTCCGCGGTAGTTTTCTGGGTTCGGTCTTGCACGTTTCAGAACAGCCGCAGTTAAAGAGAGACCCTTCCATGCTGAAGACACTTGGATTTAATGAAATGGAGCGTGTCGCTTCCGGGCTCAGCCAACAGCCCTCCTGCTCCCAGAGAAACGCAGACCCCTCCCGGGGGAACGCAGACCCCTCCCGGGGGAACGCGGACCCCTCCCCGGTGAACAAGGACCCCTCCCGGGTGAGCGCAGATCACCCAGGCAAGAGTCCAGCTCCAAAACTTGGAGGTGGGAGCGGTTCCCGGTGGACCCAATCGAGCCTTCCTTTCGTGATTTTACTTTCTAGGCACAAATAGAGGGTCTGGAGAGTTAGGTAGAACTAAAACAACTCCTGTATGTTTCTTTGTCTTCACAATTCACACCTCGTTTGTATCTCGTTTTTATTTCAATCTATTGTGTCCATTTGGGTTAGAGACACAGACTTTCCCCAAAGAGACCTTGAATGATTGCAAAACCCACGGGACCTTATTCTGCAAAGCAGGTCTGCTGAATCCGTGTGTCTCCTAATTCCCTTCCAGGGAAATGCGGTATTTATTATCATACAGTAATTCTAAGTAAAAATGTCTTATTTATAGCTTCCGAACACACATTGTGAGAACTCCACCAAAACTCTTAAGAATTGCATGTGTTGGGCCAACCAAGGAATTTTCCTGGGAAAGAATATTTAATCCGTGACTTTGTGTAGCATTGCAGCCCGTGGTGAAAATTAAAAGCACGTGGATTCTCAGTTAACTGTCCAATTGTTTTCAATCCTGCAGAGGCCCACGCATTCACTGCAAAGCCTCCTTCGGGAGCCCGCCGCCCACCCTTGGAGGCTGCGGCAGTGTCCTTACTATTTGTAGGATTGGTGTCGTTGTTGCAATGTAGGCCCTGCCTTCTTGAGACTGGGAGAGCCTCTGAGCTTTGAAATCTGGTTGGGTTTTTCATTTTTTGTTTTTTGGGGTTTTTGCCTCTTGTTGGCTCTCCAGTGTTTTGCACAGACGAGCAACTCTGGGCCAAGGGTCCAGAATCCAGACCGCCCACTGGTCACTGGGTCACAGGGTGTTTATCCCCCACGACTGAGGCCAGAAAATGACAGAGACCACAGCTGACCCTCAGCACCGGTGGTTCAAGAAAGTCTCTGGTCCACTGCCCAGGAAGCACCTGGAACGGTGAGACGTCCACCAGGATTCCTCACCTGCCGGGGGCAGAGTCTGGAGTATGGGGTGTAGCCTCCTTCAGCCACAGGGAACCAGCAGGAGCCTTGAGGGGCCCAGGACTCGGGTGGGAAGGGTCCCTTCTTCATCGACGGGCTTTGCACTGTTGCTGGCCAAAGCGCTCTTCAATTTGGAATCGTCGTGGGTGGAAAGGGGGAAAAAATGTAGTCTCTTGGTAGAAAACCAAGTTGCAGCATCTTGCAAAGAAGCAGAGGTTGAAGAGAAAAGGGGGTGCTTGTGGGGTCAGGCGGGGCAGGGCACCCGAGTCCGGGAGAGTCGCTGGGGAGGGCGGGGAGGGTGTCCGAGGGCTCCCGGAGCGGGGCAGGGATGTGGGAAGAGTGTCCCTCGTCCTCTTGAGGAGGGCGGGCTCTGGGTCTGGGGGATGGCCCCCTCCGCCTGCTGTCAGGGGGGTGGTGACAGCTGGCATGAGGAACATTTTCATCGGCCTTGCTGGCTGTGAGGGCGGGAAGGGGACCCAGGTGCCTGCCGCCACCAGGATGGAAAACCCCGAGGCCAGGTCAAAGTGTCTTTCCAGATTTCATCCGGCATGGAAGGTTTGCTCGCCGTTGGATCTCGGTGACCCCCACACAGCGTTCAGGTTCTCGGGTGGCAATGAACGCCCACGATGCAGGGTCAGGCCAGTCACGTCTGGGGGCTGTCCTGGGCACTGGGGGGTGAGCACATCTCTGGTCCCCACCCCTCGGTGCCAAGAGCTCTCCGTGTCGTGACAGCCACAGATGTCCCAAGACACGGCCCCGTGTCCTGCCAATGTCACGTTCTTCTTTCTCTGTCTATTCCGGGCGCCCCGTCAATGCCGGGTCTGTGAGGAAGGACACCTCCACTCTTGGAGGACCGCGGGGTGGAAGTTTCTGGAAGTTTCCGGATCGGGTGCTCAAGGCAGCCTGCCCTGGCTGGGCTTGGTGGGGACCCAGAGAGAAATCAGACCGGCGGGATGGGCCTTGCTGGGAACAGGAGCCTATGAGAGGTGAGGGACCCCCTAGACTGCGGGGTAGGAAAGAGGGGTATCAGGGAGGACTTCTCGGAGGTGGTGAGAGCTGAGCTGCAGGGACGGGACACCGGAGATGTGGCGCAAGCAGGTCAAGGAGGGAGAGAGCCCATGGCTCGTGACCTGGTGAATCACCAGGGCCATGTTAGGTATCTGGGGGTGCCAGGGCAGCTGGGGGGTCTCATTCTGATTTTGAAAAAGGATTTGCAGAGTATAGTTGGCTGACTAACAGCCCCCCAAAATGTCCATGTCCTAGTTCCAGAATGTGTGGATGGATCACGTCACATAGTAAAGGGCCTTTGAGGTGGGGGCGGGTCAAGGCCACCGAGGAGGGGATGACCCTGGGTTCCCGGGGGGCCCGGCGTCCTCACCAGGTCCTCAGGAGAAGGAGGCAGAGAGAGGGCGGGGGTCCCAGAGACGGGCGGACCCCGCGCTGCCGGCAGGGAGGACGGAGGGGGGCTGCGGGCCAGGAGAGGGCAGGAGCTGCGTCTCCCTGGGGTTTTAGGACTTCCGAGCCTGGAACTGTGGGAGAACCAATCCGTGTGGTCTTAAGCCGCTGAACTGGCGGCCCCGGAGCTCCCACGTGGAGGGAAGCCAACCTCCGGCGTCTGGGTCAGTGGCAGCCGGTGGCACGTGAATTTCAGCCAGACGCGTGGATCTCTAGCGCACGCTGAAGTATTTCAGTACCTCCACCCGACTTAACATAAAACGCAGGGGCGCCTGGGGGGCTCCGTGGGTTCAAGCCTCTGCCTTCGGCTCAGGTCATGATCTCAGGGTCCTGGGATCGAGCCCCGCATCGGGCTCTCTGCTCAGCAGGGAGCCTGCTTCCCCCTCTCTGTGCCTGCCTGTGATCCCTCTCTCTGTCAAATAAATATATAAAATCTTTAAAAATATATAAATAAATTTTAAAAAATGCAGGAAGCAAGATGGCAGATAGGGCCGCGGACCTGCGGCCGGAGCCAGACAGAGCGAGCTCGGCGAAAGTTCCTGGTAGGATCAAGGTGGGAGGGGGTGCGGGGGGGGGTGTGTGAGCTGGAAACGTTCCTCCCTCCTCCGCTGGGAAATTTTCATCATAAAATGCTAAAGAGTAAAACTGGAAGAAGGTCAGAGCCCCTCTTCTCACGTCCAGCCTGGTCCTTTCTCCGATCTCCACCCCTGGGAATGGAAAGGCAGCGGCCTTGGGACCCGGGGACCGAGTGGCAGGAAATCAGGCAAGAGTTCTGAGTGGTGACAGCCCGTCCACGGGGGCTTTGGGCCGAGGGAAGGCTCCGCCTGCTGGGATCTGGTCTCGAAGCCCCCCTACGCAGGTGCCATGGGGACCCCTTCGCAAACACGCGGGATCCAAGCCCCCGAGGGGACGGATGGCCCAGACGCGAGGAGGGCTTATCTCAAGAGGACGAACTGTCCTTATCTCGTGTGCGGTTTCCAGGTTCGGGCTCCGGTGTGGCCAGTGTTTCCGTAGAGGTTTCGTGGTAGAAGGAAAATGGTCCCCAGGAGGACGTCTGAACGCTAAGGCCTGGCTGATCTGGCTCCTGCCCCGCAAGGCCCTCTCCTCTGCGTTCACCAAGGGTTATCTTCATTTCTCTAGAATTTCTGTCGCTAAATACGAGCCCGGCGGGCTCGGTCCACGGAGCCCACCACTCCTCGTCTCGGGGTTGTGAGTTTGAGCCCCACGTTGGGCGTAAAAAAAAATAAACGTATAAAGCCAAGAGCAATGGACATTCACTGAGGACACTAAATATATACGGGTGTATTTCTCACCAGACCTTTTCTTTAGTGGGTATTTTTTTTTTTTAAGATTTTATTTATTTATTTGACAGAGAGAGAGAGAGAGATCACAAGCAGGCAGAGAGGCAGGCAGAGAGAGAGGGGGAAGCAGGCTCCCCGCTGAGCAGAGAGCCCGATGCGGGGCTCGATCCCAGGACCCTGAGATCATGACCTGAGCCGAAGGCAGAGGCTTTAACCCACTGAGCCACCCAGGCGCCCCCATAGTGTATATTTTTAATATCTGTGTCTATACGTGTGGGTATAAATGCCCCACATTATCTACGTTTTGATATATATTTACAAACACATATTGTGCTGTATCTCATTTCATAGTATTTATCTACATACCTTATTCTGTACATTGTATTGCAATGCTAATAATTAATATATAATATGATATGCTGTAAATAATATATTTATTCAATATATCCTTATCGTTTTCCGGAACTCCTAACATTTTTGTAGCAGGTTTGAGCAGACAGAACTCATATACTACGCAATAGTCTTATTTATTTTATTTTTACTTTTCAAATTTTATTTATCTTTTTAGAGGGGGGAGGGGCAGAGGGAGCGAGAGAAGCTTCAGCAGTCTCCAGTCCGACACAGCTCGACACGGGGGTCGATCCCATGGCCCTGAGATCATGGCCTGAGCCGAAATCAAGAGTTGGGCATTTAACCAACAGAGCCATCCAGGAGTCCCTGCATTAGTCTCATTTAAAGTATATGATTCAAGGTGGCTCAGTTGGTTAAGTGTCTGCCTTCGGCTCAGGTCATGATCCCGGGGTCTTGGGATCGAGCCCCACATCCAGCTCCCTGCTCAGCGGGAAGCCTGCTTCTCCCTCTGCCTTCTCTTTCTCTCTGTCAAGTAAATAAATAAAATCTTAAATAATATGTTTAAAAATTAATAAATAAAAATAAAAACTAGCATCACGGGGCGCCTGGGTGTCTCAGTCCCCTAAGGCTCTGACTCTTGCTTTCGGCTCAGGTCGTGATCTCAGGGTCTTGAGGTCGAGTCCCGTGGGGGCCTCTGCGCTCAGTGGGGAGTCTGCTAGGGACTCGCTCCCTCCCTCTGCCCTCCCCCACCCCAGCGTTCGCTCCCCCGCGCTCTCTCTGATAAATCAACAAATCTTAAAAGCCAAAAACCTCGCATCATTAGTGAGCATCTGAACATTGTGTTTCGTAAACTACATTTTTTTTCCCTTAGGCGTATGTTCCGGTGGTTCCTGAACAGCTAGACGTAGTGACCCTATGACCAGGGGTCCCAACCCTACACATCTTCCCAGAGGGACAGAAAGCAGAGACTCCAAACCCTTAGTCCCCACATGCTCACGGCAGCACGATTCACGACGGCCGAAGGTGTGACGACCCAGTGTCCACCAACGGACACGTAGGCACACACAGCGTGGTCCGTCATGTGCGGGAGCGTCCCCGGCCGCCCACACGAGCGAGGTGCCCACACGCCACCCCGGGGACGGACCCCGAGCCCACGACGCGCAGGGAGGGGACCAGACACAGAAGGCGGTGTGAGTCCACGCGGGGGACGCACCCAGACCAGGCTCCTCTGCGGACGGGGAGGGGGCTCGCGGGGGCCGGGGGCTGGAGGGGAGGGGTTTGTGAATGGGGAGGGGGTTCCTTTCGGGGCGACAGAATGTTCTGGAGCAGCACGACCGCACGTGCCGGTGGCTAAGCAGCGGTTATTGAATTTGGGTTCTAGATGAGCAAACAGACCTCCCCCGCGGAGCCCTCCCTCACGCCCCGGGTCCCACGGGCCACCCCCCGGCCCCTCGGCTGCTCCAGGACCAGGGACGCAGTCGGCTTCGCCGCAGGGAGCCCAGCCCCGGCTTCATGCTTCTTAGGCCGGCTGGCCGAATTCGAAAAAGCAAGGTGACCCTTTATGGGTGCCCCCACCTCCAGGACCTGCTTCTCTGAGGCTCAGGGACAGGAAGCAACCTCCCCGGGCCACCGTGGCCAGCCGGGCAGTGGCTCTGTGCTGGAGTGGGGGTGGGGCCGCCCCAGCCACCGCTGTCCCCCCGCCCCCCCCCACCGCCCGCTGCCCTCCTGCCCTCCTCCCCTTCCCGCCGCAGCCCGCACGCCGATTGGGCCTCGCGGCCTCCAGACACCTGTCGCTGTCCGTCCTGGGGCCGCGCTCCCCGGGCTCCATCTGTCCAGCGGGCTCACCGTGGCGGCCGTGCAGTAAGTGGGGCAGGGGGAGGCCTGGGCAGACAGGGGGGTCCCTCGGGTCTGGGGAGGGCATCTCTGAGGTCCACGGGGACCCCCAACTCTTGAGGCTGCCCCCTACATGCCTAAGGGCACCTGCCCGCTGGCCGTTTGGGCTCCTCACTCAGTGCCCTGCTCCAGCCCCGCGGAAGGGTCACTCTTCTGACCAGGGATGTCAGAACGCGTGGACGCTGGCAGCCGGGGGCGTGGGGACCCCAAAACAGGGCTGTGGGAAGCCGGCTCAGCTGGGTTTGACCGCAAGCTGCCGACGACCTCTGGCAGATGGCTCTCTCTGGAGACTCAGTTTCCTCATCTGTCCTATGGGAGCAGAGGCCGTGGGAGGAGGCGGGGGCCCCAGCGTGGGGATCAGGAAGCCCCCGGGGCCCCCCGGCCCTGCCCGTGGTGGCCAGAGTGAGGCCGGCCGGCTGCTACAGCCTGAGCTTCTAGATTTAGGGGCTGGGGGCTGGGGTGCCAGGAACGGCCGGCCAGGACGGTTCAGAGACCCCGGGGGCCAAAGCCCGGGAGGGGGCCGGGAGGCACGACGGCCTGTTTCTCCCGCCTCCAGCACTGGATAAAAATAGTGCCTGGTCTCAGAGAACTTGAGCCAACTCTGGGGCCAAGGGCTCTGGTCTGAGCTGTCTTAGCTCATCTGCGTGTGACCTTGGGTGGGTCCCAGGCCTCTCGGGGGCCCCAGCAGCCCCCACGTGCTCAGGGAGGGGTCCCAGCGCAGGGAGGTGGCCCGGGGGCGGGGGGAGCTGCTGGGCCACGCCCGCCCGAGGGTGAATCTGCCGCGGACAGGAGGTTCCAGGCGGAAGGACCAGCAAGGGCCGAGCTGAGAGGCAGGGGGCCCCCTCATTCAAGTACAAGGGGTGCCCCCAGGTCAGGCCCGGGCCCACGGCAGGGGCTCGGCAAATGCAAGACGCGTCTGACGCAAGACGCCTCCTCTCCAGCCGCCCCCAACTCCGGAGGATCCCAGGTGCTCAGACGTTTCCATGACAACCAGGGCCCTGCAGGAGCTGGATGGAGGCCTGGGCAGCCGCCAAGCGGGCGAGGACCTCGCCACACCGGCCGACCCCTGCCCTGACCAGCCCCAGGAGGACCGGGCTCGAGGTGCCCACAGGGGCGCGGGTGGGACGGAGCCCCCGCCCCCCCGGCCACCTCCTGAGCCAGGTGGCTAACCGGCCACCCAGGACTAGGACCCCCACATTGGGCCGGCTCCAACTCTGCTCCCTGTTTCCAGCCTGTGTCCGTCAGGGACTTGGGGGATCTGTAAGGAGCCCCAGAGACATAGGTTGTGGGCCGTGCAGGTCAGGATTCAAATCCCAGCTTGCCAGCAAAGTGCTGTGTGCCTTTGGGCAGGGCTGCCTTTGAGCCCGTTTGCTTTCTAATCTGTAGAATGGGAGGAATCCCCCACCCCTGGCCCAGCAGGGGCGTCTCACGACCTTGACTCTCCCTCTTTTCCTCCAACAGCGATGCCCAGGCTGGCCGACTCTAGCAGCTGGCCCCATGTGAGTAGCCGGGGCCCTGGGGCTTCCGCCTGGGATGCCCCTAGAGTCAGGGACACGCCGGCCAAGGGGGTGGCTTTCTACGCCTCATGGGAAGGGTTTGAGTTCCCTTGGAGGAAGGAGGGGAAGGAAATACCCCGGGCCACTCAGGACTTCTCATAGGTTTCTCAAGCTGAGGGCAGCCCCCCAGGCAATGCGGATGCCAGGCCCAAGAAGACAGAAAAGGAGCCCGTGGCCAAAGTGGCCCCAGGACCCGGAAAAGAGACTCTGAAAGCAGGAGCAAGTAGGTTTGCAGAAGGCAGGGGTGAGGTGGGGGAGTGGGTATGGCCCAGCAAGGGTGGGGGGCAGGCCCTGGGCTGGGTCCTTGGATCTGGGGGGAGGGGAACAGGGTGCAACGGGGCTGCTGGCTGGCTTCTGTCCCCGTGTCACCAGCAGTAACTAAGGGCTGGAAGCCTCTGCTAATTCTTGATAACAAATGCAAGCTACTCCTAGGCTTCAGTTAATACATTCTAGAGTATTCCCCACATCCCAGGAAGCTCTGCATGCACGGCTTTATGCCCAGGGCCTCGTAGCCAGGCAGGGAGGGCAGAGCCCCCTGGGGCCGCGCCCAGCCCAGCTCTTGCTCCCTGCAGCGCCCCAGAGCCCCGTGCGCAAGAAGGTGCAGGCCTCACCACCCCCGCAGCGGCCGCCGCCACCCCCGGCCCCGGCCCCGAGCGACGAGCTGCCCTGGGAAGGCTTGTCCCTCAACAGGTGCCTGGTGCTGGCCTCATTCGTGGCGCTGCTGGGCTCGGCCTTCCAGCGGTGCCGAGGTGAGCCTGGGCGCCCACCCTTCCAGGGAGGCTCACGTGCCCCCAAGGGACAGGTCTGGGCGCCTCCCCTCCAGAGGGGGTGGTCTTCTATACCTGCCCCCCTGGGCTGGTCCCCTTCTCCCTGGTATGGACTCTGGGAGGAGTCCTTGGTCCCCCCACTGCCCCACCTTGTGCACTCCTGACCTTGTGCGCCCTCCCTCGGTGCCGGCTTTGGGAGAAAGCGCCTCCACCCCCTTCCCCCGTCGGGGACCTTCTCCAGGGGGGCCCTTCTCTCCCAGATGGGATCTCGGCGCACCTGTCTCCTCTGTGAGCAGGCCCTCACCCCTCATGGGCCTTGGCCCCCAGGACTGGCCCTGTGAGCCCCCTTCGGGTGGCATGCGTCAGGGAGCTCTCGCAGCCCGCGGAGAAACGTGGCCGGCCCTTTTGCAACTGGCTTGAGGGAGATGTGGAGGGAAGGGGCCGCCTTAGCCGGAGACCAGGAGCCTTCCCTTCTGAAGGCTTGGAGGGAGGGGAGCCGGGACTCCAGGGGGGAGGGCTGGGGTGGCAGGTTTGGTCTGCGCCCCTGCCTGGGCTGACTCCCCTCCCCTCCAAGATGCTGTGGCTGGGGAGGCGGATGCCCCTGCACCTGTCCCTGGGCCGTGGGTACCGCCCAGCTGGCCCCCGCAGCCAGCAGCAGCCCCGGTAAGCATTTCCATTAAGTGACGGTGGGCGGCGGGGTGAGGGGCCTGGACCCCGCGCTGGGCAGGTGTGCGCTGACCCTAGCGCCTCACCCCACCCGCGTGGCAGTTGCAGCCCAAGCCCGAGGCCTGGGCGCCCCCATCGGGACCGCCGGCACCCCAGGCGGAGGAGGAGGAGGAGGAGGAGAAGGCCGAGGCTCCGGGAAGCCTGGAGGGCTCGGAGAGCGGGGCTGGGGAAAAGCGCGCGCCCAAGGAGCCTCCGCGGAAGGAGGAGAGGCCTCGCAAGGAGAGGCCGCGGAAGGAGGAGCGGCCTCGGAAGCAGGAGAAGCCACGGGCCGCCAGGGAACCCCGAGAAGCTCTACCCCGGCGCTGGGAGGTGCGCGAAGGGGGCCCTCGACACTGGACGCAGGACTCCAGAGACCCCGGACTCAAAAGGAGGCAGGCCTGGGACTCCCCGCGGCGCCCCGACGAGGACAGGCGTCGGGGACGCCAGAAGCACCGGCCGGGCAAGGGGCGGGACTGAGCCGGGCCTGGGTCCTGGGACCCAATCCTGGGAAACCCCCCTCCCTGTGGGTGGCCTCCCGGTTCAGCGAAATAAATTGAGTGCTGCAGCCCCAGGGTCGCTGGCTCCTTTGAGGGGGGCCGCCTGGGCCTGAGGGCGGAGATGGGAGACCCTCCAGCGGGGCTGCGGGCTAGGGGCGGGAGTGGAGGCAGTGGGCACCGTCGGGGATGACGCTGTGCTCCGCGCTGGGGGAGAGCCGGCCAGGTGGAGGCCCCCACCTGTCCCCAAACGCACGAACACACCAGCTGGTGCTTGCTGGTCTTTATTGGGGCGAGGATGGGGGTCCGAATAAATATGGGCGGGGCGCCCCTCGGGGCCGGTCCGGCGGTCACCGGCAGCCGCACTCCGTGGCCACCATGTTGGGCACGTGGTGCGCGCTGATGCGCTCCTCCGACAGGCTGATGAGCAGCTTGCCGGCGTAGGCGGTGGGCACGCAGCAGGGTGGGCGCGCCAGGGCGGCGCCGCGCGCCTGCATCTTGAGCAGCAGCACCACGTGGTTGCCGTAGCGCGGGTTGCGGTCGGACTGCGGCCAGCCGCACGCGCCCTGGCAGTTGTTGGCCCGGTACGTCTCGGGGATGAGCACGGAGCGCTCGGCGCGCAGGTCTACGCTCAGCTCGCGCAGCGCGCACGGCCCGTCCGCCGCCCCGGCCCCCGCGCTGCGCTGTGCCCGGGGGGCCCCGCTCCGCTCGCGCCCCCGCCACTCGGCGCGCAGACCCTGCAGCGCCTTGAGCAGCAGCAGCGCGCGCAGTGGGCCGCCCGGGCCGCCGGGGTCGCCCGAATCCCCCGGGGCCCCGGGGCAGAGCGCGAGCAGGCGCTCCAGCAGCGGCGAGGCGGCGGGCGGCAGGCCCGGGAGCCCGCGGAGCTCGGCGGCCGCGGCCCGCAGCTCCGCGGCCACACGATGCGCTAGGCCCGCGGCCCAGGGCGCGGACTCGGGGCCCCGCAGCGGCGCGGCGTCCCCGGCCGTGGCCGTGGCGGGGGGCAGCAGCAGCAGCAGCAGCGGCTCCTCGCCGCCGAGCAGGCGCTCCTGGGTCGCCGGGTCCGACAGGTTGACGAGGCCCTGCGGGAAGCCGGCCAGCGCGCCGGGGTCCAGGGCCAGGCGGGGCGGCGAGGCTGGGGCTGGGGGGCCCCGCAGGGCGCGCACGAGGCGCGTGAGCGTCTCCAGGAAGGGGTCTGCGCTGGGCGGCGGCTCCTCGGGCTCCTGCTCCCGGGAGGGCCTGGAAGGCGGAGTGGGGAGGTGTGAGCAGGTACAAGGTTCTTCCCCTCCCCGCCCCCCCCAGCCTGGGCCTGCACACACCTGGGGGGCAGGAAGGGCACTTGGTCCAGGAGGCCGCGCGCGGGCATTGGCGTGGGCCCGGGCAGCGGCAGCAGGAGCAGGGCCGGGGTCATCCGCGTGAAGCAGCGGGGGTCGGGGCCAAACAGCAGCCCCTGCAGCTGGGCCGTGCTCAGGGGGGCACCTGGGCGGCCTGGCGGGACCCGGGGGCGGCTCAGTGTTTGGGGGCCGAGGGCGGCCCCCCTTGCCAGGTCCCCGTCTTTGAGAGCCTACCATCTCCTCGGGGTTGCAGGGTCAGGGTGACCCCAGGGCTGGGCCAGGCCCCCGCTGGGTGGTCCACGGCCAGCAGCAGGTAGCGCGTGTCCCGGGACCAGCAAAGGTTCTGTGGTGATGGGAGGGCTCAGCCGAGCCGGCTGGGGGGAGGGTGCCGGCCCCGCTCTGCCCGCTGCCCACCCAGGACACTCGGAACCTTGCTCAGCACGGTTTAAACACCCCGTTCCCGGGACACCTGGGGGCTCCGTCGGTGAAGCGGCTGCCTTCGGCTCAGGTCATGATCCTGATCCCGGGGAGCCTGCTTCTTCCTCTTCCTCCCCTTGCCCCCCCCACCCCCCGCTCTCTCTGTAATAAATAAGTAAATAAAATCTTAAAAACAAGCCCACCACCTCCGCCCCCCTCCTCTGCTGGGCGAGGGCTCCTGGAGGCCCGGGAACTGCCGCCTCGTGTGCCCTGGTACCTGGGTGCCCGGCAGCCCCGTCCCCGTGACAGTGACCTCGGGGCCAGGCCCGGGGTACAGCACCAGCAGCGCCAGCTCTAGGGGACCGGCTCCTCCGGGCGGGGGCGCCTGGAACTTCAGTGCGACTGCTGGCTCCCAGGTCACTGCGGCCAGGACAGACGGGGAGGGGCGCACACCTGAGCCCCTGGAGTCCCAGCCGCCCCCCGCAGCCCACCCTTCATTCCGGCAGTGATACCCCCCCCACCGAACTGGGAGCCTTGGGGACCTGGCGGGAGAGGTCTGGCGCCCCATCGCGCGTCACCCGGAGGAACGAGCGGCCGGGCGGGCGTCGAGGCTGCCCCCGCTCGCTCCGGACTCCCTGGGGCCTCCGTCTGCGGCGCTCGCTGGGGGAAGCCCAGCCCTCCAGTGGCTCCCGGGGACAGGCCGGCTCTCACAGGGACGCCTCGGCGGGCCTTGGAGGTCGGGCCGGCCCCACTCGCTTGGGCTCCTTCACTGAGAGGTTCGGGAACGGGCGCGTTTGGGAGCCCAGCTTTGGGGATTAGAGCCCCACCCAGGAGCCTGAGGGCACCCGCCCCCCGGACCCCGGGGGAGGCTGGGGAGGGGTCTGGTGCAGGGGCTCCGGCAGGCCCCTATCTGGAGAGTGCGGCCATGTCCCTTCTCAGGAGACGGGGGCCCGGTCCCCCGCCTACCTTCCTCCAGGTGCAGCACCGCCAGCCGCCGCCCCCCGGGCTCCCCCAGCCACGCCTGCAGCCGCCGCAGAAGGAGCAGGGCGGGCTGCCCGGCGCCGGCAGTGCAGACCCCGAAGGTGGCCAGGTCGCGGGGACCCCAGTGCGCCCGCTGCACGGCCTCGAGGAAGGCGTGCTCGTAGCCTCTCAGGGCCCCTGCCACCCGGAGCGGGGTGCCGCTCGGGGTGCCGCTCGGGTCCAGGGTCACCAGGCACACGGGGTCTTGCGGGCTGCCTGGCGGCCAGTCCCAGTCTTGGTGGAAGATGAGCCCCCCCGCGCCCGTGGCTGACTCTACGGGCGAGGCCGGGGTGCTGGAGCCTTCTCCCCCGGGGCCCCCGGCTCCCAGCAGGGGCGCCACCACCCACAGGACCAGGGCCGGCGGCCGGAGCAGCAGAGCCCGCATCTTGGCTGCCGGGAGGGGCTGGCGGCTCTGGCTTATATGGGCGAGGCCGGGCTGTTTGTGCGGGAGACCAGCCCCCATCTGCTCCTGGGCCGTGACCTTGGGGACCAGAGCCTGGAGCCCGACCACGGGCCAGGACAGGATGGGACGCCTGCTGTCAAAGCGTCTTCTGTGCCGGCCTCACTGCCTATCTTCTCGCCCGCGATACAAGGTGCCGCCTGTGACCGTGTCAAACGCCTGTCCTTGACGAGATTTCCCCCCTGGAGGTGGGAGTGGGGGCGACGCCCCAGACTATCAACAGCTCTGGGATGGGGGGGCAGGCCTGGACCAGGGCAGAGGGCGACGCCTCAGAGGCCCCCCACCTCAGCTGGGGCTCCCCGAGTGCTTGGTCACACTGTCCCCGAGGAGAGCGGGCAGTCGCAGCCCAGCCTGTCCTCACCCAGCAGCACCCCGTAGGGCACAGGGATGCCAACGCCCCAACCCCGAGTGGCCCCTGCGTGCAGTGGGGGAGCACGGCAAGCAGGCCCCCAGTCCCCCGCCCCATCGCCCCCAGCCGCCGACACAGTAGAGTCCGGACACCGGGGCAGACGTTTAATGAGCAGCGGGGACACGACCCGGGCGTGTACAAGAGCGCCACACTCGGCTCTGACGGGAAACACAAAAAAATACCACACGGGACTTGCCTGGAGAAGGGACCGCTCTTCAGTTGGCTGGGGGAGGGGGTGGAATGTTCCCAGGGCCTTCGGAGGGCAGTGGGGGCCTCAGCATCGGGGGCATGGGAGTTGGGGGGTGTACCCCAGGATTTGAGGGGTGAACCCCAGGAGGCTGGGGGTGCACCCCAGGGGCTGGAGGATGGACCCCAGGAGCTGATGGGTGGACCCCAGGAGGCGGGGGGTGGACCCCAGGAGGCTGGGGGTGGATCCCTGGGGCCGGTGGGTGGACCCCAGGAGCTGGAGGATGCACCCCCGGGGCCTGGGGGTGAACCCCAGCAGATGGGGGAGGATGGACGCCCGGAGCCGGCGGGTGGACCCCTGGGGCTGGAGGGTGGACGCCCGGAGCCGGCGGGTGGACCCCAGAAGTCGGTGGGTGGACCACCGGTGCCGGGGGGTGGACCCCGGGCGCTGGGGGGGGCAGCTGGGGAGGGCCCGGAGGCCCTGAGGGTGCAGGACCGCTGGGCGGCATGGGTGGCAGAGGCAGGCCTCCCGGTGGTGGGGGGGGCAAAGCCTCTGGCAGAGGCGGCCGGGGAGGCAGACCATTCATCAGAGGGGGCGGGGGTCTCTTCGCCCCAGGAGGCCCGGCGGGGAGGCTGGGCGGGGCCGGCGGCTTCTCCATCTTGAAGTGGAATTGCAGGAAAAACTGGAGGGAGACGCGAGAGGCTGAGTGAGGCCTTCGGGGCCCCGGGCGAAGAGACGGCCGGCCGGAGCAGCCATCGAAGGCCCCAGAACTGCCAGGACCCCGAGCGGCGTACCTGCTTGGTTTCCCGATTCCAGTGAGTCCAGAACTTGCCTTCGGCCTTATCGATCTCCCTGCTCGGCACCTGCGTGGGGAGGGGGTGGGATCAGCCTGCAGGACCACCGCGGCCGACACGTCGGGCAGGGAGCTCGACGGGGAGCGAGGTGCCAGCGTCCCAGGCAGGGACTGGCCCTCTGCCCAGAAAAGGCCCAGTTGGGACAGGACTCGGTTCTGGGGTAACAGACCAGCCCCACTACTTAGCAAGCCCGCCGCCCCGGAGCTGTTGGTGCTCCCGTCTGTGTGGCCCAGGTTATGGGATCAGGTTATGGGACCCCTGAGCAGCCCCCGACGCTCACGTCCTCTCCCAGCCTTCCCGAGGGGGCACCCGCAGCGCAGGCTGGAGGCCGGGGGGACCCCGTGGGCACCACCTTGAAGGCGATGGTCTCGTAGGGCTCGGCGGCCATGAGCAGGTACTGCCAGCGCCGGTCGGGAGGCTCGATCCTCTGCTCGTAGGCGGACATGAAGCGGTGGCGCGGCGTGATGCCCTCGGCGATCTCAGGGTAGTCGATCTGTGGGGACGAGGCAGGTGGCAGCACTGCCTTTCAAGGGACCCTCCCCTCGGGACGGGGCTCAGGCCTCAGCTGACCTGGAAGAGGAGGCTCTGCTGGCCCATCTCCGTGTCCCTCTGCTTGGTCACTGCAACACATGGGGCCCTCGAGTCCAGGCCGGCTCGTCCTCCCCAAAGCCCAGGGACCAGGGCTGTGGCCTAGTGCCGCGCACGGACACTGGGGGACCCGTACTTGGGTGGCTGCTGTCCAGGGCCGGGAGGATCCCTGCCGGAGATCACAGGGAGGGGCGCGGGCAGGAGCGCGGGCGCCGCTGCCCTCACCTGGGGCCCGGACGGCCCGCGCAGGAGCTCCAGACTGGGCCCGCTGCGCACGGGAGGCCAGCGAGGTCTGTACCCTGGCTGCTGGGACGGTGCCCTTTGCACGAGAGGTCTGCAGCCAAGCCACCAGCGGCCGTGCCACCACCTCCAGGCTGCTCTCCATACTGCTCCGAGGCACACCATGCTCACCCTCCTTCAGCCCTTAAGTGTCCGCCTGCTTACTCAGGACGCCAGATACCCTATTATGGCCAAAAGGCCTTTGGTAGCCTCCCCACAAGGATTCTGTCACCCTGGCCCCAGCTTGTGACACAGACCTGCCCCTGGGCCTTTGCACTGCTGTGTCCTACCTGGAATGCCAGTCACCCATGTAGTTTCTACTTTCATTCAGGATACCTGCCTGAGAGCTTTCTCTTTCTTTTTAACTCCCTCGAACACAGTCCTCTACATTCCGATTGAGCCACTTAACCAACTTTCTGGCAGGTAATCCAGGAACCCTCCTCTCTGCCCAAAGGTTCCACTGAGTAAGTGGTTTCTTACGTGGACCCTCCCCATCTCCCAAGGTCAAAGGAAAGGAACCCACGAGCCACTCATCCCCACGAGGACTGTAAGCAATCACCAGCTCCCCAAACCAGGAGATAAGCCACAAGGCGTGGAAGGGAAGCTCTGACACCATGATTTGGTGGTTTGGGAAAGTCCACAGGAAAGGTGGGGGGCCCACAGCACTAGTGGACGGGGCCGGGGGGTGGGGAGGGGGGGCCTGTCCCAGCCTGGTCCCCCTGAGGGACCAGCGGGAGAGATGTGGGTGAGGGAGGGCCCCTGCTCCGAAGAGAACGGCAGTCTCCATGGGGCTCAAGGACGGGGGCTAGGGGTCAGGGCGAAGGGCTCGTTCACGGCCAGCACCAGCGGCAGGCCAGACCACACTCGCAGACAGAATCACCTTTGTAGCCTGGGCGGCCAATCTTCACAAACTTCTTCACCTCCACCTTGACCTTTTCTGGCGCCGGCTGGGCGGGAGCCTCCTTGGCCTCCTTGGCGGCTCGCCGGGCCCTGCAGGCGGGATGGATATGGCGCCGTGGCCCTCCACACAGGCCGCCAAGGCCACAGGCCCAGGTGCTGGGAGTCGTCCAACCCCCACACTGACCTTGGAGTTCGTCTGAGAGGCCAGGGGCGTGGGGGGTTGGCTGGGGGTCCTGGGGTTTGCATGCAATGGGGATAGGACAGGCTCGGGGCCCCCTCTCTTCTCATCACATCTCCCACTGTCCCTTACTAGAGAGTCTTCCTCGAACCCTCACCACTTTCCTCTCGTGTCCCGGAGGCCTCGCGCCCAAGCACGCTCCGTCAGCTCAACCGCTGCGGACAGAGCTCCTCCCACTTCCCCGGCGCCCACCCCCCACCAGCCACGAGACACGGTCGGGCTGGCTCGAGACCATTTCGCGCAGATGGACTCGAGTGACGCCCATTCGCCTCGGAGGCCGGGCCCCGGGCCCTGGAAAGGGCCTGTGACACTCACAAGTTGGTTTGATGCTTCTTCCCCTGGGTGTGCGCCAGGTAGCTCCCCTGCAGTGGGAAAAGCACACGGGCGACTCAAGACGAGGCGCGTGGGGCGGGCCGAGAAGAGGAGCCGGCCTCCGTCCCCCAGCTGCCGCGGAACCAGCAAGCCCTGGGGTTTACACGGCGTGGAAGGAAACGCACACAGAGCCTGACACGGAGCCTGAGAGAGTAAGTCTGCAAACGTCAGAGGTCCCGGCGTGTGGGACACGGCAAGTCTCGCCGCCTGCCTTGGTGGGGTGTTCGGTGGGCCTGGCTGGAGGTGGAGACCACCAGGCACCTGCCGGCAGACAGACAAGTGAACTTGCCCCGTGACCCTGTGCGTCTGTCCCTTCTGACTACAGCCTGGGGGACCTCTCCCCAGACAGGATAGACTACGGATTTCTGGACCAGCACAAGGACACTGGGCCACGACTGGGGACGTCTGTGGTCGTCGTGACTGGAGGACACTGCTCAGCACCCCCTGGGGAATGGCCCGGCTCTGAGATCAGCAGTGCTAAGGGGGACAGACCCTGACACAGAGACTGGCCCACGCAGGACTACTTGTACACAAACTGAAAAGCCACCA
Source organism: Potos flavus (assembly GCA_028534135.1). NCBI lineage: Eukaryota > Metazoa > Chordata > Mammalia > Carnivora > Procyonidae > Potos > Potos flavus. Next base: position 899,272 of record CM052898.1, on the reverse strand, counting down.
GGACATTCGACAGCGTGGAGAAGAATGAATGAAATCTGTTACTGAATCAGGGCCACGTGAACACTTGTTGGACCATCACCGGGATGACCTTAGGGCCGCTCAAAGAAACGAGCTAGAGCCACGTCGAGATCTCAAAACCTGGATCTAGACCGTCCGGGGTCACACCTGCCCCATGCCTGCAGGCGCGCTCACGTGGCGTCACTGACGCTGTTCTAATCTCGCGGGCTGGACGGAGCCCTGCCCGCCCCGGGCGGCGGCGGGCTCTGGGGGCGCGGGCTGCTGAGCGGGCACGCCTGAGCCCCACCACCCCGCCACGCTCTGAGCGACACCCCAGGATTCACAGGGAGCGCGCGGTGGGACAGGGGTGGGAACGGCGAGTCCTGCCGGGGCTGGGACAGGCAGCACCTGGGCCGGGCCGGCGGCTGGGGGGGTCCGGCACAGCCCCGCCCAGAGCGGGGAAGGCATGGACGACGCACCTCGTTGTTGTGCAGGGTCAGACACAGCTTGCACTCGTACGAGCCCAGGTGGTTCTTCATGAAGTATGGGTCCTGCGCGGGGAGACATGCCGTTAGCGCCCCGGGGTCCCTGCCCGCCGTGAGGAGCCAAAGCCCTCTCTGTGTCCAGCCGGCAGAGGGGGCGGCTGCTCTCCTCCCGGGCAGGTGTCCCGAGGACAAAGTACGGGCCGCAGACTGCAGCCCGGGGCCCCGCAGGGCCTTCTGCCCGAGGCAGCGCTGCGGGACCAGCTGGGATCCTGCGGACACAGGCCACCTGGCAGGGCTGGGGGCCCACAGCGCTGGTTCCTGGCCCCACGTCTGGGGCAGTTCCGGGCCTAGACGGCAGCAGAGCCAGAACAGCACTGCCGGGCACCCACGTCCCGGGCCGGGCCGGGGATCTGTCGCCAACCACGCCGGCATTCCAAGTGCCACCGCACAAGCCAGGTGCGGGGAGAACAGACGCAAATGGGTTAAAACAAAGGCCCACGGAGACCCTGGCCTCCGCGTGGAGGGCTCCCAGGCCGGACAGTTGGCTTTCCATACAGGCCACAGGGTAGGCGCTTCTGGCCCCAGGCATGGAGCAGACCAGCTGGGGTTCAAACCCCAGCCCCACCGCCCAGCGGCCGTGTCATCTTTGGCAATGGTGGTCCTGCCTTGTTTCCTCAGGAGGACGGTAACAGAACTGACCTCAGAGGCGGGGGCTCAACACAGGTCAGAGGGGTTCAAAGTGTAAGCAGAACCACACACTGGCCGCTGGGGGTCACGCCCAGGGTGACTCTGCCCCCGGGCCACACTGGGTGACGTCTGGGCACGTCTGTGGTCCTCACGACCGGGACGCTGCCCAGCTGCCAACAGTGCCCTAAACGTCCGGAGTGCCGAGGGGTGGACTCTGGGCCACCCCCAGCTGCGCACGCCCGGATGAGACGTCGCCCTTTGCTGCTTACTGCTAAAACATCAACTCACGCGATGCCATCACGGCCCTCGCCACTGGCCAGCCTCCACGTCTCTGGTAAATCAGACAAAACCAAACACTTTGTGCAACAAAGGCCCCTCTGAACGGCAGGTGGGCTCTGGGGTGGCCGGAAGGAGCTGCTGGAGGTCAGGGTCCCTCGATTACGGACCAGGACCCCAAGGCCAAGAGAGCTAGGCAGCAGGGCCAAGGGCACCATGTGCAGGGCATACTGAACTTGGCTCCGCTGACAGAAGGGGGCAGGGGCCACGAGACAGAGAGAGCCGCTGGCCCCGCGGCCCAACCGACCTTGTTGATGTCGATGGTCTCCAGGGCCAGCTGCCGGAGGCGCTCCCTGCGGTCTCGGTTGCTCTCCGAGGAGGAGGCCACGCCTCCGCTCCCCGTCTTCCCGCCGGGGCGATGCTGGAAGTCCATGGTGAGGGCGTTGGGGCTTTACGCACTGGTAGAGAGACCTGCGGGACCAGAGAGGAGGCTGTGAGAGTGCGGGACACGGCCCGGTGGACGGGTCAGGTGAAGGCCCCCTTTTTCAGCCTCCTCTTCCCCGCATATCTTCCAGGAGACTAAGGGCCCACAGTGGCCCAAGCACACACAAACCAGGAATAAGGATGAACAAGGACAAGCGGGGCATCTATGAATGTCTGTGGGGGAGGACTGGCAAGGAAGCCACCGCAGCCCGAAAAGTGTAAAAGCTCAGAGCCCCAAAATGGAAACAGGGAAGAGGCGGCCAAGTTCTCTCACCAAGTCTCACCTCCTCGGGAAGCCTTCCTGGACTGCCCAAATGCACAGTGTGCACTCCTCTGAATTCTTTCTGCTTGTCTACATTCGCTTCTCCTGAGCTAAATTCTACTTCTGTGGCTCGCCCGTAAATTTGCTGAAGGCAAGAAAGATCTCTATCCGTCCACCTACCTACCCGCATCTTCTGCCTAACGCACAAGAGAGATTCAAGAGCTCTTTGTGGCCAAGGAAGGCTCTCCTGGGACCTAAATAGCCTGCTTCCATTCCTTGCCACTGTGCTTCCCACGTTCTCTCGGACTCCGGTCAGACCCAACCTCCCAGGAACCTCCCTCTGGCCTCCAGACACTCTCCCTCTTGACTTGGCCAATGTGAGCTCCGGACCCCTGGCTTAAACCCACAGCATCTTATCTCTGTAGAGGTAATAAGTTCCCGGGAACGGGGCCCGGGAATGAATATGATCCCACAAAGATGTCCCCACTCTAATCCCCAGAACCCAAAAATATAGAACCATAAATGGCAAAAAGGACCTTGCAGGGGCGGGCAAGTCAAGGCCCCCAAGGTGGGGGTGACCCTGGGTTCCCGGGGCCCCGGCGTCCTCACCAGGTCCTCACGAGAGGGAGGCAGAGGGTGGGAGTCCCAGAGACGGGCAGACCCTGCGCTGCTGGTGGGGAGGATGGAGGGGGGCCGCGGGCCAGGAAAGGGCAGGAGCCGGGTCTCCCTGGGGCCCCGGGGGGGAACACAACCCTCTATTTTATACTTACAAAGAAAACTAATGATTTACATGCTTATTTTAAAGAAAAAGAGAGATAGAAGAGATGGAGAAGCACAGCGGGGTGGAGGAAAAGTCTTGAGCAGACTCCACACTGAGTGTAGGACCTGACACAGAGCTCGATCTCACAACCCTGACAACACGACCTGAGCCGAAATCAAGAGTCAAAGACTTAGCCGACTGAGCCACCCAGGCGTCCCCTCTTATACTTCTGGCCTCCAGAACTGCACGGAACTCCTATCATGTAAATCAGTAAACCAGACTTCGTGGTGACAGCGGCCCTGGGAAAGTGACACATCGGGGGCGGGCCAGCACTCGGCCGCGGACCCGCAGTTGCCCCTAACTCTGTAGGAATCTAGATCTCTCCCTGGCACAGTTCTTGTTCCCCTGACGAGCATAGGAAGCCCTCACACCTGGGAACCCGCAAAGCAACCTTGCAGATGGCCGCTGAATCAGGAACTCAGACGTGGGGTCAGACTCTTCACTACACCAGTCCACCTAGAGCTGCCAACTTTCAGTTTTGTGAGACGAAGCGTGAGACGGGCACCGTCAGCTGGGGCAAGCGCTCTGCGAAAGAGGGCGTTTCCTCGGCGAGGAGACGATGATACCAGGAGAGCCCCCAGCCGGGAGCACCAGCGCACCACCTGTGCCGTCTTCCGCGAGACCAGAGAACGCTGCACGCCCACACCCACGGGGGGCGCCCAGAGCCCCGCGGTTCCCGCTGCCAGACCTGGCCACAGGCTCCTCGGGAGAGGCCGAGCACCTGACCTGCAGGAGCGCCAGGTTTCTGGGTGAAGTGACAGAAACTCCCATGGGGGGGAGGGGGGAGGGGGAGGACGCCCCCCCTGGCCTCCACCAGCAGCACAGATCGGCTGCAGGGATCGGGGCCTGGGAGGTCTCTTTCTCACAGGTCCTGAGTGACTTACAGACCTCTGTGGAAACCACACCCACTCCTCAAAGCTGTTGCAGGAGGGCGTTCACCTCAACCACGAAAACGAAAACGGAGTGCTTCTGGGGGTGGGAGTGCGCTCAGTTGTCAGCAGCCAGCCCCCAGGTGGAGGAAGGCCTGCTCAGCGTCACCAGCGACACCACGGTGGCACGCCACCTCACTCCGATCAGGGCGGCCGTTCCCAAAAGGAAAACAAGGGCAGCGCGTGCTCCCCGGTTCAGCTGGGCCTCGGGGTGGGGGGTGGGGTGGGGACGACGCAGACAGCTCCAGAGGCCGGGACAGAGGCGTGCCCTCACTTCCTGTCCCCTACTGTACTGGCGACATCTCCAGAATACCCCACGGACCCTGCAGGAGGTAAAGGCTACAAGAGTGACTCAGAAGGCAACAACAGTAACAAACGAGTCCCTGCCAGTTTGGTAAGGAGCCCAGTTCCTTCTTCAACGGCGGGATAAGCCCCTTGAATGCTGGGGAACAGGCACCAGGGGTGTCGGAAAAAGGGCCTTTGGAGAGAGTGACGGGCTGAGGGAGACGGAACTCCAACACTGAGTGGGTCACCACGTTAGAGGGAAACCAGTAAGCACCAGAGACCCAAACTGCCGGTTACTTGTGGCCCACTGCCCACAGCATCCCGGTCCCCCCAGGAGAGCCCAGGGGCCCTCGACCAGCTGCGCGGGCAGGCTGCAGTCGTATTCGCAGAAGAACTGGAACGAAGGGCCACTCCACTACGGGGCAGGGACAGTGGGAGACAGAGAGTCGGGAGTGGAATGACGGGGAGGCTGAAAAGAGGGAATTCCATCAAAATCTGCCATTCCCCCAGGCCTTGTCCAGAAGTTCCAGCTGGAGGCCCACACCCCAGCCCAGGAGCACAGCAGGAGCGCCAGAGACGGTATTCTCAGACACTGACAGCTGCGGTCCCCCACACCCCAAAGAAAACATCAGCATCTTCCCAGCTCACTGGGCAGTGAGGCTCACTAGGTGAGAAGCTGGGAACTCACATGCAGACACGCAGAATTCCACCCCCCCCAATATCAGCGTCCTCCTTAATTACCGGGCGAGTTACTACGCCACCGAAACAGAACAGCACATCCAAGGTTAGCACGGGGAGTGAGAACCAGAACAAAAAGTGGGAAACCAGGAGGGAATCTGATTTTTCAGAAGAGCACTCGAAACAAGCCGTGAGCAACCCTTTCCTAGTTTCCAGGTGAATTTTTACCCTAACTTCCGGTCGTGCAGGTACCCAGACAGCCAAGGACTCCCCCTCGGTCAGTCCATCCATGTCTTCAAAAGCCACCTGGGGGGGTGCATCCCGAGACGGCCAGGCAGACGGAACACACGGCCAGATTGAGGACGAAGCCGACCCGGGAGAGCACGGAAAGTTCTAGACAACTGCCCGGCCGCCCCTCCAGCAACCCCAGCGGACTGGGGCCCGTGTGGCGGCCTCCGAGGGAGTGTTTGTGTGGTGGTGGTGGGAGGGGGGGGGGCAGGAAGCAATCAATCTGTTTAAAAGTAGGAAGAACTACAGGGCGCCTGGGGGGCTCAGTCGGCGAAGCGTCTGCCTTGGGCTCAGGTCATGTCCCAGGGTCCTGGGATCGAGCCCCGCATCGGGCCCCTGCTTCTCCCTCTCCCTCTGCTTCCTGCTCTCTCGGTAATAATAAACTCTTTTTAAGAAGAGCCCTACAGAAACACAATGGGTAGGAGGGGGAGGTGCTGAGAGCGTCGAGGGGGAAAACCCCCACCCGGCCCAGAAAATCGGGCTAAGTCTCCGGGGAGGGCAGCGCAGCGGAACAGCGCACGCGCGACCCGCGACCGGGTCACGGACAGCGGTGCAGACCCCGCCGGCCCGTCCCTGGCCCACCCCGCGCCCAGCCCCTCCCACGGGCGCCCCGCGGCCAGGGACCCCACAGTGGCGGGCACCGCGGCTCCCGCGCCCCGCGACCCCGGCCCGACCCCGCCGGACAGACTTCCGAGGAGGCGGGACTCGTCCGGCCCGCCCGGAGCGCGGCCCGGGAGCTGGGGGCCTGCGGGCGCCGCGAACCCCAAGGCCGCCCGCCTCTCAACCCACGTCCGCTGCGGTCCGGGGAAGCCAGAGCCCCGGGGCCGCCGCCCTCAGCCCGCGCCTCTCCTCACCCCGCGCCTCTCCTCACCCCGCGCTGCTTCTCCGCGCCCGCCGCGGCCACGAATACGTTATGCGCACGCGCGTCGCTCGCTGGGAAGCACTTCCGGGGGCCAACGGGGGGGGGGGTGGGTGTGTGTGGATAACGGCCTCCCGTGTGCGCATGCCCGCTCCGACAGGCAAGGTGGACCTGAAGCTCCGGAGGCGCGAGGAAAGGGGGCGGGGCTGAGGATGAGCGCCGAACTCGAAGTGCGCGTGCGCATCAGGCCCTCCCGGCCTGAAGCGCGGGGTCAGTTCTCACCGGCTTCCACTTGTCGGTAAAGGGCGCCACTGATCGTGAGGGTACTTTCCTCTGTTCCCACCCCGGATCCAGCTTATTGCATGATTATCTATGAGGATCGTGTGTGTCTAGTATCGCGTGGGCCGCACGCGGGCTTCGCTTAGCGCCGAGAGCCCCCGGGACGCGCAGAATGCGTGGCTCCGGGGCGCGCAAGCGCAGTGGCTGCGGCAGCGCTTCCGGGACGGCGCTGTGGGACTTTTTTGGCGCGAGTGGGGACGGCGGCCGGGAGGGCGCGGTCCGCGCTCCGCGTTTTGGGTCTTGGCAGCGCCATGCGCTACAACGAGAAGGAGCTGCAGGCGCTGTCCCGGCAGCCGGCCGAGCTGGCGGCCGAGCTGGGCATGCGGGGTCCCAAGAAAGGCAGCGGTGAGAGGGCCGGGGTGCCGGGCCGGGCGGGCCGGGCGGGCGGGCGGGCGGGGGTGGGCGGCTGAGCCCGCATGAGCCCGCCCTGTGCCCGCAGTGCTGAAGCGGCGGCTTGTGAAGCTGGTGGTCAACTTCCTCTTCTACTTCCGGACGGACGAGGCCGAGGTAGGCCGGCGGGCCGGGGTCGAGAGTCGGGGCCCGCGGGCGGTGGCCTGTGGCCCGGCGGGGGGTAGGGCCGGGTCGCGGGCCGGAGGGGGCGGGGATGGGGGCGGGGTCGGGTCAGGGGCCGGGCTGGGGTCGGGGTGCAGTCGGGGGGTGGCTCCGGGGCCTTGGCCTCGGCCCGGCGAAGGTGGGGCCGGATTGGGGTCAGGGGCCTGGCGGGGTCGGGTTGGGGGCGCCGGGCCGAGTCGGGGGCCGGGAGCGGGGCTGGGGTCGGGTCTGGCGCCGGGGCGGGGGCGGGGCCCAGGTCCCCGTGGAGGCCCGCCCTCACCCGCCCCCTCGCGCCCCTCTGCCCGCAGCCTGTCGGAGCCCTGCTGCTGGAGCGCTGCAGAGTCACCCAGGAGGAGCCCAGCGGCTTCTCCATCAGTGAGTGCCAGGCCCCCCCCCGCCCTTCCCGGGCCCCGCCGCCACGTTCGTCCGCTTGGAGCGAAGTCCACTGCCCCAGGCGGCCGGAGGGCGGGCCCGGCTCTTACCCCAGGGCGCAACCACTTTCTAGCTGCAGCCACAGATCCATTAGGACGTTCTCTCTTGTTGGGGAGCACTGCACTGTCCGGGTGCCCGACCGGGTTCTGGGTGCTGCACAAGATCCGCCCCGGGGTCGTCTTCAGAGCGTCGAGTCCGCAGAGGATGGGGGATTCTGTGCTGGTTTTTTGTGGCGCTCAAACGAGAGAAATGTGTGCTCCCCCAGTCCAGGAGGGCACAAGTCCGACAACAGGGTGCCTGCTGGGGTGGTTCCTTGCCAGGGGACGCTTCCCCAGGCCATCCTGGCTCCTGGGGGTCGCCGGCAGCCCAAGGGGCTCTTTGCCTTTGTAGACTCATTCCTAGTGGGATTAGGTTTGGTGCCCACCTGCTTCTGAGTTAATCTCCTATTAAGTAGTTACACTTGTAACTGTCCTGTATCCAAGTAGGGCCATATTTTCAGGTTCTAGGGTTAGGACTTGAACATACTGATTCGAGGACACAGTTCAATCCACAGCATGGCTGGTAGGAAGGGATGAGTCTGGGCTTGGACTGGAGGAGGGGACACTTCTGGACAGAGGCAACAGGAAGCGGAGGCCTGTGGCGGGCTCTGGGTGGGGTGGGGGGCAGTGAGTGGGAACAGACGGGGGGCGCTCCCTCTGCAGGCTTCCTGGAGGACCCGGACAGGAAGTATCACTTTGCCTGCTGCAGTGAGGACCAGTGTCAGCAGTGGATGGGGGCTCTGCGGCGAGCCAGGTGGGCTGTGGGCCTGCCTGGGGGGGCTGGGGGGACACAGCAGGGCTCTGAGCACATGCCACTTGCTCCCACAGCTACGAGTTCATGCGGAGAAGCCTCATATTCTACAGGAATGAGATCCAGAAGATGACTGGCAAGGTGCCCAGAGGGCCTGGGGGGTGGGAGCGGGGGTGGGGGCGGGGCGGGGGCCTGTGGGGTCTGGGCTCATGCTGTCCCTTCACCCACACAGGACCCCCTGGAGCAGTTCGGCATATCTGAGGAGGCCAGGTTCCAGCTGGGTGGCTTGAAGGCCTGAGTCTGGAACAAGCCCTCCCCATCCTCTCCGGGCCCTGGGTTTTTTGGTCAAGGCTGGATTTCCTGCAGCAGGTGTTTGGCTTAAAGACTTCAAAAGCCCAAGATTGGTGGGGGTGGGCAGGGGCAGGTTCGAGGGACCGCCCAGTGACCCTCCCACCCCCTGACCCGGACTGGTCTGGCACCTCTTGGTGCCCCATGCTGCTACTGGGGGACAGGTGTCCACTCCTAGAAGCTGTGCCCAGCCCCTCGGGTCCGTCCATCGGGAGCCTGGCGGCTCCTGCGGCTGGTGTAGCTCTCCTGCCCCGTGCAGGCTGAATGTACAAAGCGAGACGATGCTGTGAAGGGCGTGGGGGGCCACGCCTCCTGGAGCCACTGTGAATTCTACTCCTGCTGAAGGGGTAGGCCCTCGCCAGCCCCCGGAGTGGGAGGCCTTCACTCTCAGGCCAGTGTGCTTATTGTATTCAAATAAAGAGACCTCTTTTCCATATGGGACGGTGCTGCAGTGAATGTGGGGAGGGGCTGCTGGCCTGAGGTCGTCAGAGCGAGGCAGGGCTGCCCCAGGAGAGGGACAGAGACCTAGAATCAGACCAGGGAGAGCCAGGGAGGCTGAGTCTGTGCTTGGCCCATGGGGCCTGTGGTGCTGACAGGCCCCAAGGGACAACGGAAGGGTGGTGTGATTGAACCCGAAGATGACCTGTGACCCCAGTTCCTAAGCCTCCTCTTGAGTACAGGCAGGACCCTGGAAAGGGTTCTGCCAGTGTTAGAGTCCTAAATCAATTCGTTTTAATAAAAAACGGGGAGGGGGCGCCCGGGTGGCTCAGTGGGTTAAGCCTCTGCCTTCAGCTCAGGTCATGATCTCAGGGTCCTGGGATCGAGTCCCTCGACGGGCTCTCTGCTCAGCGGGGAGCCTGCTTCCCCCTCTCTCTCTGCCTGCCTCTCTGCCTACTTGTGATCTCTCTGTCAAATAAATACATAAAATCTTAAAAAAAAAACAAACGGGGAGGCATCCTGAGTGGGCGTGACCTAATCGGGTGTAAGTGCGGGAGGGGCTGGGCCTCCCTGAGGAGGGTGCTTGCTGGCTGCTGTGGTCCCTTGGCCGCCTGAAGGAGCTTGCCAGGCTCCCGCTGGGAGTCCCTGTCCTCCCCACCTGGGGAGTGGGGAGCATGGCCCCTGGCCCTCACGCCTCTCCCTGGCTGCATCACTGTCAGAAAGAAACACTGCCAGCAAACGAGGTTCAAGTGAAAACAAGTATTTTATTACAGCGCCTAGAGGTGGAAACGCAGAGTGCATTGGGGTTCTCTTAGGAAGAGGGTCAAGCCAGCAGCCCAGGGAGGGTCAGGCCAGGCCAGCACCCTCAACTGAAACACAGCCTACCAGAAACACAAAGCAAAGCCCCGTCGGAGTTACAAATCAAGGTCGAGACGTGGGAAACAAACCAGTGTGGCCGGACCCTGGGAATGAGGGCGGGCAGCGCGGGTACAGAGGGGCACGTGAGCCTCGGGGAAATCACAGTCCGGAGCTGCCCGGGAGGGCCGTGTTCACGGTTAGGTTTTCCTGAGCAGAGCCACCCGCGGCCTACCAGACGTCCCTGAAGCTGCCCGCGGTCGGCGGCAGCCCTGGGGCTCTGCACACGCGCGCCTGTGCTGGGAGGCCCCCCGAAGTGACGTGGTGTGTGCCTGAACAGGGCTGCTCTGTCCCACCCCGGGGACTCGTGTGTGACCTCTCCGCCGTCCACCCTGTAGCTTTGCAGGGAGCCCTGTGCGCCTGATGGGGGGGCAAGCAAACACTGCCCTGTCCTGGGGGGTGGGGGGGCCTGCGGTTCGCAGGGGTGAGGCACAGCACCTTCATGCACCGGAGCACCGACCCAGAGGGAGGGAGCCGGGGCGGCCAGTTACGGAAGGACAGGCCAGTTTCGAGAACCCATCACGAGCACCATCTTCTGCCTCAACTATTGCTCTGAGCCACCCCCAGGGCGGGTGGGGAAGCAGAGCTCCAGCAGGCCCCTGCCCAGGGCCAGACCTGCCCCGCACAGATCAGTCTGCCTCCGGGAGGCGGCCGCGAGCAGGAAAGGCCCGAGTGCCTCAAAGCCTCCGCCTGCCCCCCAGGAGAGTGGGGATCAGGAGGAAGCAGGGCCGGGCCGGCCCAGCGTGCCGACCTTCCCCGGGCAGGCAGGAGCTCAGCGCCTCTGCTGCAGCAACCGGCTGAACGGCGATGCACAGCCCAGCTTTGGAAAGAGGCAAGTTCCCTGTGTTCCTTGGTGGGTGCAAGCACCTGAGGACAGGGCTCCGCCCTCACTGACTCAGCCCTTCCGAGAGCACCCATCTCGGGGTCCAGGTCCCCCTGCCAGGACCTTGGCTGATGTTGGCCCTTTCGGGGGCCTGGGGACTTCTGGACGCACCCTTTTGAAGACCGCATACATACACGACACTGGCCAGCCTACCATGCCGGAGGAGCTGGAGAGCCCTGCTGGCAACCTCTGGAAGCACCCGGAACAGCTGTCCCGGCTTTGCCCTAGCCGCCCGCCCCCCCAGTGCGTTCACTCCCAAGACCATCAGGGCGGCTTCAGGGAGGGGGGCCGGCGGCGACGGAGCAGCAGCTCGGACTGGCCAGAGGGACTTGGGGGGGGCGCGGGGCCGTCCACTCCGCCCCAGGGACCACGGGCACGCAGTCCGGGGAGGAGGGCCGGCCCTGGGCCCACGCCACTCTGCACTTGAATAAATAGAAAGGTTTTCCCCTCACTTTTCTTTCTTCTTTAGTTTACTGTGCATTATACAATCTAAAAATAAATGAAGTCAAGTCTATGAAATTTATAAATTTTCATCACATCTCTATAAAATACTGTCACTCCTCAGCGTGACTCTCTTCTGTACAAACCACCCAGGCCCCCTGACTGCCCGGCCCCGGGCCGGGAGCTCGCCATGCGCTCCGGAGGACCGCGGCGGAGCCCGAGCCCAGCACAGACGAACCAAAGTAAATGCACTTGCTGCACCGGGCCCGCCACCGTGGGGAGTCGGGTACCAGCCCTTCCTCAAGCACCACTCGGAACGGGGCCGCGCACGACCAGGGAGGGCCTGACCGTCCCGCGCCGCCGGCCGTTCCTATGCCAAAGGCGCGGACGCCAGGACCGAGGGCCCGCCGGTCTGGAGGAGCCGTTCACAGTGATGGGGCGGGCGCCCCGCGGGGACAGGGCCGCTTCCGAGGAATGTCACGACAGAGCGGGCCACCCTCTGCCTGCAGACAGCCATGCCTTTGGTATAGGAAGAGCGGCGGGAATAAATAGGGCAGGTGCCTCGCGGCCTGGTTTTGGCGTTGGTCAACCTCCAGTCAGCACCAAGAGGACGAGGCGGCGGCGAGGCCTGCGTGGAGATAGCACCGGGACCGGCGGGCGGCGCGTCGGCGGGCGGGCCAGTCTTCGGGTGGGCGTCTTTATATAGATCCTCTCATATATAGTATTTACACTTCTCAATAAGTTGCCTTTTACGACTTCGGTGGAGTAAAATAAGTCAGAATTGTTTATAGTTTTTAAAAAACGATAAATACTTTATCTAAAACTATCGACAGTACGAGCCGGAGCCGGGCCCCAGCGCCTCTGCAGCTCTGCACAGCGCGGATTCACAGTAGAGCCTCGTCCCCCGTCCTCAGGCCGTCCTTGCCGTCCCGGGGCCGCCGGCCCGGCCTTGCATAGGTCTCGCGGTTGAGGTAGAAATCCTAGTTACCTGCGGAGACCCGCGAGGGAGGAAAGGCAGCACAGCGTCAGCGTCCCGCTCGGGGAGCCCGGACCTTCCCCCAGGCCAGGGAACCAAAGCCGCCTACGGACAGACGGTCGGGCGGTCGGACAGATAGAACATGGTCGCTGCAGGCCCCGCCTCTCCTGGCAGGGACTCCCCGGTGCCACGGCCCCGGTCCACTCAGAGGCAGCAGGTCCCCGTCTTCCCCTCCCCCCCAGGAGCCTGGGCACCGAGGCCCTCCCTGGCCGCATGCCAGGCCCTGCTCGCGGTGCAGCCCACGGAGACCGCCAGTGACGGCCACGGGGCAGGGGAACAGAAGGCAGTGGTCCGCTGTGGGCCAGGCCCAGGAGCCTGATGCCTGACCGCTTCCGCGCGCACACCTCGGACCTCTCCAAAGCCGGCCCCGGCCGCATAACACCTTCTCTGATGGCATGAGACCTCGTGTGCGCCAAAGCCGCTCTGCCTCCTGGGCTTTTCCAAGAGGAGTGTGGCACAGCCTGTCCCCAGACCTCAGCTAAGGCTGTCCACCAACCTGCACCCTGACCGGGAGGCCATCAGACACCAGCGGCCCCACGCCTGTTTCCACTTAAACACGCAGCAGATGGCCAAGGTTGGCCTGGCCCCACTGGCCCGTTAGCGTCCCGCCTCCTTTCCTCCAGTCCTCGCCCCCAGGGACGCCCCCAAGGACGCCAAGCAGCAGCGGCAGCCGGCCATACCAGGGCCCCTCTCCCTAACGCCCACACGCGGCCAGCGGAGGCGCAGACGGAAACCCCCCGAAGGCTTCACGACGACCTTCCACCTGCTTCCAAAGACAGGCCCTTCCTACACTGCCCTGCGCCAACTCCACATGACGGCCGAGCACGGGCCGCACCTCCGCGAGCGGCAGGAGCTGTGCACCATGACAAGGCTGTCCTTCCTCTGCGGCCAGCCCCACACGGCCCTGTGCCCGCTGGCTCCCGGGGCCTGCAGGCAGGGACCTCGGGCTCGGGAGCCCAAGGCACGAGCACCAAGTCTGGATGACCCTCCACGCGTGGCCTTTTCTGAAAGCCCTAAGGGTGCCTTCAGGGAGACGGGCCGCGGGGGGCCCTAGAGCAGTCGGCAAGGCTGAGCTCTGAGCTGCCCCGGTCCCCGGCCGCCTCAGACATGAAGCCTGAGGGCGATGATGGCAGGCTCCATCCAGCTAGACGGGCCGGGCTGCCGGCCTCATCCACCTCCTCCCAGCCACCTCTCCTGGGCAGGGCCCCAGGGCGGCTTGCCGTAAAGGGCTGGGCCGGGCAGCGGGAGCCGGCCACCCCCGGGAGCTCCACAGTGGCTGCTCAGCCGCCCCGGAGGCCGGAACACACGGCCAGCCCTGCCTGGGCGCCCAGTCTCCCTCGCCTCCCTGTGCTCTGTCTTCCCTTGCAGGTCTCAGAACCAACCGTCTCTACCCGAGGCAGAAGAGCCTGGGTCCCCTGGGCCCCTCCACTCTCTGCGGGAGGAAGGACAGATAGTTCAGGGTCTCGTACGGGCCCCCTGGTTGGGCTCTAGCCTTACCTTACAGAATACGAACTGCTAGCTAAGCAAGGTCTTTATCTTGGCTTAACCCCCGCAAGGCGCGCGGCATACGGAGGCGGCATGCCAAGGGAAACCCACACGGCAGACGGCCCCGTGGAGCTGGCCTGCGGGATCACGGGCGCGGCCTGGGCCAGGGCCAGCCCGGGCAGGGGCTGGTGGTGCACCGTGAAGGAGGGGCGGGGGGCCTTGTGCGGGAGGGAGGCGAGCTTGATGGACAGAGAGGCGTTAGCGGGCTGCAGAGAGGCGGCAGAGGAGGCGGGTAAGAAAGCCTGGTTAGCCGGGAGGGACGCGAGGTTCTGCAGAAGCACGGGCTCAGAGTTAGCCGGGAGCAGCGCGGGGGCAGGAGGCAAGGCGGCGTTAGGGGGAGGGTGTGCAGGGAGGGCGGGCTGCCCCGGAGGGGGCGGGGGCGGGGCCTGAAAGGAAGCCGCGGGGGCGCCGGCCACCGCCTGCAGCGCGGTTAAGCCCAGCGTGCCGCTGCGACACGCAGCCCCGCTGCCGAAACTGGCTCCAAACGGATGAGCGGAGGCGGAAGGCACCGCGTGGTTAAAGACACCTGCAAACAGGAGAGAAAAACTCAGCTTCAACAGGGGGGCACTGTCCGGCCAAGCGCAGAGAGACACAACAATGGGGAAGCAGACAGCGGCCGCAGCTCCGCCAGCGTCGCAGGGGCAGAGGCAAAGCAGCAAGCAGCAGGGGCGCGGGCGGCCAGGTTCGACTCACCTGCAGGGTGGCGCCGGGCCACGCCCCCTGCGGGCACGCCCCCCAGGCTCCCGGCCCCCCGAGACCCGCCTGGGCCCAGCAAGGAGCCCGCTGCGGAGGCCCGGGTCCCCCCTCCACGGTGCCCCCACACAGCAGCTGCGGTGGCCCTTTGCTGTGGCCCAGAGCCCGTGGGCCGTGTTGGGTGGGACAGGCAACCTCCACGGGGAGGAAACCAAGCCCTAGTCGTGGCGCCAGCTCTCTTGAAGGTACAAGGGACGCCGTCACAACCAGAGGGCCTGGCACAGGCCGACTCACGCGCGAGTGCGCTGCCCACACCACAGGCACATCTGTGTCTCATGAAAAGGAACGAGGTGGCAGGTGCAAAGTGGACCCCAAGGGACAGGTGGGCACAGCCTCTCGCCCCTTAGGGGGCCCTGCAAGGGAACCTGTAAAGCAGTTGTCGTTAGCCCCGCGGTCCGGGAGGGCGACGGCGTGCGGCCCGGAGGACCCAAGAGTCAGACGGGGGAGGCGCGCGTCTGCCTACCTCCAACTGCGCCGCCTGCCACCCCGGAGGAGAAGCTGCCCATGGCGTGCGAGTTGGTCAGTCTGGTTGCGGCGGACGAGACGTGCACCAGGCCGGCGGCTGCCGGCACCGAGCTGAAGAGGGACTGCAGCACGGACGAGCCCAGGTTGGCCTGCAGGGACATGGGACCCAGGGCGAACTGCGGGCCGGGGGCAAAGGTGCCCAGGAAGGGGCGGTGTGTCTGGGCGGAGGGAGCCGCGCTGACCGTCGAGGATGCCGCCGTGGCGAGGCCCGGGCCGCTGAGAAGGCCCCCAGGAGGCACGGTGGCGGCAGAAATGAAGAGGTTATGGCCGTTCTTCAGGTCGGGCTCGCGGTCCCGGCCCTTGGCCGGCTTGCTGTGCATCAGCGAGGCCTTGTCCGGGGGCCCGCACGCTGGCAGGCCCAGCTCGCCTGCCTCCCTGCCCTTGGGGCCGCCCAGTCCGTCCAGCTGCCTCTTGTTCGCAAAGGCGCTGGGCTCTGCGGCAGCGCCCTCCTTGCCCCGCGGGGCGGGAAAGCTCAGGGGGCCGCTCAGGCTGGCCGCCTCGGGGGCCTTGTGGGAGAGAGAAGCACCATCGCTGAAGCTGTGTAAACTGAGGTCGGCGGCCAGGCCCCCGCTGAAGGTGAAGCCGTTGGGAGGGTTGCTGCTGGGGCTCAGTCCCCCGGCCCCCGCCAGGGCACTGGGAAAGCTCTTCCTGGGGTGCACAGCCAGCTTGCCGTCGGCCAGGCCAGGCTCCTCTAGGGGCGGCCGGAAAGCGAACAGGGAGTTCTGGCTCAGGGCAGAGCCGGCCTGCAGTGGGCTGTCGGCACACTTGGCCAGGCCGAGGTCGGAGATGGGCGAGAAGGTGGATTTCCACTTGCTGCTGTTGGCAGGCTCACTGGCAGGGGCCGGCTTCCTCCCAGCCAGGCCACCACCTGACACAGAGAAGCAGAGCCGGTGAGGCCCGGGCCTCAGAGCCAGCCCCTTCCGCCCGAGGGAAGTTGGGGGTTGCCTCTGCTGGGGCACCAGGTGGCAGAGCAGGGCGAGGGTGGGACGGGACGGGGAGCCAGAGACTGGAGTGTCTGCGGGGCTGAGGGGGTCGGCGTGAGTGTGAGACGCCCACCCAGTTTGACCAGCAGGGGACGGGACTGCCGCCTAGCAGTACTGAGACCAGCCGTCCCGGGGACACGTGTGGCATTCAACGTCCCCCAGAGACAATTCTAGAAGCCCCGCGTGGTTGGTCCTGAGGGTCAAGGCCGTGCCTTGGGGCCAGGTCACCTTGAGCCTGGGAGTTACAGGCGAGGGAGGACGCTACTCACCGCTTTCCAAGGTTTTTGGAGGAGATTTGCTTTCTAAGGAGATTGTTGCGATTTTTCTCTCGATTCTATCAAGAAAACAAATAGACGACGGATGTTTGAAATCCATTTGCACACTGACCGCCCAGGCAGGCGGGGAAGCAGGCTCTCTAGAGGATACTGTGGCCGCCTGGAGGAGCCCGAGCCCCCGGTGCGGCACGGGGTCCTGCCCGCAGGAGGAGGACAGGCTGAGGGCTCGGCAACGGGGCTGTCACATCCCAACACAGAGAGACACCCACAAGTCCCAGCCGGGGCTGCCTCTGTGTCAAACCCCCGAGGCTCGCTGTAGCCCCGGGCACCACGTCAATGACGGCGTGTGACCTACGTGACACGGGGTGCGCGGCACACGCCGGACCACACATCAGTGTACACGCTAGCCGTCTGTGCGTCCACGGCATGTCCCGGCGAACAGCGTGACCGCCAGAAACACACGAAAACGGCCCAAGAGGATTTGGAAGCTGAGAGACTGGACGTTCCCAACACAAAAAAAAAGCACTCGCGTGCAAAACTTTTAAAAACGTGATTTCCGTCTGCGAAAAAGGAACAGGATGAACGAGCCTGGACGAGACCCCAAAAGCACGGGCTATGAAAGCAGACGAGGAGGAACAGGGCTGGAGCAAGACGCGGCACTCACGTCCAGAAAGACCTGCGAGAACGTGAAAAACAAAATCCGGAGACGGGATGAGAACATTCACGGATCAGGTACCAGATAAAGGACCACTCGTCTCGAACCCGTGAAGAACTCTTGTTACCCAACAACAACAGAGGACCGGAGCACATGTCTCTCACAGACACACGAATGACCGTCCGTGGACGCTGACGCCCCACAGCGCGGGTCAGAGTGCGAGGACGCAACACAGCCATGCCGAGACCCCACCCCACGCCCACGAGAATGGCGATTACGTTAAAAAACAAACCAGACAATAACAGGGGCTGGCGAGAATGTGGAAAAACCGGCTCCCCCCGCCGACGGGGGGCGCGTGAGGGATGGCTGCTGTGGAAGGCGTCTGGCGTTCCTCGAAACATTAAACACAGAGTCACTGTCTGACCCAGCGGTTCCAACCCTGGGTGGACTGAAAATATTTTTTTTCTTATTTTTCTAAAAAATTCATTCATTTATTTGAGAAAGAGAGCAGCCGTACGCGCACGGGGGCATGAGCAGGGGAGAGGCAGAGGGAGGAGAGGGGGGCCTCCAGGAGACCTCATGCTGAGCACAGAGCCTGGCGCGGGACCCGACCGCACGACCCTGAGATCGTGACCGGAGCCGAGACCAAGCCAGACACTTAACCGACAGCCACCCAGGGGCCCCGACTGAAAACGTTTTCCGACAGAGGTATATGGACGCTCACAGCACGTCACCCCGTTAACTCACATCGGACTCGCCAAGTGTCCATCTGCACATAACGAACGATTACGACGTGCATGGTCCGGCCCCACGCGGGAACACGGCCCAGCCTCGGGAAGGGAGGGACCCCGACCCCTGCCACGATGTGGAGGCACCCCGAGGACACGGGGCTCAGACCCAGGAGGACCCATCCCGCAGGACCCCACTCCCGGGAGGTCCCCAGAGGAGTCCCGTCCATGCAGACAGAGAGAAGAGGGTGGGAGCCGGGGCTGAGGAGTCCGTGTTAAGGGACACAAGCCTATTCCTGGGGTGATAAAAATGTTCTGAAGTTGATACTGATAACGTTTGCACAACTCTGTGAACACACCCACGCCCGCTAGACTGTACTCCCCAGACAGGCCACGGGCTACGTGAACTAGAGAGAACGAAGCTGTCACACGTTAGGAAGGCACACAGCTCACGACCAAACAGCCCGGATGTACAGCATTGACAAGAGCTGCGGTCGCCTGCGCTCCCTTCGTCTGCTCCCACCGAGGGGCATGCACCAGGAGCGAGACCGACATGGCAACCCCACGCCCCGGGGGCTCCAGGCCCAGGGGCTGGCTGCCCCGACGGGACGTCTCAGCTGGGAAGACGGCCTGGGCCCTTCCGGAGCAGCTTCTCCCCACATAAAGGTGAACAATCTGAGGGGACGGTCCCCTCAAGCACGGCCGCTCTGAGGGATCGTGGACGGCAGCTGACGGGCCACGGCCGCCGCCACTCCCTCACCCAGACCCTGCCCCGGGTTGGGGGGGGCGAGCTCATCCCGGGGGGGCCACTCCGCCCGCCCGCCCAGCCCCACTCACCTGGCGCTGCCTGGCTCGTCCTCGGAGCCCTGCTCCTCGTCGGAGGTCAGCGGGGAGTAGTGGGCCCCGTTGGTCTGGCCCAAGGGCTTCTCCTTCTTGAGAACGGGCGGCTGGTCGTCGTCCTGGTAGGGGACAGGGGAGCTCTTCAGGCTCTCGGGGGACGAGATGGCCGTGATTTCCAAAGGCTGGTTAATGTTG
The DNA here is from genome assembly GCA_028534135.1 of Potos flavus. NCBI lineage: Eukaryota > Metazoa > Chordata > Mammalia > Carnivora > Procyonidae > Potos > Potos flavus. Next base: position 880,551 of record CM052898.1, on the reverse strand, counting down.
CTGACCTGAGGGACCAGCACAGACACAGCACAGGCCTGTCAACAGGCTCCCTGAGCGCCGACACCCCAGGCCTTCGCTTGGGTCCCTGCCGCCCAGACCTGCCCTGGATCTCAGGCTGCTGGGGAACGGCAAAGCCGGCCTGCTGCCCTCGGAGGAAGGTGGCCCGTGGCCGGCCTCCCGGCTGCGCTCCTGAGGCCCTGCCATCCTGGCCAGGCTGGGAATGTGAGACGCCGCGTGCAGGCACCTGCGTGGGCCGGGTGAGCAGGCCCCCTCTCCCCCACCGTGTCCCTGCCCCCCAGCCGGCCCTAGCCTTACCATCGAGTTCAGGTTCAGCGGGGACCCTGATGACTGCGTGAAGAGGCCGGCAACGGATGGCAGGGCCCGACGCTTGGGCGACACACCGGAGCTCAGACTGGGGGTCCCGGTCGCCGCCCGCTTCCTCCTGCCCCGCTTGCGGCTGTCTGGCCCATGGCCCTGGCCGCCGTCCCCACGGGCGCCCGCGGGCAAAGGGCTGGGTTTGCTGGGAGGCGACTGTTTAGCATTGCTGCCTCCAGCCGAGATGGTAAAGACGATTCTCCTCTTGGCTTCGCCCTCGGGGTCTGAGAAGCCGGCCTCGGACGGAAGGTCCCCTTTGCTGGCCTCGGGGAGCGGGCCCTGGGCGGCGCTGCTGAGCCGTGGGCTCGCGCAGAGCGGGTGGGCGGGCGAGGCTGCGCCGGAGCCGCGGGCCTGCGGGAGCAGGGGCGGGTGCTGCGGGGTGGGGCCGCAGGACCCCAGGCCGGCGAACAAGCTTCCTGAGCCCGAGACCTCGTCCAAGGCGCTGGGCTCGGCTCCAGGAGCGAGGGGGGCCGGGCTGCCTGCCAGGGCCCCGCTGACGGCCACCGAGCCCGCGTAGAAGCCTGCCAGGAAGGACGGGCTGTCAGGGGAAGACGCCGCTGCCTTGAGAGCTGCTGGTCAGGAAGCTCCGTGCCCGGGAACCCGCCCTCCGTGGGGTTCCGCCGAGCACCGGAATGAGCGCCCGTGAACCGGGCACTTCTGGATGTGCGAGGACCCCCAGGGCTGGGACCCGACAACTCCAGGTGGGCCTGAGCACCCCCCCTGCCCGGAGGCTCCCTAAGCCACAGGAAGCCCTACTGAAAGCTGTGTCTCCTGCGCACACCCAGGCCTCCTGGCGCCGCCCGCGCAAAGCCGTCCCCGCCCCAGACGAAAGAGTGCACCGGACGCCAGAGGCGGACCTGCCCTCCCTGCGTTAACACGGGGCGGCAAACTGACAACTAGCCCCCAGGCCTGGTGTCACCGGCCCACGCCACGGTGCCGAGCGGCTGGGACAGAGCCCCAGTGCTGCAGGGGCGCTGTGTGCCGTCTGCAGGGAGCCTCTGCCAGCAACAATCAGGGGTCTCTGAAGGGCACTCAGAACCCAGCCAGAAAGCAGGCAGCTCCCCCAGGACACCACTGGCTGGGTGGGGCTCACCGCCTGGGCTGACCTCCAGGAGGGAACGGCAGCAGGCCTCAGGCCAAACTCTCCTGAGATGGACCAGGGCCCAGGGCTCGTTGTGCTGACCCCGTGGCTGGGCGGAGGTGGGCTGGCTCGGAGCCTGGCCCGCCAGATCCCAGGGCCTCCCATCCCCGGCCTGTCCTGGCTCCTTTCCCTTCCGCCAGCAGCAGCGGCAGAGGCTGGGGCAGGACCCAGGTGCAGGAGCAGCAGTCTGACCTGCAGGAGCCGGGGCGAGGCTTCTGCTTCCAGCGCTGTGGGCATTAGCGCCCGTCTGCTTTTCCAGTGTGGACGAGGACTCTCGGGTCTGCGGCACAGGGCTGGGGGTGCTTCTCTGCGGAGAGAAAGTCCACACTGTCAGCTGAGCAGGGGCTGGAGGCTGAGAGCAGGGAGGGAGTCCCGGACACGAGCCACAGGCTGTGCAAAGGGCCTGAGGCAGGGAGAACAGCAGGTATGCGGGAGCTGGCGCACACAAGGGGAAGCGACCTGCTTGGGGTTTGCACGCTGCGGGCAGCCGTCAGAAGGCTCTGACTTGGCTTCCAGAGGACCGTTCTAACAGCGAACGTCAGGCTGGGGACAAAGGGAGCGGGGACAGCAGCATGGGGCTGCAGCTACGATGCAGACCGTGATTCCACTCCTGTGTGGAATGGGATGGAGATACCCACCCACGCAAAATCTGTGCACGCACATGCCAGCAGCGTGACTCAACGGCCAAAGGAGGGAACGACACACGTCTACCCACAAAGGACAAACACGACATGGTCTGTCCACACAAGGGGGGCATCCCTCGGCCGGGAGCTGGAGCGAGGCCCCCATGCGCTGCCCCGGGGACGGACCCCGAGCCCATGACGCCCAGGGAGGGAACCAGATGCAGAAGGCCCCATGGGGTGTGAGTCCACGCGTGTGAATCAATCTGTGGACAGGGGCCAGCTGCATAACTGTGAACATACTAAACGCCACTAGAAGGCGCACTTCAACCAAGTGCACCGACTGGGAATCACGTCCCCAAACAGAGCTAAGCCCGCGTCACATGAAACGGCGCTCCTCACAGGGGCCCACGTGAGGCAGGAGGAGGGGAGACGGGCTTCGTTCTTCTACCGAATCCGGAGTTTGATTTCCTCTCCACCCGCACCTACCACCTTCCGCAAAAGCAAACCGGAGATAAATATGGGAAAATATCACCGTAACAAGCTCTGCTTTTTGGGGTTGTTTGTCTCGAGCCGTTGCGGTACGCTACAAACTTATCGGCGGGCCATTTAACAGAAAGTAGGCCTTGTAGGGATAAAGCCAGACGAGACCCCTCTCGGCCTCCTAACTGCGCCGTGGAGCCCGAGGGCCCGGGTCAGTCACCCCCCGGGGGCTGGCAGTGCCCCCACCCGGCACGCACTCACCACCTTCTCGGCGCGGCTGGGCAGCACCACACTGGCCAAAGGGATGCTGACGGGCAGCTTGCTCGGCTGCACGGTGCTGAGCGGGATGCTGACGGGCAGGCTGGTGATGGCCTCCCCGCTGCTGGCGTAGGCGCGCTCCTTCAAGCCCTACACGCACGTCGCCAGTCATGCCGGGCCGTCGGCGCCAGCCGAAGGCCACAGGGACGGCCCCCCCACCCCCGGCAGAGGAGGGGGTCCCTCGTCCCGTGACACGGCTCCTCCTCCTCAACGTCCAGGGCCCCCACACCCATTACTTTCCCAAGGGCTCTCTCCCCCGTCCCTCCGGGCAACGGCCCCCCATCCCGGGCTCATCCCGGGCCCCCCAACCAGCCCTCGCCTGCAGGGCTTTTCCTGACGGCCCGGCTCAGGACGCCCGCCATGCACCCCCCACGGCCTGGGCCCCACTCTCACCTTCTCGCCGCCCCGCTCCCCTATCATCTGTAAGGCCATGGGGGACGAGGGTCGAGGGTCCTGGGGGCTCAGCTTGATGCCATTAGTGATGCCAGGGCTCTGGTACGGAAGGCCGTTCTCCTTGGCGTGCTCGGCCCTGGAACGAGACACAGCCCCGGTTCCTTCTCTGGGGAGTGGCTGCAGCCTCGGGTCTGCGCCTAGAGCCGGCGGCCCGGGCCTCGCCGACACCCCGAGTCTCCCCCAAGCCGCCGAGCGCTCACTCGCTAGACCCCCAGGCGGCCCGCGGGTGCCAGAGCGGACTCACCGCGGGTGCGGCTCTCCGGCCAAGGGCTTGCTGCCGGCCGCGGGGTCCTGGCTCAGGTGCCGCCTCAGCACCAGCTTGGCCGGGGACAGCCGAGTGTAGTCGGGCAAGGCCAGGCCCGACATCTTCTCGAGCCGTGGCCGGCTGTTGTGGCTGGGGGTGCAGGGGACGACGTCCTGGTCCAGCGGGGAGGCCAGGTACTGGGGCGTGTTCTGCTTGGACGAGGGCCGGCTCGGCGCGCCGCACACCTCGTAGCCGGCCGCGTGCCCGTTCATGGATAGCTCCGGGCTAGCGCTGCTCAAGTGGGGCAGCGAGAACTTGGGGCAGTCCAGGTCGAGGTGCAGCCGGCCAGGCTCGGCCTCCAGCTCCCGGCCCAGGGCGCCCTTCCCGCGCACGTGTGCTGACAGGCCGTCATCCGGCGGCACACAGGACTTCAGCTGCAGGAGCTCCTGCTGCCGCTGGCTCTTCTCCAGCTCCACGATGCTGATCTGTTGGGCGGGGGAGAGGGTCAGGCCTGCGGCTCGGCCAGGGCCCGCCGCACCCAGCCACCCGGCCACCTGGCCGATGCGCGACAGAGGCACCCCGGAGTGGGTGCAAGGACGCACACTGGCTTTGGGGTGACGGGAAGCCAACCGCCCAGCACGGGGCGGGCAGCTCCAGGGCCACTGCCCAGGACAGCTGGCGTCAAGGGCGTTCTGCTGACGTGCACTCGGGGGACGGGAACGGGGTGCAGTGACCCCGTCGGTGCTCAAGCAGGCTATGTATAAACCGGCAGCGAGAAACCCTGGCCCTGGGCTTCCTCCCTGGGTTTCCCCGCTTCGTGCTTCGCCTCTCATGCACGTGCATTATTCCACGGCGGGGTCGGTGGACAAACGGCCTCTGACGGACGGGAGCGCAGGAGCAAGGCCTGACCCTGCTCTGTGGCCGGCTCCCCTGGGCTGTGGCTCTTCGGAGGGCAGCGCGGGCCTGGACCCCGGGACTGCACGCCACCCACAGACCCGCTTTGGGGAGGTCTTTGAGAAACTTCCTGAACCCGAGTCTCCGGCGCACTATTTATCATGGTGCCGCTTTGTAACAGAACAGCCCTGGAGAGACCCTGAGGGCCTGATGACAGGAGGGCTTTCCGTAAGCGATGAAGCCAGGCCAGGGCTGTTGGGGTGGCACCACCCCAACGGGTGCCACAGCCTTGCACCCGGACCTTCCAGATACCGCCCACCGTGCTGCGGCCCTGCAGTCACCGGGGGGCCACACGCCCAGTCGGCCCGCACCGGGAAACCGTGACGGGAGACAGGCCCATCTGTTTCGCCTTCCTTTCTGCCCTGTCTTCCAGCTGACCTTGACAAACTCGCTCTCCTTCTTGGCAAAACGGGCAAGCTACTGAGGTCTCCTGCGCAGGCACCTCACGGGCAGCCTCACGAACGACTCGGTCAGGGCACCGGGCAAACGCCAGGTTTCCAAGAAGCCCGAGACGCTCCAGCGCAAGTGGGCCCCTCGGACGCCAAGCCCGCCGCTCCCCTTCGAGGGCTGGACACAGGAGTGTCCAGGCCGCTTCCGCAACACCTTGCCGCCGCCCCAGAAGCGCAGAGCGCCCCCCGCAGCCTCGGCCCCCACCTGCAGCTCCAGACAGTGCCTCTGCTTCTCGGAGATCTGGGTCCGCAGGGCCTGCTTCTCCTTCAGCAGGTTCTCCAGGGACAGCGTGGACCAATCCAGCTTGAGCTCCTCGCACCGAGCCTTGAGCTGTGGGGCCGGGGGACCATGGTTGTGAGCCCTGGCCGGGGAGACCCCTGCCCCGGAGCACACACAGCTGTGGGGGGGGGCACCTATCCGCCCGGCCGGGGGCAGGCCCTGGGCTCCGCGGGGAGACCCAGCCGACGTCCGAGCAGGTGTCTCCACGGGCCCATATGCCCGGAGAAGGGAACCCGCTAAGAGGAGGCCAGGCTGGGAGTCAGCCCAGGGAAGAAGCTGGGGTTCCCCTCCAAGCACACCCACAGGGAGCAAAGCGAGGGAGCCCGCAGGATGGGACAGGGAGGCCCCATCGGAAGTGACGCTCCTGCACGCCTGGTAAGCGTGTCCTGGTCCCCATGGGAGTGAGGTCCCAGGAGATCTGCAGCCTGGCCCTAGGGCTTGTCGAGGAGACCAGCACGGGGCTGTGGGGGTGGCAGGAGAATACCAAAGTCTGGGCCACCTGGAAAGGTCCATCTAGCGAAGGCGTCCAAGCCTTTGGAAGGGTCGTGGGCCCCGCAGGCTCCAATGTGCTCTGCGAGCCCAGGGAAAGAACGCACTGGGGGGTGCAGGCAAGCTGGCGGGTGGGGGTGGGGGTGGGTCCCGAAACGGCCTGCTGCAGACGAGGGGGTCATGGGACACGTCCTCGAGAAGGGTGCCTGGGCCCTCTCTGTCCAGGCCCCCCCACCCCCCGCCCTCTCCCAGGCCCCCACCAGCTGCAGGCTCTGGGTCCGCAGCTCCCTGTTGTCCTTCTGCAGCTGTTCCGTCTGCTCCCGCAGCTGCTGGTTGTGGGCCGAGATCTCCTTCTGCGCCTGAATCAGGTCGTTGTAGGTCAGCGCCTTCACTCCCAGCTGTGGACACACGACAGCAAAGTGGGCTGTCACGCCGGAGTGCGCACTGGCGGGCTGAGGGCAGGGGACGGGGCTGGGGGCCGTCTGGGGACAGTAAGGGGAGGACTGGGGGGGCGGCCGATGGCAGTCACGGGGAGGACCCATGGTGGCCTAGAGCAGGAACAAGGGAACGACCCCCAGGGCACGAACCCACACCAGCCGCCCTCTGACCACACACACTCCACGTCCCTCTGTCAGAAGACGTAAAAACGCCCAACGCTGGAAAGGAACCTCAGCACTCTGGCCTGCACCTCGCTCCCGCCCCAGGAGCACGGGCAGCAGGCGCGGTCTCTGGCACCCCTACCTCGTCTAGCTTCTGCTGGAAGAGCCTCTTGATCTCCTCTTTCTGGGCCTGGCAGTGGCCGAACAGTTGCTGTGCGGCGCCTAGCAACCGGGCCTTCTTCTCCTAGGGGGACGGAGCAAGGTGACTGCAAGGCCCTGTCCCCACCACGTCCCCTCCCACAAAGGGCCTGAAGGCGGCTGCTCGGCCAGACGTGCCCCAGTCCAGAAGGCCAATGGCCCTCAGCCGTTCTCGCTGGTTAAGCGAGACCCCACGGCCTTTCTGGAGCCAGCAGGGACAATGCATGGGCCCGCGCGGGGACCACCGCCTCTCCTAGGGCCAAGGCACCTTCTGGGGGACAGCAGGTGGGAGGCACCAGGCAGGGCTCACCTTCTCCTGGTCCAGCAGCTGCTGCAGGCTGGCCTTATACTGGGCGGTCTTGGTGTAGGCCAAGAACTGCAAGTACTGAATCTTGAAGGATTCTACAAGGGATCAAGTACACAGGTTTGTGCAAACATGAGCCCACGGAGGCCAGCAGGAAGCAGGAGGGCAGCCCTTCAGAAACCAGTCGTGGGGGCGGGCGGCCACCACTCCCAGTGGCTGCTGCGGAGTCTGTGTCACCGCCCGCCGTCATGCCGGGGCCTTTGGTCCCCAACCTGGGTGCCCCTCACAGTTCCCGCCAATGCCGCCCCATGTCTTCTGCCCTCAAAGACCACATGGGTGCCCATTTGCTTAGGAAGTGAAGATTACTGATGTCTAATTGAGAAAACCGGCAGCTCCCAGACTGTGAAAATAGGTTTCTTTCCACCAATTTCTAGAAATAAGCAGCCGCTCGATCTATCCTAGCGGCATGAGCCCGTACGCACTCAGCTCGGCGATGCCGGGCGCCGAGCTCACCCCCAACACCGCACAGCAGACACGGGGCCGGGTGGTTCTCCCGGGGCGTCCCGGGTGCTGGGGGGATCCCGCCAGCCCCTAGCCCGTGTGACTCCGGTCTGGGGTCCGGGGGCAGCTCACCTAGCAGCTTCTGCAGTGCGGGCGGGGTGGGAGCCAGCAGCAGCTGGTCGGGGGGGTGCCGCTGCACACTGGGAGGTAGCTGGTAAAACGGGCTATGAGGTGACTTGTACGCGTCTGCAGGGAGACAGAGGCCATGAGTCAGCGGCAGGCCGGCGTGCCCGGGGGGGCTTCCTCGAGTCTGCCCTAGGGGACCGGCCAGCTTGTTCACGCCGAGACCAGATACCGTGTCGCGGCAGTCCGAGAAGTGGAGTCAAAGCCCCGCGGGATCTAAGAAATCCCCGTGAGCCAAGTCCCTGGTGTGCGGCTGTCATCGGAGCCCAGGATGGGGACCCAGGGGAGCCCAGAGCCCAGGGGTCAAGATAATGGGAAGGCCCCCACACCGGTGCAGACGGGCATGAAGACGCCCGTGTGCCCCCAGCAGGGCCTGGAACGCGGGCACCCAGCCACTCGGCATGCGACGCTGTCACGGCGGCCTCTGCCCCTCTCAGTGCCGCACCGGACAGGAGAGGGGCCCCACTCGCCGCACCAAGGCAGAGAGGCCCGGGGGGCGCCCGGCCCGGCCGAGGCTGGCTCACCCTGCGGTGAGGGCGCTGCCGTCTGCGACGCGGCCTGGGCGTGCAGGAGGTCCAGTGCAGTTTGGCTCTTCTTGGGCTTACGCTCAGGGTTCGCAGTGCTCATCTTCTTGGGACGCCCACGCTTCCGGCCGGCCATCTTCCGCCCCTTTTTGTTCAGCTTCTTCTTCCGGGCTTTGGAGGGGGACGGCTTCTTGATGGTGGTCGTCCCAGCTTTTTCTTCCTCGGCCCCCGAATCCTAGCAGGTGGGGAAGGGGACGTCAAGGGAGCACCAGTGGGCCCACCCGGCCACGCGAGCCCTCCCTCCGCGGGGTTCGGGGTACACGCTCACCATCGGAGTGTCTGCGGGCACGGCAGCCTTGCTCTCGGGCACCTTGGTGGGAGTGGTCGTGGTGCTCTTGCTCTCTCGCTGCTGCCGCCGCCGAGCTGCCTCTTGCTCCTCCTAGAAAGCAAGTGTAGCCGCGTCTGCGGAAGGGCCGGCTCGAGGCTCTGCCCGCCTCCGCACGGGCAAGGACACGGAGGCGCAGAGGAGCTCAACAGCGTGCACGGGCATGCGCCCCCCGGGTCTCTGCCAGAGCGCAGGTGGCCCTCCGACTGTGGACGCCGCGGGACCCTGGTGCTGGGGCAGGAGAAGCCGCCTGGCCGCCGCTTCCCTCCAGCTGGCGGCATGCTCCCCACGCCGAGGGGGTGCACCAGAGTGCTGTCCTCCCCGGTGAGGGCTCCTGGCCACACCGCAGTAAGAGGAAGCATGGCGCCCACCTGCTCCAGGGGCTGAGAGCGCTGGTCAGCGTGTTACAACCCGAGTGCCCCTAAACACAGTAGGAAGGACGCGGGACCCCAGGCGGTTGGAGCTGGCCATCTCTGGGGGGCGGGAAGGCCTCTCTTGCTTGGATACTTGTCCGAGTCACCAAAAAGAAAAACTCTTGCCCAGATGGCCACTGACTCTGGAGGCAGATGAACAGCGGCCGTGAGGGTGCGGGAGGGACGCCGGAGCCAGGATCCCGGCTCCCCTCGGACAGCAACTCAGAACGTTCCGGCCCCTCTGTGGCTTGGGCCTCGGGTCAGGACACCGTGAGGGCTGCTCGCCGCGTCACCAAACCCCATTTCAGAGACTCATTCAACTCACTCCCCAGAAACACGCACAAGAGCTGTGGCCACTGGGGCTGCTGAGGACGAGCCAGGCAGGTGTGCACGTGGGCCCCCAGGTCCCCGCCACTCAGACCCGCCCCCTCCCCGTGCGGCCCCTCCCAGCTGGCACACCCCCCACCAGCAGCATGCACGCGTCATGAAGGCAAGGAGGAAACACACACACTTACCCTGAGTTTTGGATTTTTCAGACTAGAAAAATAGTTTTCAAGCTGAAAATGCAAAAAGACAAGACAAAGTGTCTTCAAAAGTCGGTCCCCAGTGCTGTTGGGGTGAGAGCTACAGCCCAGGCACGCGGACATCGGGCACTGGCGGAGCGCGGCAGACCTGGCAGGACACCTGCCCGGCTCAGGGCTCCCCCCGTGTGGGCCCGTGCAGACCCCGCACAGCCGTCCCACACGGGCCGGCAGCCACACGGTGGGCCTGGCCGGGCACCGGCGGCCTCGGACTCCAAGGCAGAGCCGCTGTTCCACGAGTCCTCGGGGACCAGGTCTGTCCCCCACGAGGGCTGAGGACAAAGAAGGCGAGACAGACCAGGGCCCCCAGCCTCCGACCCCCTTCCGCCCGTGCTGAGGGCCGGCGGGCCAGGGCCCCCCACCCCCGCAGGGCACTCACTATGGTACGGTCGATGGTGTGCAGGTAGTAGGAGACCGGCTTCCCCGTCCAGGACACCGAGCCCTTCAGGGGCGAGAGCTCCACGACTCGCATGATGGTGCCGATGTCTGCGCACAAGGGACTGCGGTTAGGTCCCCTCCTGCGCCTGGGGCTGAGCTGGGGGGGGGGGGGCGCCTCGGGGTAACTCCGTCCCTCCACCAGAGACCCCGGTGAGGCAGGAAGGGGCAGAGCCGCGGTCCCTCACCACCCGGAGCCTGTCCCAGCCGCCCACCAGGGGGCAGCCGGCTGCCAGCACGCAGCTGGGTTGGGGAGGCTGCACAGCTACCCCGAGGGGCTTGTCTGAGGAAAACAGCAACAAGCCCGGAGCGGGTGGCATCGGAGGGCACTCGGAGGATGACTTAAAAACAATGTGGTGCCAGGAGCTCCCAGTAGCACCCCCTCCCGAGGAGTCACAAGACCCCGAGGCCCGTGCGGCCCGGCCCAGGGGCTCCCCGCCACCAGCCCTTCCTGAGTAGGGACACAGCAGTCACTCCCTGCTCAGGCCACTCACAACAGGAACGCCAAGTGCTCAGCACACCTGCCCCTTTGAGCTCCACACGGGGCCACCCTGCCCGCCGGGGACACAGGACTGTGTTGGGGAATGTGTGCAGCCGCCAGGACTGAGGAGCTTGTGGCACCGAGGGGGTGGGGCCGGGGCTGCTGGTGGACCCCCCACTCCCAGGGCCCGGATGGCCCACAGACAACGACCCAGCCCGATGTGAGTAGCAGCAGGGGACAGACCCCCACACCGACCCACAAGCTTAAAGTCATACGTATCAATAATTCCGCAACACGAGTTTCTTACCACTCAAGTTTCTGCTGTTTATTCTAAAGTTCAGAGGCGCGAAGGGCTTCGAGGACACGATTCTGCCACCTGCAACACAAGACGAGTCACCACAGTTCGTGGGGGGGGCCGCGCACACACAAACGGAGGGAACAAGGATTCTGGCGGAGCAGGGAGCAGCCATGAGAGGCCGGGGACAGCAGTGCCACCGAGTCCTGTCTGCGTCCCACAAGTCAGAGCAAAGCCAGGAGGCGCCCTCCCCGTGGAAGTCTGTCCCACGAGCGGCTCGCGGGGACAAACATGCTCTGGGCCAGGCTCCCGGCTGGGGGTTGGGCCACCAGTGGGCGGACGCCAGCTGCGAGGATGCGCCCCCTCCGCCCCTGAGCGGACGAGCCCACGGTCACAGCCGAGGCCGAGTGGCCGGGGCAAACCCTGGGCCCCTGGCCCACCACTGGGCCGTCAGGCAGGGTGGCAGGCAGCCCGCGGCGGCTCCGCATGCCGAGTTCTGGGGAGAGACGCGCACGCGCGCTCCCGGAAGCCACGCTTCTCAGTGTGAGGGAAACAGAGCCAAACAGTAAAGTCAAAGGAAATACTGATGTTACGCTGACGTTGGAAGAGTCCATCTGAATCCGTTTCCATGTGTGCACGCGGCCACACGTGCCGCCAGGGCGCCCCCCCACACAAGGAGCACCTGGCCCCCCAGCCCACGTCCTAAGAACCATCCCCGGAGGGAGCAGGCCGTGACGGGCCCAGCGCTGGGCTGGGTGCAAGGTCAGGGGGCAGCCAGGGTCAGAGATCAGGGTCAGCCAGGGTCAGGCTCCCGCGAGGAACGCACCACCCTGCACGGCCCACACGGCAAGGGGAGCTGGGAGGGGCCCATGAGGGCGCGTCGCTACAGGGCCACAGGTCAGGTGGCCGGGGACTGCAGGGCTCGGCGGGCGACCCCGCCCCATCAGGTCCCCCAAGCCCGCCCACAGGACACCATGAGGCAGGGACCAGAGATAATGAGCCCAGACCTGCTCCAGCAAAACCCCACCTGGCCCCTGGCCCACGTCGAGAGAGCCGGAAGGTGGGCCCTTGGGCGGGCAGCAGGACAGTGACAGGTGTCCTGGGGGTGGCACATGGCTCCTACGAAATGATGGGGAGCGCCCTGGGCCGCATGCACACGCTCCCTGCACACAGCCTCACGTGCACACAACACGCGGCTGTCACAGCTGAGGGCGGCTGGCAGCCACCTGTGGGGGTGCTGGGCGGCCCTCCCACTTCTTTGAAATGTCTCCTAATGCGGCGTCGGGGGACCCATCCCATTCCTCTCTCCTAGGACGGAGATGCGGGGGCGCGCTTTGGCCTCCTTAGAACTCAAGCCCGAGGCAGCTGGGAGGGGGCCGGGAGGGTGGCACGCACAGGCTCTCCCGAGCTGGGAGCCCCAAGGGCACGTCCAGGCTATCTCGGAATCTGGAAAACCAGCAGTGGCTTTAGCGGCTGTGTTAGAAGCTGCTTGGTCAAGGATGACGGTGCTTCCTGAGGCTTCCTGTCCAGGCCCCGGGAAGGGTACTGCTGACCACAGGGCCCCGGCGGGCCCATTCCTCCAACAGGGCACGCCACGCTGGGGGCCCAGGAGGCCAGTCACGGTCATGCCAGGAGGGCTGCAAGGACGGGCACCCAAGGTCAGAGCTCTAATGAGGACAGCAGCAACCCCTGCCACGACCCAGGGCCTGGCCGCCCTTCACCCCAGGCGTTGGTGAGGAGGGGAGCCCATGGGCTCTGAGCCCTTGGCTGGAGGACTTGACCCGCAAGTGGGGCGTTCCTCTCGAACCTGGAACACAGTGGGCCACAACCAAGGACTTCGCATTCAGTGTGTCACCAGGCTCAGCTAGACAGAGATCCCCCACCATCCTGAGACTTTCTCCGCACGGGGAGAAAACGAAAAACAAAACAGCCAAAACCTTGACTCTCGGCTCAGTGAGGACACACAAGCAAGCAGACAACCAGGTGACATGGCCCTCGTCCACGGGAGAGAGATGGGAGGACCCCTGCGGCCCGGCCCGTGTGCCCCAGACCGTGCCCAGGGTGACCCACACCCGGAAGAAGGTGCTGGTGTTTCTACCTTCCCTCCAGGAGCTCGCTGGGGTCTCTCCTGTGCTCGGGGGCAGAGCGCACGCGCCGCAATCCGCGGCACTTACAACGGCCTGAGCTGTGTTCAGATGACGCTAGTTCACTCCCACCTTCTTAGAAGCTTCTAGACTGGATGGTCTTCTCTGCCTGACGTTCCAAGTGCATAAGGGCTTCCGGCACAGCACGGGGAGAGGACACACTTAACCTGCGCTGCCTGAGACGGGGCTGGAGAGAGCTCCTTTCCCGCGTTCAGCATCGGCAGGGCGGCTGTGGGCCCGGGGAGCGGGGAGCGGGGCCCACGCACTTCTGGCACAGAGAGCTTCTCAGGCCATTACCCTCAGGGGCGCCACAGGAGGAGCCAGGGACAGCAGAGGGCTCCCCGGGAAGGAGCGGCTTGCTGGGCCAGGTGGCGAGGCCAGCCGAGAGGCTGCACCCCAACACGCCGGCCTCTGGTCTCAGCTTGCCAAGACTCAGAAAACTTTTCCTAGAAGGTTCAGGCCAAATACAGTAGAGGACCTCACTCCACAAACGCACCCACACAATTCCAAATCTAGAAGCCTCCACGAGCACCAAGAAAACGCAATCCCACCTAAACGCCAACCGACTCCCAGGGCACCAGCCGGGCGAAGGCGAAGGGTGAAGGAGAGCACGGGCAGGCGAGCTCCTCCTGTGACCGCCCCCGCAGCTGTACCCAGCAGCTCCACGGCAAGTCCCAGACGCACGCGCAAGGGGGCCGTCCCCCCCCCCACCAGGGACAGGAAGGCAGACGAGGGCGGCAGGAGCCCAAACACGGGAAAAACCCAGAGAGCACCAAGAGGCCTGTCGAGACGACCCCAGTGGCCTCACTGCCCCCAGGTTAGGGTCACTGGTCGAGCCTGAACTTCAGGCCCACAGCGAGTAATCCCTCAGCACGAGCTTGTACTGAGAACATCCTCGCCCCGGGAAGTTACTCGTTGTCTCCAGGAAACGGGAGGGGGACTGGACAGCCTGCAGCCCGCTTGTCAGTCTGCCCCCCCCACCCCCGAGTGCCCCGGGCCCGCTGGCAGCTCCCGCCCGCCTACCGAGCCCAGACGTGGAGGGCGGCCAGCACGGCCCCGGGCCCCGGGCCCTGCAGTCGGAGCCAGCGCCGCAGACAGACCCGAGCGCGCCTCGGGCGCGGTGAGCACGCGGGGACCACGACACGGCAGGGTTGAGGGCCGAGCACGTTACCTTCCTTCATGTTCGCAAACCGCTCCTTCAGCTGGTGATCCACCTCAGGACCAAAGGCAAAGTTATTCACAAATATAACACTGCAAAATAATATTCCAGTTGAGTAAAACGAAGGCTCCATTTCCACGTGTGCAGAGTTCCGGCGCACACCACGCCGACCACCTCCACCTCCACCGCCGGCCCCCCTAGCCTGGGGACGGGACCCCCAGCCCCGGGACGGGGACCCCCAGCCCAGGAATGGGACCCCCAGCCCCGGGGACACGACTCCAGCCTGAGGACAGGACCCCCAGCCCGGGGACGGCTCCCCCAGCCCCGGGGACGGGGCCCAGGGCCCACAGGGCACAGAGCACAAGCAAGCCACGCTGGCGGGTGGATGGTCCCCATGTGCCACAGGGACGCCCCTGGGGTGGGAATGCGACTACACACAGGTCACCTGGGGACCCAGGTGGGAGGGCACCCGGGCAGGGGGGCGGGGGGCGTGGGGACAGCATCCGGCCGCATTTGAAAGGGAGGCACCTGAGGAGGGCGGGACCAGAGGCAGAGTCCTCCTCCTCCTCCTCCTCCTCCTCCCTCCCTTGAGCTCTGGCACCTGTCGGCCTGGGGACGCTGCTGCCCCACACCGGGTGCGCGGAGACGCAGCCCTGCCCGCCCGCCGCCCGCTGGACCCAGCTCGCGCCCGCTCGAGGCGCTCTCGGAGTGGCCACACTCCCCAGACAGCCGTGCAGCCGGTTCGAGTGTAGTCCCGCGGGTACAACAGCTCCCAACTCGGCCACACGGCTCTTCTCCCCCCATGGAAGTGCTGCCAGATAAAATCGGGGCCGGGGGGCCGACTGCGGGCAGGGGGTTACTTCCTCTCTGCAGAGGAACAGAGGACACACTAGGCTGACGGCTATCCCCTTGCTGCTTGTTTTGAGTCTCGACAGTTTAAGATCGAGACGTCTGGAAGCAGTCAGAGCAACCAGGTGACAGGAGAATCACGGAGACCCGAGCACAGCGAGAACAGATACCGGATGCCAATGGGCAGAGGGCAGGGAAGACACAGCCCAGACGCGGATCAAGCCCAGCGCCCCCTGAGTCCCGCACAGAAAAGACGAGGACGGGAGGCTTCAGGCTGGGGCACAGACATCCTTGGGAGCCAAGGGACAGAGCCCCGACGAGACAGCCAGGCGGAACAAGCTCTCTCGGGGAGCGAGACTGGCTTGTCCCAGTCCCCACTCGGGGACGGAGCCTGGGAAGGCAGGACGTGAGCCAGCAAAGGCCCGGGGGACGGCTCTGATGGAAGAAGGGTGCCCCGAAGGCAGCCACCCCCTCCCATCCCCATGCACGAGGAGTCAGAAGCACGGACGGATGTCCTCAACAAGAAAGGGCCTGGGGGAGGAGGGGATACCCCTGCCAGGAAGCAAAGCACTTGGGGGGACATCAAGGGGACACTCTCCCATCACCAAGGCCTGCAGGATGAGGGGTAGACGAGGGGCAGACGAGGCCCGGGGGACAGTGCCCTCCCCATGACCACAACATGGGACACCGGCCCAGATGCTGCTGGCCGGCGTCTAGCACTGGAGAGCCCCCAGACCCCCACAGACGGGGACGCCCACGGAGTCAGCATGAGGCTCTTAGGAAAAGGGGGAAGACCTGGCCAGTAGGGGAGAGCAGAGTAGGCCCCTCCGATGAGAACTTCTCGTGGGACAGCCACAAAGAGAGACCCTCTGGAAAGAGCGGCACCCAGCTTCTCCTACCAGGAGGCCCCCCAGGACTCAGATTGTGGGGCAGGGGCAATAGGCAATCTGTGCCTGGAGGAAGGACAGGGAGAGGCCGGACGGCAAGGTCCCCTGAAACAGTGGGCCACCATCGGCCAGGCTGACTTGTCCCCAGGAAGGTGGCTCTGGGTGTGCAGCACCCCTCGGGTCCCCAGACTCCCAGTGGTCGCCAGCTGACTTCCGCGCCCCGGCCCGAGGCCAAGGGAAGGGCTGTGGACCAGCTTGGGGCCCAGGGCAGGTCTGGAGGAAGGTGCGGGCAAAACCGCAGCACCCCAGATGCGTGGGACAGGACACCTCTCCACAGCGCTGCCCTCACGCCCAGCCGGGGGCGCTGCAGACACAGCAAGAACCCGCACGCTGAGCGCAGGGCCCAGACGGCAGGAAAGGGCCCTTCCTGACGGGCAGCCAGGGGACGGGCACGCGCGGGCCTTGAGCCACACCTGGCCCGGCCCTGGAGCCCTGGGTCCGGCTCCCGGACCACCTGCTCAGCTGCAGGCCAGGGACGGGGAGCGACGGAGCTCCGCCAGCCTCCGCCAGCCGCATCTCCCAGGCACACCACCGTGTGGCCCACGGCTACACACCCTCCCCAGGGGGCACCCGCCCGGCCAGGCCCTACCTTGTGTTGGCAATCCGCTCTCTCCACTCTTCCGAGAGGAAGTCGCCTCTTTCCAGCTGAAAGGAAGAGAACAGGAGGGGCCCTGACTCAGGAGGCCTCACCCGGCTGCTCACCCTGCCCGCCCGCCTGCCCGCGGAGAGAAGATGAAATGAGTGCAGTCGCTGAAGTGGGGAGGACATAGGACCGAGGCGGCGGCGGCGGTGGCTCGGGGAGGGTCCAGCCCCACCAGAGGACATGCCACGAGCCACACAGAGCCAGCCGGGGACCTGGCCACACGTGGTTCCCAGCCTGCTGGCAGTTCTGGACAGAGGTGGGCTGGCCGGATGGGGCTCCCGCAGGGAACAGTGGTCGTGCCCTCGGGAGGCGCCCGGGCACAGAGCGCCACCGAGGGAGAGCGCTGGCCCGGCACGCGGCAAAGGCCAGGGCCGCTTTCTGTACCACGGAAGCGCGGGTGCGGCGGCGGACCCCGGCCTCCCACGGCTCGCTCACCTGACGGCAGCCCCGTCCGCACCCTCCGCGCCTGCTCTCTGCACGGTGTGGCCCAGCGTGCTAACGCGGGGCCTCCACGAGCACCTGGCTCTTAGTGACTGAGACGTGCCGAGCTGTGGCGTTCAGCAAACCGACAGGTCTAATTTTAACATTCTTTAAAAACACGATCACACCACGTCTCAGTGAATGCCGGGGAGAAGCGAGAACGTACGTCCCCACAAAACCTGCACACCCCTGGGCTCAGCGGCCAGGTTCAGAAGAGCCAGACGATGGAGACGCCCATCAGCCCATCCCCCACTTGCGGGAGCGTCCCCAGCTGCGGGGAGGAGATGTGCCCCCCGCGCGCGGCCCCGGGGACAGACCCTGAGCCCACGACGCGCAGGGAGGGGACGAGACACAGGAGGCCCCACGGGGTGTGAGTCCACGTGGGTGACACGCCCAGAGCAGGCTCCTCCGCGGACGGGAAGGGGGCTCGTGAGGGGCGGGGGCTGGAGGAGGACGAGGGGAGTGACTGCCCTCACTGCACCCCTACACATGCCATAAGGTGACCAGGAACCCCCATTCTCCTCAGGAACACACCGGAGCCCGTCGGGGCACGAGGCCTGCTGTTGCTCAGAAAGGGACAGAAGACCGTGAGTAGAGACGGTCCAGTGAGCGCTGCTGACCCAGAAGCCGGGCCGGGAGCCCATCCTATGCCCTCCGGCACTCGAACGCCACCACCCAGGGTGCCTCGTGATGGACATGACGTGACCACACAGGGCACGGGGGCAGGGGAGGGGGCGGTCCACCCGACCTCGCTCAGGCATGGTGGGGGGCTGCCCACACCCCAGCTGTCCCATCTCTGAATCCTCTCCCCACCTGTGGAGCTTCCTCCATCTGCCCCACTCCGGAGAACAGTCCTGCCAGGCCTCAGCAGTGACTCGAGTCCGTAGTCTATGCGAGAGAGAGCTCACACGGAGGGCCGGAGACCACCCTCCCCACAGGCTGGCTCGCAAGGCTGGCCCTCCACGGAGAACACGGGCACTGGGTCTCTGCCAGCCCTCTGGAGACCACGCTCCCGTCTCGTTTGGGGGGAACTAAGCGTGTCCTATGGGACACCCCGGGAGAGGACTCTGGAAGCTCGCCCCTAGTGTCCCCGCCCCCTCCCAGAGCTCCTTTTGCTTCCTATTCTCTTGTCTGTATAAACCATGGCCATGGGGACCCCCGCCTGCTGGGCCCCGGGGTCCTCCCGGCACATCCCCGCACCTGGGCCTGGGGACGGACACTTCTCCAGGCGGCCTCCCTCTCCTGGCGGCTCCCCGTCCAGGCCGTGCCTCAGGCCAGAGCACCACTACTGGGCTGAGGCGAGAGATGGGCTGTGACCCTCCGAGGAAGGGGGCCGGCTGCGGCGGCTGTGCTGCCGGGGCCGGCGCACTCGAGGTCACAGCGGCCAGAAAGGTGTGTGTGGCCTTCCTGTGCCCCTGCCCCGGGACCCCGTGAGTGGCCCCAGTGTCATGGAGACTTCCACGTACGGAGAAACAGAAAGACACAGAGAAGGTCCCTGGCACATACCGGTGCAGAGGGCGTCGGTGCCCATGACCATCCATGCCAGAGACCCCAGGCCGGCAGGCAGGTGCAGCCCCACCCCCAGCCCGTCTCAGCTTGCCCAGACGCGGTCCTGGGGGCCGTGCCCCCCCGCAACCAAGCACACACGCTCTCCAGTCAGGGGGAGAGAGCACAGCGTCCAAGCATGAAGAGACCGAGGTCACCCCCACCCAGAGTCGGGGGGGCAACAGGCGGGCCCTGGCACTCGGCGGACCCGCCCAGGAGCAGCCCCAAGTCCACAGACGCGGCGCGGCTCGGCTGAACCGCCAGACCTGGTCTCTTGGCAGCGCCCGCCTGCTGGTGACCCAACCCAGCCCAAGACCAGAGGGAGGTGGGCCAGCGCTTCTGAGACGCATGGGGCCCCGGGAGATGTGGCCCAGCCACCCCAAGGGCCACACGGGTGCCATCGTGATGTGGACAAAGCTGGAGGGGCGGCAGGTGCCCGGGAGGAGGCCCCGCCCCCGAGTGCAGGAAGCGCCTTGGCTCAGCCGGTCCACAGACACCCTCCCCCACGCGGCACCCCCACGAGGCCGCAGCCGCCCAAGGTAACACACTCTGGACGCTCGCAATCCGCTGGAGGCCAAGCCCACCGCCAGGTGCCCACAGCATACGGGCTCGTCGCGAACAGCCCGGCTACTGCATTATGGGGGCTCCGGGTCCTGGACATCCGCCTGGGCGGGGAGCCGGACAGAGCGTCTCCCAGGTGGAGGGGGCACCCTGACGGAGCCAGACCCGCAGGCAAAAGCCAAGTGGAAGGAGGGCACAGGGGCTCTGACAGGAGGAGGCCTGTGGGTGGCGAGGAGGGCGGGCTGAGGACAGGGAGGCGGGGCCAAGGCTGGGAGGCGGGGCCTGGTGGGGGGCGGGGCGCGTCTGCAGCGGCCACACCCACACAGGGAGCCTCCGCCCGCAGCAGCAGGCTCTGGGGCTTAGACGCCTCTTAGGTTCTTAAGTAACCGGAGCAGGACTCCGCCCGCCAACGAGGACGCCTGGTCACAGCCACAGAAAGCCGCTGGGAGGGCCTCACAGAGCCAGGACACAGGCTCCCGCCAAGGTGGGAGCTCGCTCTCGGACGCCCTCTGGAATCAGAACAGCAGAGGCTCGGCCGGCCTTCTCCGTGCGCCCACAGCCAAGGTCGTGCCCGAGGGTCCTTTGAGGCAAATTCCATTCGCAGCCACCTCGCAGGGGCCACGGCAGGGCCAGCGAGCGCTCTGCTCCACGCCAGACCCGAGAAAAGAGACGGTTTCCACACGGGGAGCCCCCGCCCGTTCCCTCCTGGGTGCTGACCACTAACCCCGAACGGAGACCAGAGAAGGAGGGAGGCAGCGGAAGGAGAAGTGGGCGGGCAGAGTCCCCAGCCTCGCCCCTGCCCCTGGCCCCCGCCACGAGGAGCTGCCGAAGCTCAGAGCAGGCTGCCAGCAAAGTACCGCGGGCCGTGCCTGCAGCAACAGGGGCCGTTTCTGAGAACCGCGACATAGCTCCTACACCGTGGGCTGCGGCTCTCTCACCAGAAACAAGAAGTGCTTAAAAACATGAAAACCTGTATTTTAGGAAGTCTGCTTAGGGATGCAGTCCGCCTAAGAGCAGAGGTGGGAGGGCGCGTGGGAAGAAGTCCCTGGAAATGGAAACCCACTGGACTTCTGCACGCTCAGCCCAAACGGCCAACCCCAGGGAGCCTGAGTCGTGGGGGCAGAGAATTCCAGAAGAAACTGCACCGGGAGACAGGGAAGAGAAGCCAGGCCCCACTGTGCCTGTGCACATCCTGGCCCCAGAAATGCAGAAGAGAAGCAGAGGGCGCACCTCTGCCCCCCATGGGGCCAGCATCAGCCCACACCTGGAGACGTCACGAGGAAGGAGCACTGCAGGCCGGGATCTCTCCTGGACACCGACGCACACACTCTCAACAATACAGGAGTGGAGCGGAAATCCAGCGCCCTGTGAAAACCACCACAGGCCACGGCCGCGCAGGGCTCACCCAGCCACGGAAGGCCCCCTGTGCTCACCACATCAACAGGCCACAGAAGATCCCAGGAACACGTCAACATGCTCGGGAAAAGCATTTAACAAACTCCCAACATCCACTCGTGATGAAGATTCTCAGCAAAACAAGAACAGAGGGAAACTGTGTCTACTTGATAAAGAACGCCCACACAATACCTACAGACTTACATCGCCTCCACGATGAGAAAGTCGAAGCTTTCCCAGTAGGATCAGGAACAAGGCCACGGTGCCTCTCTCACCACTGCTTTTTGGCAGCATACTGCGCATACCTATTGTTATGCTGGCTTATGCAATAAGACAAGAAAAATAAAACACACACGGATTGGGAAAAAGACATAAAACCACCTCTGTTCACAGATGACACGATCGTCTGTGCAGAAAATTTGAAAGAAATCAGAAAAACAAACCTGCAGCTAATAAGGCATTACGACAACATCCTAAGATAAAGGTATTATCGTACATTAATACGCAACAGACAAAAGCCAATTGCTTTCCTGTAAACCAGCAACTGACAAGTGGAATTTGAAATTAAAAAGACAGTACCATTCATACAAGCACCAAGACTGACTGACAGACGTCGGTATAAATCCAACGAGTACAAGATCCACATGAGGCAAACTACAAAAGCCTGATGAATGACATCGGTGAGGGAAGGCGGGCCGCGTCAGAGGCGGGAAGAGGTCACACTGTCCACATGTCACTTCCTCCGAGCAGCACAGACTCAGGGCCACCCCGACCCCACCCCCCACGCGCTCTGAGATGGACGCCCACGCACGACTCTAGCCGACTCCACAGCTTATCTGGGGAGGGGAAGGGCCCAGAGTGGCCAACACAGCACAGGAGGAGAAGAGCCAGGCCAGAGGATAGGCGGGCACTGCCTGAGCGAAGACTCGCTACAGAGCCACGGTAACAGAGACAGTGTGGGCTGGCACGGGAGCAGACAGATGGACAGACAGAGGAGCTTGGGTGGAGCCTGCAACCACGGCAAAGGAGCCAGGTGCCGACCTCACAGCCTCACGGCCCTACTTGTAAAACATGGCTGTAAAACTCCCAGAAGGCGCTAAGGAGCAAGCATGGGTGACCTTGGGTTTGGCAATGACTTTCAAACACTACAGCGCAGGGATGAGCCACGAAAGGAGAAGCCGGCAGGCTGTCCTAAGGAAGGGGAAACCTCCCCTTTCCCCTTCTCCCCACAACCCAACCGACCTCTAGCCCGTGATCACGTGACGTATCCGAGTTCCCTAATGCAACAAGGACGGGGGTGCAGCTCAGCAGTCAACACCCCATGGGACAGCATGTCCTGGGCTGGTGACATCGGAGGGCAAGAGGTGAACACTTGTAAGAAATCTCCTGGAGGGGGCGCCTGGGTGGCTCAGTGGGTTAAAGTCTCTCTGCCTTCGGCTCAGGTCATGGTCTCAGCGTCCTGGGATCGAGCCCCACATCGAGCTCTCTGCTCAGGGGGGAGCCTGCTTCCCTCTCTCTCTCTGCCTGCCTCTGGGCCTGCTTGTGATCTCTCTCTCTCTGTCAAATAAATAAATAAATAATCTTTTTAAAAATCTTTAAAAAAAAAAAAAGAAAGAAAGAAATGTCCAGGAGGGAAGAGCAACGGGAACAGTGGAACCGAGTGGAGGCCCAGTGATTGGGGCACGTGCAGGTAATGACCTGAGACGGGGCAAGGAGGAGGAGTTCAAGGTCCGGTTTGGACACGCTCTGTCTGCAGTGTCCCTGCAGCGGCCAAGTGGCTGCAGGCTGCACGGCCACAGAGAGAGCGAGGGATGAGTCTTGGGCCCAGACACGTATTTCAGGGCATGACGCAGGTGCCCTGGATAGCAGCAGACAGAGGGAGCTGGGGGTGCATGCGGCCCAACCCCGAGCCTTCCCAGGAGGAGGGACTCACCAGCTGGGGCACGTGCTGCCAGGAAAGCAGTGAGAGGATGCCGCGGAGCCAGCCAGCGGACGAGGGAAGAGGCCTTCTCATCCACACCCCGCTGCCCAACCCCGCACCACTGCTGCGACACACATGCACGACACCGAGGAGGGCTCCCTGAGACCCGCCAGGTGCCCGGGGACACGCTGCCCGCGACTGCCTTCGTGCGGCTGAGGGCTGCGGGAGATGGGCACCGCTACCTGCCGCCTCTGTTCCCAGAGCGCCCGGGGCAGGAATAGCGGCAGCCCCCAAGGAGGCCCAGAGAGGGCAGAGGGGCCGGGCGGGCCTTCCCCCCCAGCACCGCACGCTGGGCACGGGCACGCAAGGAGGGCGTCCCCGGCAGGGAAGAAGTACGGCGGGTCAGGGGAGGAGGAAGAGGCACAGAAATGGAGCTGGATCGTTAGCCGCAGGGGCATGGAGCGATGGCACTCACTGTGTATTCTGCATGCTTTTTTCCATACCATTTCATCCACTTCCTGAACTCTCGGTCCATGGTCTGCAAGGGAATGATCCGACAGCCCGTCAGCGGCCCCCCGCAGCCCCTGCCTACCCGCCTCCCCCGGGACACGCTGGGCCTGCCCATCTACCAGCCCATAGCCCAGCCCCTCTGGGCAGCAGCCCCGGCAACTCTGGGGGCTGCAGGGAAGGACAGACCGCAGGACCTGCGGAGTCCACCAGATGTGCGGGCCACACACTCTGCAGGCGTTTCTGGAGACGCACCCACGCCCCAAACCCCACTGACCCCACTCCAGGCAGACACGGGCACCTATGTGATGCCTGCTGACGCGGGGTGCGTCTGAAGGAGACAGGCCCAGCCTGGGGCAGACAAGGCTGTGGGCCTTGCTGGCGGCACACGCAGTGGGGCCCAGACGCGCGAGCAGAGACCAAGCAGCCCCTCGGAACGCCTACCCCCTTCTGTCCTTCCCTCCTTACACCCTGTGGGTCACGGCAAAGGTTTGAAAGAAAAGAGACGCAGACACACGCACCTGTGTCCCTCTCCAGAGGCACTCACCTCCGCGTACTTGGCTGGGATGTCCGCTTTCTCCACGCCATAGTGATGTTTGCAGTTGGTGGCCGCGGCGACCTGCAGCACAACCTGGCCCACTCCTCCAGAGAGAGAGAGTACGGTCAGATGCAGCCCCTGGGACAGAGGCGCCACCTACCCGGAGTTGAGGCCCAGGCCAGGCAGGTGCTGGCCACGGGGGTGAACAGGCCGAGGCCGCCGGCTCTCCGAGAAGGCACGAGCACCTCCAAGGTCACTAGGATATTATGCCACTGACCCAGGCCGGGAGCCAAGCCCCCATGAGGGGGACGGCCGTCTGGCCTACACTGCCTCATACAGACGGCACTGCAGGGCTTCCGCGAGGGGCATCTGCTGTCTACGTCTGGAAAGTTCCCATGTCACCGCCACAGCGCAGCACGGCTGGCCAAATCTGAAACCGCCCCCGCCACCGAGGACACCCGCCAACACTCGGCATCGACTGGGGTTTGATAGAGTGGGGGTAGCGGGAGCAGCCCCTGCACCCCAGAAACGGGGTCTCCAAACCACGGTCCCGCGCTGGCCGAACACACCACCAGGCCCAGCTGGGCAGCGCGCAGGCGCTCAGACCTCACGCCGCCCGGAAGCCTCGCCAACGGTCCCCCTCCTACTTGGGTCAGTCGTGCCTCCCAGCTAGCGTGCCGGGAGCCTTCTGAGTTCGTGCTTTGAATAGAATATATTCAAATAATGAAAATAAGCACACCGGGCGCACGACTGGCTTGGGTGGTGGAGCGCGTGACTCTCAAACTCAGGGTCGTGAGTTCGAGCCCCACGCGAGGGGCAGAAACTACTTAAGTAAAAAATCTTAAAGAAAGGACGGGGCGCCTGGGTGGCTCAGTGGGTTAAAGCCTCTGCCTTCGGCTCAGGTCATGATTCCAGGGTACTGGGATCGAGCCCCGCATCGGGCTCTCTGCTCAGCGGGGAGCCTGCTTCTCCGTCTCCCTCTGCCCCTCCTCCCTGCTGGTGCTCACGCTCTCTGTCAAATAAAATCTTTAAATAAATTAATTCACTAAATTAAATTAAATTAAATAAAACATGAATCTGCTCAAAAGGCCCAAAGTAACGATGACATGAGAAAAGCTGTCCTCGCCCGGTGCGCCGGACCCTTTGCCAAGCAGCGAGGCCGTGCCAGTTTGAGCCGGGATGTTGAGTCTGCAACTCAAACAAGGTCACACCCGGGTAGCAGAGCCGACCCAGAGGAGGGCTGTCCTCGGGCTCCCATGGCAGGCAGCCAGCCGGCCCCATCGTCAGCCCTGTCCCCTAACACGTCCCACCTGGGATCGGCCAAGCCGAGGTGTGTGTTCCGGACCACCCATAGCGCGTCTCGAGGACACCTGCCAGGCCACACTGAGGACGGGCCCCTGCCCTCAGGAGCCTCCATGCTGGTGCCGGAGGACCACCCACACACAAAAGAGGGGGGCAGCTGGGGAGAGCCGGGGAGTGTGGGGAAGGGGCGAGGACACCTAGCCACGTGGGGGTTGGCCTGCGGTGGTCACTGGGGTCCCCTCTGAGCCAAGAACAGGCCCCACAGGGCGAGGAGGGGTGAGGGACAGGGAGGGGCCCTCGGGAGCACGACGACCTGGCCTCTCCTCTGTGCAGAGCACTGGCTGGCCCCCCGCGAGGGGCTGCATCTCCCGGGACCAGGGAGGCTGGCGGCACTCACGGCCCAGCCTGCCCGCACTCACCACTGCCCAGGTCCACAAACAGGTCGTCCTCGGTCATCTTGATCTCGTCGATCATCTGTGCGACCAAGTCAAAGGAGGTCTCCCCGTACACCTCCGGGGAGAAGGGCTCGTAGTTGTTGAGCTTCTCGGGGTCCGTCACCGAGTGGTTGTAGACCTGCTGCAGGATGTGCCGCAGGAGCCCATTGGACGGCCGCGTGTTCAGCTTCATGGGCTGCGTGGTCCCCTTCCACTAGGACGGCACAGCAAGCCCCGCGCGTGACACGGCGGCACGGCGCCCCAGCCCCCGCCCCCGCCGCCTCCCCAGACAGCAGAGGTCCTTGGCCCCGCCTACTCTGCGACCCCGGCCCCTCGGAGCTGCACCTTCACCTGAAAGCCCGTCTGGGAAAAGAAACGGGCCGAGAGCCATGGAAAGAGCCAGCACCTGGTGGGTCCCCATCAGGTGGCGCCCCTCAGGGGCCAGAACCGGGCCTGCACCCCGTCCAGCTCCTGCTGGCCCGAGGAGGGAGTCTTCAGGCTCCCAGCCTCGTGGCACCACTGAGGCCTGGTGCCCTGACCCCTCACGGCCCACCCCCTTCGGGCACCTGATGCCTGTGACTTCAGCACCAAGCGCTCCTGAGGGCCTCCCCAGCCTGGGGCCCGGCCACCGCCATGCAGGCCACTAGAGGCCGCCCAGGCACCGGGAGCACCCAGGTCAGCGCCAAGCCTCAGGCCCCACCTCCTCCCCAGGACAAAACCGAGGGCAGGGCTCTGGGCCGAGGCAGTGGGTGGGAGGCCCACACGGCTGACACACAGAACTTCTTCGAACCCTGGTCCCTTCCACAGGAAGCTGGAACATACTCATGTGACTGAGTACCCCTCCCCTCCCGGCAGTCACAGTGATGGGGATGACTGCCCAAAGCCCCGGCCAGCGCGTGCCAGGCCCTCGGAGCTGCGTGGCCCGACATGCCGCCACAGCCTCCCCTGACAGCAAGGCTCCTGCCGGAGACCCCGCACCCCCACCAGGAGCCCCCGCTGCCTACACAGCGAACGTCCTTAGAAACAGGAGTGGTACGCTCTCTGGAGCCACTGTGGCAGCCTGGCCCGGCCCAGCGGTCTGTTCTTTGCCAGGCGAAGGCTCCCCAGGCCCCAGCGCGGCGGCAGAGGGAAGTGGGGACAGAGCCCCAGGCCTCTCCATCGGAATATCCCAAAGGGACGGCAGGAAAACACTCAACACAGCTGGCTGAGGGGCGGGGGAAGCCCCAGCAGGCTCCGCCTGTGGGGCCAGGGCACCGACGTGAAGGTCCGCATGCACCCGCACCGGAGACCCCAGGGACGCACCCCACCCCCAGCCCGGGCCCAGCAGCAGCCGGCCCCACGCCGCACGCGAGCACCCCTGCACTCCGGGCTGGCCTGTAGGGGTCTGCGAGGCGTGTCGTGATAACCACCCAGAAAACGTGAGGGGCAGTGGGGCGAGCACCCCCGCACGGGTCCCCGGCGAGCAGGGACCACCTACCAGCTGATGGATGCTGTCGATGGCGCGGTTGTACTTGTCACAGAGCCTCTGCATGCTTTCGAAGCTGAAAGGCGAGGGAAAGGTGCTGGTCACTGCGGAGCCCAGAACAAGCCCCGGGGGCCCGGCAGGCCTTTCGGGAGGGACTGCTCCTGGACAGGCAGCGCCAGCTGTCCCCTGGTGAGAAGGCACACATCACAGGGCACCAAGGAGAACCACGCATAGGCAACAAGGCTGAGCCCAAGGTCCGGCGCTGACGCAGTCTTTGGCTTCGTTGCCAAATTGTGTACTCGGGGCCGCCTGCAGAGGTCACGGCTCACAGGTCAAAGCCAAGGTCAACGCTGTTCCCAGCAGGAGACGGGGCTCTGCACAGCCTTCGTAAAGCACCGTGGCCGGGAGCTGACCGGACACACATCCCACCTGCTCCCCAAGCTGGCCCAGGGCGGTGTGCACGGGCCTTCCTTCCTGGGCTGAAAGGAGCCTCATCTCAGCCCCAACTTGGGCGCCCTGGCTCTCCCGGCAAAAGAGGACACCGCCCGACACCCATCCCCACGGATCCCAACACTTTGAAAGACGTAAGCAGCACACGTTAGGTGCCTCCTGAGAGCCTGCCTGGGGCTGTCCACAAGCCCGCGCTCTCCCAAGCCCCAGCGTGTTCACTCCAGGCGTGACCCTCAATGCCCCCCCAACCCCCGGGCCCCCCAGGACTGACTCTGCCTCCAGGGCACAGCTGGGGACATCCTGGGGTGCTCCTGGCATCGAAGGGGTGGGCCCAGGGATTCTGCTCAGCCTGTGAGAGCGCCCAGGATGCCCTGTGGAGAACGGCCTGCCGGATGGGAGTGGGGCTGGTGGGGGGGGGGGGGCGGTAAGGGCTCCAGCGTTTGCGCTGCACTGGAGGGGGCGCCAGCCAGGGGGCTCTGTCCATGACACTCGCGTGTACACACAGCAGCAAGGAGGCTTCCCGCCTGAGCCAGACGCCAGCAGCCTGGGAGAGGGCCCTCCGCACGCGGGACACGGGAAGCCCTGACCACGCCGTGTGCGCCCCCCACCGCCCCCCCGCATCCCCACTGACTGCCAGATTCACCCTGAGAGCTCACACACACCCTTCCTTTACGACAGGAATAAAAGAACTCAACTCAGCTGGCTCCCCAATAGCAAGGCCGAGGTCCCCCACGCGACAGCCGTGGTGGACGAGCGAGAGAAATGGAGAGCGTGCAGGAAGACCAGCCCCTACCAAAGCCTGAGGGGTCCGTGCCAAGGACAGCGATGAAGCAGCCTCCTGGGGCCGATGTGGCAAACTCGGGAGCCCAAGGGCAACAGCGGGCTCTTCTGGAGCAGCGGGCCACGGCCACGGGCCACGGACCCAGGCCGGACTCTCCAGCCCCCTCCCCCGCTAAGCGCTGGGCCAGGTGGGGTCACAGGGAACCGGGACCCGGCAGTCCGCAGCCCCTGCTTCTGAGTGACACTCCTTCACCCTCCTAATTTGCAAAACGAAAGATGCGGGACCTCTGGCTCCTAGTTTCTCATGCAGCCCTCAGAGGAAAACCAAGGCACCACTCTGTCATTTTATTTCCTGGGGTTCGCCTCCCCCTGGACAGCTGCGAGCCCCCCAGGCGCGGGCCGCCCCAGAGGAGCCCCATCCCTGGACGGTGCACAAGCGCCACGGGCTGGCCCTGCCGCCGCCGCGCGTGGGAGAGAAACGAGGGTCCCCCACCACGACCTTGACCCCACGGCCACATCAGTCCCTCGGGTGGATACCCCGGCCTGGCCCCCCGCTGCCCACGCCCAGTCTCTTCCGAGCCATCTGAGCATGGAGGGGAAGCACCTCAAACGAGCCCCCGCAAACATCCGGCAGCGACGCTGCTCCCGGCCAGGCGCAGAGCCATCAGCCTCTTACTAAAGGTGCGCCTCACCGGCCAAACGACCAACGTCCAAGGCTCGGCACCCGCACTCGGCACCCGCACGCAGCCTCGCCCTGGGAGCAGGAGAGGCGTGCCCCGCCCGCGGTGTGGGCCCACGCTGCCAGCTACACGCACGCCACCAGCGCCCCCGGGGTCACGCCGCAGCCCAGGGGCCTGGCTGCCCTGGATGGAGGAGTGCGCACAGTTCTCTACTTTCTCAAGGCTCGGCTAATTACTAAATGGGGAACGAGGCAGGAGGCCAGGGGAATGGGATCGGGGCTGACGTGCAGACCAAGAAGCCCTTCGAACACGAAAGTGAGACTGGGTCAGCCACGCTTGGGTGCCGGGTCCTGTTAGGGGCCCCGGGGCTCCTCTGGACGGAGCTCCTGATCGAGAGCGAGCCAGCAAAGCCCACAGGAGACACGATCCCTCGGGGAAGACTACAGAGCCGAGTCTGAGCCTGCCAGGAGCTAAAGCGGCAGGAACGTGGAATGTCAGCCTCCCTTCTCAGAGAGAAACAAAAAACTCCAGGCAGGCATTCCAGAGACGGCCTCGCCCTTCCCCACCCAGCAGGCTCTCCTCCGACATCCAGTACGTGCCTGCAGGAAACCACGAGAAGGGGCCAAAGGGGCTGGACGCGCAGTGACGGTCCGGTCCGGGCGCCCGAGACCCAGACAGGGCCCCACGAGGCCCACAGAGGCGCGGCCCCCAGGCGAAACGCTGGCTGCCAGCGGCGCCCGGCCCGCGGGGAGAACAGCCCCTGGGCGGCTGGCTGGGGCTGACGTCACACATACCAGGCGCCGTTTCCGCAATGTGGCATTTCCAATTACATCCTCGCTCTGACAGGCTCTGCCAATATTTGATAAACATTTCCTACCAAAATAACTTCATGGAGGCGAGAGCCAACTCTAAACGGAAACTGCGGACCGGCGAGCCGTCGAAGAAGAGCCGCCCGGAGGCCGCGTCCCCAGCAGGCGTGGGGAGGCAGCTCGGCTCACCTTTTGGTGTCGTAGTCGATTAGGACGTAATTCTCCATAGCAAGCTTGAGGTCCGGGATCTCTTCACAGACCCATCTGAAACACAGGAGCACAGCTGGCAGTCAGGACTCGTCTCGTGCTCTATTTTTAACTCTCAACTGTCTTAAACGCTGTTAACTCCGAAACAGTAAAAAAAAAAAAAAAAAAAAAAATCCTCATTATCCAACTCGCTATGCACCAGAGAAAAGGGAGGCACCGCTTTAGAACAAACCGCATGAAGCTGCAACGGCCGCTGTGACTCCCACGGTCCGGGGCGCTCCTGCCGCTATCGGCTCCCGGGGGCCCACGAGCCCCCCATGGGGCGAGGCGGGGACAGCAGCCCGCTGCAGGCAGAGAGCCTGGAATGCACCGTGCGCCCCACGAGCTCCCCAAGACAAGGGGGCTGCCCCAGCCAGCACGCAGCAGGAAACAGAAACAGAGGGGCGCCCGCAGAGTGGGGGGGCAGGAACACACGCCAGCCAATCCTGAGGGCTAACCCTTGCTGGATCCTGACGCAACCCTGACACAGAGCCGGGGAGAAGAGTCGAGGCTACAGACGTTCGAGAGAAAACCCGGGACGTTTCGGAAAATGTCCTGCCAAGAGATCTGATGACTTAGACAAAATGAACTAATTCCTGGAAAGACACAAATGAGCGAAACCGACACGAGAAGAGAGGGAACATCTCAACAGCCTCGACCCTACTGAAGACCTCGATTCCCTGATCACACACCTTCCCGCCAAGAGACCTCGGGTCCAGCTGGCCTCACTGGGGAATTCTGCCAGACATTCAGGGAGGAATGACAGTGATCGTTTCCAGTTTCATGAGGCCAGCGCTGCCCTGATGCCAAAACCAGAGGGAGACAAAGCCTTGGAAAGATGGAGTCGGTATTAACAGGCCATCTACCCACCAATATCCCCCGTGAACACAGACACAAAAATCCTCTAAAAATACTAGTAAACTGAAGTCAGCAATACACGTTAATCGGGTGGAGTTTAGCGCAGGAACGAGTCATTGTCCTTCACCTCATTACCCGAATAAAGGACAGAAAGTAGTATGATCATCTCAACAGATACAGAAAACACCCGAGCCCTGCGCAGGATAAAAACCCCTGAGGAAGCAAGAGGTGGAACGAGGCATGGGGGGGTGGGCGCTGCCCACACGCCCACCGTCTCTGCTCTGCCTGCAGGCTCCCTGCCAGCTCCACTCGGTGGGGACGCGAGGTGCGTCCCTGCGTCCCTGTCCTCAAGCCCGACTCCCTCGCCAGAGCAGGAGGCCGCGGCTGCTACCCCCAAACACACAGACACACACACACACACACCCCGAGCGGCACTCCTGCCCCAGACTCTGCGGCCCCTCCGCACTCTGTCACCAGGGCCAGTGGGGCAGTGCCCACCTCCAAGCGTCCACCCTCCCGAGGGTCCCGAGTTCTCCCCACCTTCCCGCCCCACGAGCACTTTGTGATAAACCCTCCGCTCGGCAGCACACACGGCATCCGGCAGGAGCCCCAACGGACGCTGGGGCACCGCCGGCGCAGACGGAATGCTCCCAGGTGGGGGGACAGGTGAGGACACCCGCCGCCACACCTCCTTCAACGTGCTACCACGGGCCCTGGCCAGCACCACATGGCAAGAAAAACGAGCAAACAGCATAAAGACTAGACAAGCAGCAGCATTCACAGACACACGATCTCATACACGGGCTATCCTAAGGAATTTACACAGAAGCTTCTAGAACTTACACGAATTGAGCAAGGTCATAAAACATGAGGTCAACGAGCAAAAACGTGCTATGTTTGCATATACCAACACCAAAGAATTTTTACATGGATTTTTTAAATGCCATTTACGATATCAGTAAAACATAAGTACCTAGGGATGAATTTTTTTTTAAGATTTATTTTCTTGAGAGAGAGAGGGAGGGGGAGGGAGAGGGAGAGAGAGAGAGAGAGAGAGAGAGAGAGAGAGAGAGCGCGCGCGCGCGCGATAGCACATGCTTGCAGGGGTGGGGCAGGGGTAGAGGGAGAGAGAGAATCCTAAGCAGGCTCCGTGCCTGGTGTGGAGTCCAACTTGGGACACATCCTCACGACCCTGAGATCACGACCTGAGCCCAAATCAAGAGTCGGACGCTTACCTGACTCAGCCACGCGGGCGCCCCTTTAGTGATAATTTTAATGAAAGATTTGTAAGACCTCTATATTGAAAACTGTAAAACACTGCTGAGAAAAACTGAAGACGAAAGAAAGCAAGGGCAACCGTGGTCACAGACGACTCAGCGTTGTTCGAACGGCCCTTCCCCCGGACTCAAGTGTGGACCCGCAGTAATCCCCAGAATGAGCCCAGCAGGCTTCTGGAGAAACAGACTGGCTGACTCTAAAACTGACATATGAAGACTGAGAACCTCGCCTAAATACTCTTTAGGAAGAACACCGTTAGAAGATCTACTGGCCTTACCCTGAGGCCCACGGCAAGTCCGCGGTAACCAGGAGAATGGGACCTGGCGCGCAGGGAAGGGGGGACAGATCGCTGACCCAGTGCACAGAACACAGGCCGGCTAACATTTACACGGCTTTTGCGTAAAAGCACCGAGACAACCTGATAGGGAAAACAAAAAGTCTTTTTAATTAGTCTCGATCCCCACAAATACAAACCCCCAGCTGACAGATGCAAATGGCCACTCCCAATTGATCTTAAGCCTGAACACAAAAGCCGAAACCACAAAGCTTCTCGCAGAAAACAAGAGAATACCTTTGTGACTCGGGCAGGCAAAGAGTTCCTGGACGTGACCCAGAGCAGTAACCGCCAAAAACGAGCGGATACACTCAAGACTTCCAGTCCCGAAGGTGCGCTAAAAGCATAGTCAGCTGTGCTCCAAGTCACACGGTATCTCGCGGCACTCGTATCTCGCGGCACTCGCAGCCGGACCAGGTCAGAATTCTCACGGCTCCGCAAGGAGAAGACAACTCAATGTCAGCAAACAGCACAAACTCTCCACTAAGAGAAACCAGAGCCCCTGAGAGCCGTGGCCGACTCGCGGGCCGGGAACACAGGAAGCTCCAGGGGACTCCAGAGCACCTGTGGTTCTAGAACGCGAGGATGCGCTCGGGAAGGCGGGGGCTGGGGGGACAGGGCCCGCACTGAGGGAGCCCCGAAGAGCCCGCACAGGAACAGTGGAGGGGACACATCGCAGTAGAGGGTGCAGCTCACAGAATGAAATAAATACGCAGGAGAAAACAGCTCTTCCGCAGAGAAGTGCTCGGTCGATAACCACGGAGAGAACGAGGAAGGAGAGCCTCCCCTCGAGAGCACAGCGGTAACCAGTCGTGGCAGGTGAGACCCCCCCTCTGGACGCTAAAATCAGGGGGTGAAAGTCCAAGGAGAAACGGCATATTTGCAAGGGTTTATTAACTAAAAGGGGGAAAAGAGTGACTATCCATCAGAGAAATGTGATGGGTGAGCAAGGTTAATGTCACCACAGTAAGACAAAATTACAGGCCATGTGCCTCTTGCTGCACTGAGAGCTCGTATCATGAACAGACGCTTTTGTCAAAAGCTTTCTCCGCACCTAGTCCCTAACACTCAGAAGCAGACCACAGACATTACGTTATTTCATTCATGAATACTTCAGCGTTCATCTGCAAAAGTTATGACTTCTTTTACTCTAACTACAAATGCCATGGTCACACGTAGGACAAACAACATCAGGGATGGCAGGGAATTTCCTCAAACTCACACAGGGCATCTGTGAAAAACCTAGAGCTTTTACCACTTCTATGCAAAATTGTACTGAAGGTCCCAGCCGATTCAATTAAGGCCAAGGAAAAGAAAGAAAATCATGAAGACTGAAAGGAAGAAATAAAACTGTCCCTATTCACAGGTGATATACTTATCTCTACAACGAGTCCTAAGAAATCTACAAATCAAGTACTAGAATCGATAAATTTACCAACAGGTCACAGTTAATATATGAAAATCAACTGCGTTCTTATTTAGAAGCAGCAGGCAATTGGAAAATAAAATTTAACGCAGAATCCCATCTACGGTACTGCCAAAAGCTCAACTCTCTGGGAATAAATCCAGCAAAGTGTCCGAGACCCCCCACTAAGATAACCGAGCACTGCTGAGAGAAGCGTAGAAAGACCTAAGCGAGCTGACAGATACATACCATGTTCATGGATTGAAAGACCCAGCACTGGAACCCTCAATGGCCAATCTCTCCGAATGACCTACTGAGTCAATGCAATTCCTAACAAAATCATGCAAAAAACCAACAAGCTAATTCTAAAATTTCTATAGAAATGCGAAGCAGATAGAATAACCAAAGCGATATTTATTATTGTTATTATTATTTTTTTTTAAGGAGGCTCCACGCCCAGCGTGGAGCCCAGTGCGGGGCCTGAACTCACAACCCCGAGGTCAAGACCTGAGCTGAGATCAAGAGTTGGACGTTGAACCGACTGAGCCGCCCAGGAGCTCCACCAAAGCCATATTTTAAAAGAAGAACAAAGGTGGGGAAGCTACTCTGCTCAGTGGTAACACTTACTCTACAGGCAAAGTCACCAAGGTTCTCTCTAGTGAAAGGAGACAGACATGGGTCAGGGGAACAGAACCGAGCCTGGAAATAAGCCAAATCCCGCACTGTCTACCGACTTTTGACAAAGGTGACACGGGACTTCCATACAGAAAGGACAGTCTTGTTACCAAATGGTGCTGGAACTAGTGGACATCCACATGCAAAACAATCACCCTCAACTCATACCTTGTACCACATGTAACAATTTACTCAGAATGGATGAAAAAACTTCAATAGAAAACCTAAACCATAAAACTTCTAGAAAGCATGAGAAAACCCCTATGGCCTCAGATTAGGCAAATATTTCTTAGGAGGCAAAAACCCGCAAATTAGAAAAGAAAAATGTGGACAAATTGGACTTTATTAAAATTTAAGTTATCTGGGGCGCCTGGGTGGCTCAGTGGGTTAAAGCCTCTGCCTTCGGCTCGGGTCGTGATCTCCGGGTCCTGGAATCGAGCCCCGCATCGGGCTCTCTGCTCAGCGGGGAGCCTGCTTCCCTCTCTCTCTGCCTGCCTCTCTGCCTACTTGTGATCTCTCCCTCTGTCAAATAAATAAATAAAATCTTAAAAAAAAAAAAAAAAAGTAAGCTATCTACTCCAAAGACACTGGTAAGAATATGAAGACACAGGGGCCCCGGGGGGCTCAGTCAGTGAAGCGTCTGCTTCGGCTCAGGTCACGTGGGATCGAGTCCCACATCGGGCTCCTTGCACAGCCTCTGCCCCTCCTCCCTGCTTGTACTCACTCTCTGTCTCTGACAAAGAAATAAAATCTTAAAAAAAAAAAAGAATATGAAGAGGTAAGACACAGACTGGAAGAAAACATTTGCAAAATACACACCTGATACAAGACTGGTAATGAGAATATATAAAGAACGGTTAAAATTCCATAATAAAATCGATTCTTAAAAGCAGGCATAAGATGATGACCATCATTAGTTATTAGGAAAAGCAAATTAAAACCGCAGTGAGCCACTATTCCACAGCTCAGATCAGGGCGAAACCAACCGTGTTGGTGCCACACGCTGGTGTGCTGGGGGCCGCAGGGACGTGCCCGCACTGTTTGCAGGGTACAGACCACGCCGATCCTTCTGGAAAACACTTGGTAGTTCCTCTTAAAGTAAGTTGTCACAAAACCCAGCAATCCCACTCCTGGGTATTTACCCAAAGAAATCAAAGACTACAGAAAATTCCCGCGAGTGTTCGGAACAGCTTTATTCATAATCGCCCAAGCCAAAGAAGGCCCAAACGTGGCCATCGTCCGGGAGGATGGACAAACTGCGGTCTGTCCTACAACGGGACTTTCCTCAGGACAAAGAGGAGAAATGACTGATTCACACAACAACAGGGAAAGTCTCGACATCACGTGTGACTGAAAGAAGTCAGGAAAAAGAAAAGGACGTGCCGAACGAGTCCTTGTAGGTGAACTTCTAGAACAGGCAAAGTAACCTGCCGTGGACGAAAGCGGGGTGGTGGGGGGCAAGCAGACCACTGAGGACACGAGGACACGGGCGCAGCGGATGGAGACGTCTGCAGCTGAGGCTGCCTGGCACACGCGTGCACACGTCCACACCGGTCAGAGCGTGCCCCTTACCCGCGCGTGTGTCTGGTACTGCCGTTCTACCTCCACCGCGTGTTAAAGATACGACCGCGGCAAAGACTAAAGTCGAAGGAGGTACAGATGACACCCGAGTGGTGACGAGCTGGTCACCGTGAGGCTGGGGCGCGGGCACGTGGGCTCCTGACCCCCTCTGTCTACCACTGTAGCTGCTGGAAATTCTCCACGATCAGAAGTAAAATAAGAGAAAGAAGATAACGAGGTAACTGGGCACCTTGCCAGTGGACAGAACTCGTCTGCAGGACAACAGGGAAGAAGGTGACGTGGTTCTGAGACCCAGGACGTGAGGGTCAGGCCCGCAGAGGAGCAGCCCCAGGAGGGGACGAGGCCCCGGCAAACAAAGGGCTGGCTCAGCGGCAGAGCGCGGACGCCGACCCCCAGCTGCGCAGGGGGATGAGAACGGGCGTAGAGGCCGCTGGGGCGCACGCCAGGCCGCCTGAGTCCGAGCCGTCCCTTTAACCTGGACATCCCCACTTCCCCACCAGCAGCCCTCTCCCTTGGCAAAACACCATAAATCAAACCACGGCCACTAGTTAGCACTACTGACCGCTTTCAGGGCCCCGCTGTGACACTCGCACACACTATTTCACTCGCATTTGAAAACAATCTTGCAAGGAGGCATTGCTGGGCCCCCAGAGCCAACCAAACAGGCCGGGGCAGCGGGAGCGCCCTGGGCTCATGGCCCAGCTACCACGCGGCAGGGCAAGGACTCCCATCAAGGCCGGCCGCCCCGTCCTGGCTATTTCTCGGGGCACCACCAGCCCAGCCCTGCCTCCAGCCACGGCAGCTTCCTGCAGGCATCACGGCGGGCACCCGGGTGGTGGCTACGTGGTTAAGGGTTTTGAGGAAGAACACGGCAACAGAGGCCAAAGCCACGCAGATGCACGAGAAGAGCGGGGTCCCCGACCACAGCCTGCAGAGCGAGAAGCAGTCAGGGAACTGAGCCCGGCAGCCACGGCCGGCACTCTGGAGGTCCTTCCAGACCCCGGGCCAGCACGTGAGAGAGCCCACGAGAAACACAGGCGGGCAGCCTTCCTGTGGGTTCTGTCAAGGGCGCCCGCCCGGGGTGGGGGCACTTTTCTCTGCACACTCGGGAACGAGCTAGTGGAAGGCTGTCCAGGGTACGGAGAGGATGAGCAGCCCGCGGGAAGGCTGAGGCAGCACCAGATGCGAGGCGGAGAAGGAGGCACGGTGGGAGGGGGGCGGGGGTGCCCCCGGCACCCTGCCAGCTCGGCACTTCCCCCCCTCCACGGGAAGCTCCAAGGCCCCGAGAAGCGCGGGGACCTGTTCGGGGCCACACGGCCACGCGCGGACGACCTGGACTCCTCTGACCAAGCTGTCACTGCTTCCCAAGTCTCCCTGAGGTGCTCGCCGCGAGGAGCCACGCACGGCGGAGCGGGCAGGCCGTAAGCCCAGAGAGCCCAGGTGGGGCGGCTGGCTCGGGGGCCCGGCTCGGGGGGACAACCCGTGAGGCCCCGCCCACCCCGGCAGGCGCCCCACTCACCGGATGGTCTCGATGATTTCGTGAGCAGCATCGTGGTGTTTGTCCTGAAAGACAAAGGTGCAGGGTTTACGCCCTCCAGTGATGCAAGCTGCGGGGACCGGGCAAGGCCGGCAGACGGCCCCGGCCGCGGCGGGGGGTGCTGCTCTGGGACCCCTGCCCAGGCTGGACATGCCGCCCTCGGGAAGACCTGCCCCTCCTGCAGCACCCCCCCCCCCCAGCAGGCAGTGGGGCAGGGGCCTGGGATGGAGTCTTCGCCCTGATGCCCCCTCCCCGCGCGGCGCCCACACCTCCGCTGACTCCTCACCCCCCACCCCAGGTGCTACTGAGCCTGGGAGCCACAGGCCTGGTTCTGGCTTACCGAACCTCTCCAGGCCTCTGTTTTCCCATCTGGAAAATGGGGTAACACCAGCAACACGACCATGGGAAAACCTCACGTGGCCATCCTCCCGCCGGAGCACAGACACCTCCCAACCCCACAGCTGATCTCGGCGGGTCCCCACGGTGCCCACTGCAGAGGGGCTCACTCCAGGCCTCTCACCGGGGTCTGGGCAGCCACCTGACCCCAGACCTTGCAGAAAGCAGGACTGGGCACGGCGAGGGGCCTCTCTCCAGCCCCGGCCCAACGAGCACCGCGCGGGCTGCCCCTCGGAGAGGCTGTGTGCACACCCCGCCGTTTGCACCACTTCACGACAGACGCCTGCGGGCGCGCGCCCGGGGTCAGGGTCACCACAAGTCCAAGGACCGCGCGCCCTAACCTTGCTTCCCCAGGGGCAGCTCCCTGAGGATGGGATTCCCATAGGACGAGCTCGCCTGCTCCCGTGCACAGCTCAGCGGCTTCTCGGTACTTCCAGAGTTGTGCAAGGGACGCGCTAATTGCAGAACACTCTCGCCGCCCCAGAAAGACACCCCATCCCCAGCAGCTGTCACTCTCCCTCTCCGGGCAAGCTCTCATCCGCTTTCTGTCTCTGTGGACTTGCCTGTTTCTGGACATGTCACGTGAATGGAATCACACAATGTGTGATTTTGTGCTAAAACTTTAATTTTTTTAAGGCGAACGAAGAGCCAACTTTTCAGTATTCTTAATAATATCCTCCAACTGACAAAAGGATCAAAGGACACACGTCACTTGCAGTCCTGTTATTCGGATACGGCGGGGGCGGGGGCAAGACGGTCGGCAGGCAGCCCAGCAGTCCCGACTGAGGGGGACCTGAGCAGCAGCATCAGCACGCCGCCGACTCAGAAACTCGGGGTGGCGGCCGCCGATGGGACTATGGCCCCGAGACCTCCGGGTAAATGTCAGAAGCTGGGGCAGCTCTGCTGGGCACGTGAAACCAGCTTTAGCGCAACTTGAAAGGTCTTAAAGGGACAATGGGAATGGGCCGCAAGCAAAGCCTCCCGGCCGGCCGCAAACACACCAGTCCCCAGACCCGGCACCGCCTGCCCCCTGCGTTCTGGGGAAGGAACACGGAGCCGGCAGACACCCCCGGCCTCCGACACGGGAGCCCCGGCTCTGCCGCTGAGCCACGCCAAGTAAGTGGGGACACACTCAAGTGCTCCGATTCACCAGGAGGGTGGACAGGAGTGAGGGGTTGGGTGACCCCCACAAGGAAACAGCTTCTCCGCTCGTCTCAGCCTCGTCTTCACACCTCCTGGCGCATCAGACACGGCGCTCCTCTCACCTGAGCACCAGAGCAACCCAGGCTGCTCCCCTCGGTCCCCACAAACTCCTCGTGGGCATCTCCGTTATCTCGCCAGAGTGTCGGGCACACGGGCACACGGAGGAAGCCACAGTTCCTGCTGCTGGACTGCCCACCCGGGAGCCCACGCTGTGAAACGCCCCGTGCCAGCGTGCAGTGCCAGTCATCCCGCCACGCGCCTCGACCGGAGTCATCCCGGCCCGTCACCCAGCGGGCCTGTCTGCTCTGCGCTTGGCCCTCCAGGTCCACACCCGCCACGTGGGCACCAGCGAGGCGGGAGATCTGGCAGCGACGGCGGCGGGCGGCAACCACGGAGCTCGGGGGAGTGCACGACGCACGCGGGGGAGTGTGTCACACGACCGCAAAGCTTGGGTGGCACCAGGCCCTCCGCATGCACGGCCAGCAGTCCATCTTGCAGATGGAGACGCTGAGCGCCAACCTGCCCCGAGCGCCTCTCACGGGGCAGCGGGGGCCCGAAGCAAGGCCAGGAGACATGGCAGCACCCACCGCCGTGGCAAGGAGCGGGCAGGGAGCGGGGAAGGGCACTCAGGGTCCCTGCCTGGCGGCGACGCGCCCTTTCCCTCAATGATCACGTAAACCTCGGGGCGGGGGGCACAGGGAAGCTGCACGTCATCGGAGCGAAACCTTGACGCTTGCAAGGACAGCATCAAGGAAGCCGAAAGACGAACCACAGAATGAGAGGAAAATTTTGCCAGTCACGTCTCTGGAGCAGCGTCTGTATCTGCCACGGGCACACCTCGCTGGGCCGCGCTGCGCACACAGGGCGCTTTTCCAAGCCGAGGGCCGGCACCCACCCCGGGATGAGCCCGTCTAGCGTGTTCCCCACGGCGCTGGCTCCCGTGGCGTCCGTGGGTCCCCTTTTGGGAATTCTCAGAACATTCCTAACTTCACTACGTTTGCTACAGTGACTCTGCCTCACTGAAAGCCACGGGACGTTAGCGTTTCTAGCAAAGTGTTCTTCGTGTCAGGAAGGGACACTGTCTTCTTCAGACATCACGCCGCTGCACGCTGACCAGACTACGATATGCAACTGGGAGACCAAATAACCCACGGGAGGTGTTTTACTGAGACACCTGCTTCACTGTGGGGTCCAGAACCAGACCCACGGGACCCCCCCATGCGTGCCTGTGGGTGTACAGAACTCGAACCACTCAAAACAAAAACACAAGGCCATTAAAGCATGAATTGACATGGTCACTGCTACAAACAAAATACTCCCGTGACCAGCCAGTAAGACCAATAAGGACACGAAAAGACGCTCCACCCCGAGCCATGAAGGGACACAAGTAAAAACCACGAGGATGGCTAGAGCCCAAACAAGGGACACTGAGTGTTGGGGCAGCAAACGAGAACCTTCGCACCTGGCTGGTGGGCACGGAAAATGGTGCAGCCACTTTGGAAAGCAGTGTGGCGGTTCCTCAAATGTTTACGTGGAATTTCCATACGGTTCAGCACTTCCGCCCAAAAGAAACCTCATACATCCACTCGAAAATCCGTGCACACATGCTCAGCGTTCCTCACCGCCGAAAAGTGGGAGCAGCCCCAGCACCCACCAACAGATGAACAAACACAACCTGCCCCCCACGCGCGGGAGCATCCCCTGGCTGTCAGCAGGAGCGAGGCCCCCACGCACGGCCCCGGAGACGGACCCCAAGTCCACGACACTCAGACACAGAAGGCCCCCCGGGGTGTGAGTCCACGCGGGTGACACACCCAGACCAGGCTCCTCCGCGGCCGGGAAGGGGGCTCGAGGGGGCCAGGGGCTGGGGGAGGAGATGGGGAGATGACCGCTGATGCGGACGGGGTTTCTTTGGGGTGATGGAAGGTTCTGGAATTGACAGTAGTGATGATTACACAATTCCGTGAATAGTGCACACTCTCAGTGCGTGAGTTGTCTGGTACGTGACTTACACTTCAACAAAGCTGTTGACAGAACCTCCCCAGAAGCAACGCTGCCCACCATCAGAAGCACCCCCAGTCCAGGAGGGAAGCACCGAGCTGAGGAGACACTCGTTCGATGGCCCTGCCCTGCTGCCGCCCCACAACACAGCGGGACTCCCAGATTCACGGCCTTGGCAGGAGCCAGCTGACGGCTGTACTGACCAACCCTGCAGAGACCAGCAGGCCCCACGCCATGTCACAGGGTCCCCAGAAGAGACCGTCAGACCCACACAGCACAAGGACAAGCAGCTACAGAGGGGAAGGTAGTTAGTCTGCAACTTTCCACCGAATCTCTCTCTCTCTCTCTCTCGGGTCACTTGCCCCAGGGATGCCAGCTGCTGGGCCACGAGCAGCCCACGGAGAGGCCCACACGGTGAGGAGCCCTGGCCCAGCCTTCGGATGAGGCAGCCCTGGGGGGCCCATGTGCCGACCACAACCTCATGAGAGACCCCCAGCCAGGACCATCCGGCTGCGTGCGCTCCCGGATTCCTGACCACAGACACCGCGAGATAATAAACGCGTGTTGCTTCAAGCTGCTAATTTGGAGGAATTTGTTATGCAGCCACAGCTGACCAATACAGAGTTTGCGTTAAGGCTGACGGGCCAGCCCGGGAGCACTGCCGACGAGAAAAGGTTCTACGGCAACCGGACTCGACGGGACTCTACTGACACCCCGACCACAAGGGTGGGACTCAAGTCAGCACCCAGTCACGAGCTGAGCTGCACAGCCCCGCGCACAGCAGGGCCGGGGCAGGCAGCGGCTCGAGCGGCCGCCGTGCGGGGCTCGCGCACATGCGGGGCTCGCCCCCCTCCCCCCGTCCTCGCAGGAAGCCGCGCAGCCGGCCGGCCTGACTTGTCTCACACCAGACCCACAGACCTGGAAAGGCAGAGGTGCCTGGAATTGGATCCCATCCAGTGAGAAGAAGAAATCCAGCCTTCCCAATGCTTTAAAAGCAGAAAAAAGGAGAGGAAAGTTTACAACTAGGCCTCCGAAGGCCTCAGGACGACCCTTCTAGGGACTGGCCAGCGGCCCTGAGGTATGGAATTTAAGACGCGCCGATCGCTGGGAATGATTCAGGAACTCCCACATCGGGCGTGCAGCCTCTCCTTACTGCCCCACAGGCCTTCAGGAGAAAGGGGCCAGAAGCGGCCCGGAGGGGTTAGGTTGAGCACTGCCCCTAGGCAGCCCGCACTTGTGAGCAGCCCTTGTCTTGTGACCCAGGGATACCTCCTTTCCTCCTCCTCCACCGTAGGAGCCCTGGAACCTGGGGTCCTTATAGGGACCCCTCCGCGTGCACACACAGCCCACGGCCCCAGCCCGGCGCTGGCCGCAGGGGGGACGTCTGTCCGCAGAGGACCGACTCACTCTCCCACCACTAACCGCGTCAGAGCACCAACGCGGAGCCGCCGGGAGAGGCTCTCCCACCCGCACCCCGTCTAGCGATCACAGCTAACTGGGAAGCGGGCACCAGGCGCCAGGCCAGGCCCTGCACCTCGGGGAGCAGGTGGAAATGCCCACGACAAGCATGACCTGTTCCTGCCTTACACTGCACACCACACAGGGGCCAGTGTCACACCCGGAGGTCACACGAAACTCTGTCCCTGCCACTGCCACTAGCCTCCCTAACTCCGGTGGCCATGACTGCCCAGCACAATGCGTGGAGGGCACCTGCACAGAGTGACAGAGCGCGTGCCCGGCCCCCTCTCACACCCTGAGGACAGGCACTGGGACAAGAACTCAAGGTCTGCCTCAGTCACCAGCCTGTCCCCGGCAGGTGTGCACAAGCAGTGTGGACAGGAGGGTCTGTGAGACGCCCTCCGCGAGGGCGTGAACCCAGGCTGCCGAGGTCCAGAAAGACCAACAGGCGAAAAGAGGGGCGCGTGTGCGGGGAGCCCGCCAGCTCCATGCTCCTGACTCCCGTTTGCAACAAGAATGACATCCGGGGAGTGCCCTTGGCCTCCATCAGGAATCACAGCCGGAGGGCAGAACCCAAGAGGTCCTCGGAGGCAGGGGTCTCAGGCTGCGCCAAGCCTCGGAATCTGCTGCAGGGCTCCCGAGCACAGACGGGGCTCGCCCACAAAGTTTCCAACGCAGCAGGTCTGCATCTCTAACAGGTTCCCAGGTGATGCGAAGGCGGCGGCTCCGGGACCCTACGCTGAGAGCCACCCCGAGGAAACTGGGATGTGGGAACTGTCATGGACAGGACGGTGACGTGCAGACAGAGCCCTAGGGAGCAGAGGACAGAGAATGAAGGTGGGGGGATGGGACAGGGCAGGAGGGCTGCTGTCTGCGGTCCGTCTCAGCGGCGGGGCTCTGACCGCAGAGACCCGGCGGGATGAAGGACGTGCTGCACCGTCAACAGGTGTCCGGAACACTCGGTCCGGGAGGGAGACCAGAGGCCCACAGCGACAAAGCTGAGTGGCGCGGAGAGCACAGGGCCCGGGGCCCGGCTGCGGTGCTCAGCCCGTGCACCTGGGAGCGGCGGTGAGGACGGCAGACCGGCACGACGTGGCACCCACACGGCCTGAGCATCAAGAAGGGAAAGGCCTTCATGTGAAAATGAGCAAATTCACACGGGGCAGCAGGGACCCCAGGCTGCAGAGAAGCAGGCCGGCCGCGTCCCCAGCCCGTGCACACATCTGCACGGCCCCAGCAAGGACAGAGCAGGGTGGCAGCGATGGGGAGTCTGCCCCGTGGGCTCCAGGAAGGTGGTGGAAGCGAGCCCCGCCAACCCCACCCAAGGACAGGCCGGGCCCCAGCCGAGGTGTGCGCGAGGCACACGGGCCTCCTAAAGGAACACAGACACAGAGCACCGTGCCCAGCCGGGGCCGTCGCAGGCTGGGGAGCCGGCCTGGGGAGCAACAGATGCCAGAGAAGCAGCGGCTGAACTGCGACACCAACACAGAAGCACTCTCGGGGCTGCCAGAGGGGCCGGATGGTGAGACACAGGGACACGGTAAAGAATAGAATGTCCGGGTCACCCTGGGAAACACGCCAGAGCCCTGCCCCCCGTGGAATGGTACCAGGAGACAGGGCCGTTGGGAGACGCTCGGGTTAGGTGAGGTCACGAAGGTGGAGCCCCCTGTGGGACTAGTGCCCTTGTAAGGGGATGAAGGGACAGAGCACTCTCTCCAGGTCACTTGAGGACACAGCAAGAAGGCGGGGCTGCCGGCCAGGAAGTTGGCCCTCCCCAGGTGCCAACCCCGCCGCCCCCCCGTGGTACCCCATTACCGCGGGCCGAGCAAACGAACCCAACGGCCCCCGGGGCACAGACTGTGCAAGCCAGTGTTCATGGGGGGACCCAGGAGGAAAGGAGGGGATGAGGAGCTGGCCGACAAGGAGCAGGCCTCCGGGCCGAAGGAGGGAGGACACAGGTGGAAAAGCAGAAATCTAACCACGAGTGGCAGCTGGGAAGGCAGG
This sequence comes from Potos flavus, assembly GCA_028534135.1. Taxonomy (NCBI): domain Eukaryota; kingdom Metazoa; phylum Chordata; class Mammalia; order Carnivora; family Procyonidae; genus Potos; species Potos flavus. The sequence goes on along the minus strand of CM052898.1, from coordinate 836,261 downwards.
ATTTCAGCCGGCAGCAGCACACGGTCATCCCGACAAAATGCACTTTTGCGACTGCCCCGGGGAACCCTGGAGCGGGCGAGGCAGCCACGCTCTGAACCGAGGGGCCGGGCACTGTCCACAGCAGCTGCCCACACCCGCCGGAAAACCGCGCACAGCCGGGAGGCCCCCGCGCCCCCAAGAACCCATGTGGAGAGACGGGCCCTCGGAGCAGGGGCGAGGGCTGGGCGGGCCACAGCTCCCTCGCAGTTTTAAATCCGGGTTTGGACGGCCGAGCCTCAGCACTGGGTCTCTCCTCCGAAGGACTCTGAAAAGGAGCCAGGCTCCTTGGAGGAACGGCGGATTCCAGGGCCGGGGCACAGGAAACGCAAGATGAGCCGGGGCATCCTGTGCACCAGGCAGCAAAGACGCGTCCCCCAAGGGGCGCAGGCGGGCCCCGAGCCCAAGAGAAAGCCTGGAGCCGCTCTGGGGGGCCGCACCAGAACGCGAGCGACGCGGCCCTCACAGACGGGACCACCACCCAGAGGCTGCCGTCCCTGCGGAGGCTGGAACAGCCTGAGCGAGGGGAGGGCAGCCGCACGGCTTCCGGAGGGGACCTGCAGTCAGGCGGGAGCACTGTGGAGGGAAGGGGAAAGCCCCCTGATGCAAGGGTGCAGCGACTGCTGTAGGCAAGGCCCCCCAGGGTCCCAGACAGCGTCACACACTCCTCCCCTCCCCGGGTGCGCAGCAGCAACCTGACCCTGGTTGGGGGAGCGACCGGCACTGCCGCCCAGACCAGGCTCAAGGTCAGCACCGTCCACAGGAAGGCGCCAGTGGCCTCGGAGGTGGTGCCGGAGGAGCCCCGGCCTCCGCCTGCGGGACTCCTGCCAAGAACGCACCACCGCTTCCGACCGCACACTAGGGCCCCCTGCAGGGTGGGTAGGTCATGACAGGTGCCAGTCTTTCTATAAAGCGGGAGGGACTGCCGCAGGTTAGAGCTGAGGACACAGGACAAGGAAACACTGAGGGCGCTCTGGGCTGGACCTGAGCAGACAAGGACACTGGAAGGCGCGGTCCTGAGTCTCCTTAGCCCTGAGCCCCGGCTTGGATCCTGGTGCCACGGGCAGCTGAGTGAGGGGTACAGGAACTCTGTTCTATTCGTGCAACATGCTCTCCTGTCTAAAATCCTTTCCAGGGGCGCCTAAGGGGCTCAGTCGGCAAAGCAACTGCTTTCCGCTCAGGTCATGATCCCGGGGTCGTGTCAGGCTCCCTGCTCAGTGGGGAGTCTGCTTCTCCCTCTCCCCACCGCTTGTGAACTCTCACACACGCGCGCTCTGTCTCTCTCAAATAAATAAAAATCTTAAAAAAAAAAAAAAGAATAAAAATAAATAAAATCCTTTCCAAGTGCAACACCATTGCCCAGGAAGGTCAGACACAGAAGGTCCTCCAAATGCAGACAAACCTGAAAGGTGCGGTCAGGGTCTGCGTGTGCTCCAGGCCCACGCGTGGCCCTCAGCCCGCCCCACCCCCACCCCGAGAAGGCCTTCCTGGCCACCTGCTAGAGACAGCGCCTGCCGCCTTCCTACGTGGCAGGAGCGCTATAAAGATAAACCTAACACACTTAGGGGTGCCCGGCCGGCTCAGTCGTGAGAGCATGCAACTCTTGATCTCAGGGTCGTGAGTTCAAGCCCCACATTGGGCCTAGAGCTTATTTAAGGAAAAAAAAAAAAGGAAAAAACAGCATACTTCAAGTCTTCTGAATACATCAATAATTCCATGAATTTTACAGTACCTTCTTCCCGCTAAAATTTTGTATTTCTCAACTCAGAAATAAGGAAAAGATGTAATAGATTAGTCTGAATCTATTTAAACATCTCAAAACTCAACGTGGTCAATCTGCTATGTTAACAATCACCTTAAATGTCATCCAGAAGCTGCCCTGTCACAGGTATTACGACACGGCCCCGGACGAAGTAAACGCTCACTCCTACTCGCTGTGAGACAGACAGTGTCCCCTCTGAGTTCATGGTTAAGCTAAGACGGGGGAGCAAAATACCAATTCAAGTATTTACAGTGACAGCACCTTTTCCAGTTCAAATAAGCAGGAACCCAAAGACAGGCCATGCATTCAAGTAAGTAAGGAGCAAAAAACAATGGCAAGAAGGCTAGGGTGGGAGAGTATGGATCCATCCATCCTGGAGGTCAGCCTGGAGGGGGAGGAAGGTCAACGTGCGGGGGGCCCAGAGCAGGCAGAAAGAGTCTGGGAGCTCCCCCGAGGCAGAAGGCAGCTACCGATGGTGCTGGGAGGTGAACAAGGGGTCAGGTCTGCGGTCCTCACTTAGCCCTCAGGAGGGAGTGCGGAGCGGGGCAGGGCCAGAGGCCGGGGACGGGGGTCAGGCTGCCGCGGGCCCGGGCGAAGACGGCAGCTGGGGCGGGCGAGGCGCTGCCGCTCACACACGGTTAGCCACCTTGCGGCACGAAACCACGCGTGGGGCCTGCTGCGGGAGCGCTTGCGGTCTGCGAGGAGCAGGACCAGGGACAGGTCTTGTCATCTCTGTGCCGGGCTCCCTCCTCTGCAAACCGGACCCTGTGGGACACACTCCTCTTTGCGCCGGCCCTTCTCGAAGACCGCCGGGTCTTCCGACAGCACACACCCACCCGGAGAGAGAGAGGTGCCGGGGAGCCGAGTGCCCGGTTCCCAGCCCTGATGTCCGCTCTGGGCCTGCTGGCCGCGGCACGGGGCCACACAGGGAGAGAAGGGGAACGGTTACTTAGAGACCCGCGCAGCGACCGGGGTCACACTGGGGGCACCTGTGGGGCAGAGGGACAGGAAACGCGTCACCGCCCCACGAGGAAGCACGGCGGCCGTGAGCACAGCAAACGCGCTCCTCGCGGCTGCAGAAAGGGTCCACCCAGTCACTGCTGTGAGCTCCACTAGCTCTTAGGACCAAGCTTACATGGCCCCTGGAATACTGTCCCGCGGCGAAGGGGCACGAACGAGGGCAGCTGCTGCTGCTCAGATGCCCCCCCCCGGGGGATGACGGTGGCGAGCCAGCCACTCACCTGTGACGCATCCCAGCTCTCAGGGAATGTCTCGGCTCTGTGACGACAGCCAGCAATGACTCACCAGGAACGAGGGCTTGGCTCGTCCCACCGCCTCCACCGCACCCCTCTTCACGGGGCCACACTGCCCAGCGCCAGCTGGGACAACCAGGGCCGCTCAGAGGGCAGGGCCCACCGCACCTGCAGCCCCCAACCCTCCAGGGCAGGGGAGCCCCAGGCAACACCTTCCCTACGGTGCGGCCGCTGACAAATGATCGCCAAGAGGCCCTCCGATGAAAGAATCGACATGCGAGCCCCTCGAGCCGCCGTGGGAAGCAGAGTGGGCCCTAACTACAGCTGGCGGAGGGGAAACGGGAGGGCGCGCTGAAGGGAGCCCGAGGGTAGTCCGAGGAGCCCGCCCCGGGCGGCTGCGGCAGCGCTGACGCCCGCCTTCATGCACGAGGCGGCCAGAAGGCCGGAGCAGCAGGCCCGTCACACCTCACCCGGGAGCAAACTCGGTCCCACACAGCCCTGGACGCTGCGCTCGGTGGACTCCCAACGACCAGGGGGCCCAGAGGCACGAGCCCCCACAAGGAAGGAGTCTGGAACTACGCCTCCTAGCAGCAGCCACGGCCACCCACTCCATCCATGTGGGGGAAGGTCACCCGGCCGCCAGCAGGAGCAAGGCGCCCCAGGGACGGAGCCCGAGCCCACGACGCTCAGGGAGGGGACCAGACACAGAAGGCCCCACGGGGTGTGAGTCCACGCGGGTGACACACCCGGACCAGGCTCCCCCACATATGGGAAGGGGGCTCGTGGGGGCCGGGGGCTGGGGAGGGGGGGGACAACTGATGGTGGTGGGGTTTCCCTTTGGGGTGATGGAATGTTCTGGGACTAAAAGTGGCAGTTGGGGTTTTTTTTTAAAGATTTAATTAATTAATTTATTTGACAGGGAGAAAGAGCACACGAGCAGGGGGAGCGGCAGGCAGAGGAGAGGGAAAAGCAGACTCCCTGCCTAGGAGAGAGCCCGCCGTGGGGCTCGATCCCAGGGTTCTTGGCTCCTGACCTGAGCCCCCGGTCAGAAGCTGGGCACCCCTAAATGCGGCAGCTGAACAACCCTGTGAACGGACTGGTGTGTGGCAAAGGACTTAGATGGGCAGATGCAGTGCCACAATAAAGCTGTCATTTACAAACGAGACCCGCCAGTCCCAGCACTCCCGGCGACTGTCCTTCCGGTCCCTCCCTGTGTCCCTTCCCCGTCCAGCCCCTGCACCTGGCCTCCCACAGCCAGCACATCTGGGCAGACAACCCTGACCCCCAGACCAGGGCTGCAGCCCCATGCCTGGCCCTTAGAGGGAGAGCAGACCCCCCTGCCGTGAGCCACATGTGGACTGGGGGAAACCCCCCTGCTGACCCCTCTAAACAGATCACAGCGAAATCAGCCATCCACAGCCGTGGTCCCGGAGCCCCCCTCCCACCGGCACCTGTGCCCTCCTCTATCCCTAGCCCTACTACAAAGCCCAGAAGGCCCTGTCCTCCAACTCCTAAAAAGAACTATCGAGTTTTTAAATGACGAAAGTGTTATCAGAGTGAATATCCCTCACTCACCCCCGCCGCACCTGGAGAGAAGCTAATGCAGTCTGCGCGCCAGCCCACACACCCCCACGACCAGCTGAGGGGAACTCGAGCCACAGTCTCTCTAGAGAGGAGGAAACTGAGGCTTAGGGCGGTTGCATGGTAAAGCCCAGAGCCCTTGACCTCCTAACCTCCACTGGCAGATCCCCGGTGCCACCCAACAGACAGGAAGAGGGACTGGTGCAGGGCAGGGGAGAGGGCCCAGGTGCTCAGACCTGGAAGCGCGTACGGCCAGGGGAGAAGAGAGACTGTGGTAAGGAGGGAGGGAGGGAGGAGAGCAGGGGAATGGCGGGGCACTGAGGGGCCCCGTGGAGTGGCAGCGTGACACCCCGGCACCCCCCAAAAGGCAGTAGGTCCTGGGCGAATACCCGCAGAATCAATGCCACAGCCTGGGCTAGCAGGAGCCCCGGCTGGTGGGAACCGTAGGGACAGCTCAAGAGGACAGAGAAAGCAAGAGAGAGGCTTCTGAAAGTACAACCTGGAGCAAGAGGAAGGAAACAGGAACGTTATTCCCACAGCTAGGGAGACCCAGGCACACTGTGCAGGGGAAGTCAGGCAGAGTAAGACGCTTCCCCAGAGAGAACCATGGGGCTCAGGGCCCAGCTGCTCCCAGATGCAGAACCTTGGCAGCCCACAGGTCCCCATATTCAAAAGAAGACCCCAAAATGCCTTGTATCTTGACTGCGCCAATGCCAACGATATACTCATCTGGCTTTCTGGGGGAAGCTGGATAAGGAGAACACAGGGTGTCGCTCTTTTCTTTTCTTTCTTTCTTTTTTAAGGTTTACTTATTTGAGAGAGACAGCATGAGGCACAGGGAGAGGGAGAGAAGCAGACTCCCTGCTGAGTGCAGAGCCCAACTCGGGGCCCAATCTCATGACCGTGAGATCATGACCTGAGCCGAAACCAAAACTTAGACACTTAACCGACTGAGCCATCTAGGCACCCCTGTTATTTCTTATGGCTTCAAGTGAAACTACGATTATCTCAATATTAATAGTTTCAGAAAAAAAAGAGAAGAGCCCCCAGAGGGAGACTAGGCAGGCAGATCCCCCGCAGCCTACCACCACCTTCCTAGCAAATATCCAAAGTTCCCGCTCCCCCGGTCCCCTACCCATCCAAGACAGGGCACTGACAGGCATATGGATCGTAGGGACCAGACTATGACATACGAGCTTTTCTGATAATCCCTCTTCCCTTAACAGTAGCTACTCCACCCCCACAAAGTTGTCTAAGGGTTAATCTGCCTTCCACCTGAGTGCGGATTAGGAGAAGGCTCACACAAGACGAGGTCAGCATCAGAAAATATTTTCTGAGTCACAGGGAGGGATGGCTCACTCTGCCCACCCACTCATCCCCCTGCATAAAGGGCATGACTGCTCAGAGGGCATTCATCAGAGAATCCGTGGGCTCCCTGGGAGGAAGCTGAAGGCGGGGACAGTCACGCTGGGTCCGCTCCCCCGCCCACAGGCTTAATAAGTCATGGAGGGGATGGACCACTCCACGCCCTCGCAGTTCCCTGCCCTGCCGCCAGGCAGCCAAAAATAACCACTACCTCCCTTCCAGCTGGGACCTGGTTTTCCCAGTAAGACAAGGGCCACCTCCAACTGTGGGTGGGTATCAGAGAACTTCAAGTCATGAAAGGAACAAAACTCAGCCTGCCCCTCCCCCCCACCTTCCCTCCTATTTGTCAATTTCCCAAAAAGCCTGCTTCTGACCAGGGACATTTCCCAGTGTAGGTGGTTGTGGCTGTTGGCACTTCCTCCTACAGATGTCCCCACCTCCAAGAAGCCACCTGCCTCTCCCCCAGGGCAAAACCAGCAGCCCCTCCCTCGAGGACCACCTCAGCCTACAGCTATGCCCGCGGCCCCATCACCGCTGAACCTGTGGGTTTATAGCGCTCCCACCTCCCTACGTTTATACGCTTCCCGAGGACGCGAACACTGTCCACTGTCCTCTGCGTCCCCAGGGACACCGGTAGCATCCACTAGGCGCTGGCAGAATGAATGGACCCGTCAACAAACAGGCCCAGTCATCTCACACACGCAGTCATATGATAATCTAACCTTCTCAAAAGTTAACTTACGAAGTCATACGTTTCCTCAACACAGTCATCATCGAATCATCACAAAATAGGAACTCTTCTGAGAGTCCTGCCCCTCGCCTCCCACGAGAAAGCAAACTTCGTCAGCAGGGCTACAGAAGTGAACACACATCACGACGAAGCTGTAGCAAGAGTGTCACCTGCCACTGCGGTTAGCTGCGGATTTCACGGCCCTGCGTGCCCACTGGCCTGGCAGTGGGACAACCACACCAGGAAAGGGCCTGCTGACATCGGCCAGAGCACCCGGCAGGGCAGGCAGCACAGTCCCGTCCCCCTGCCGAGCGAGGTCCTGGCCAGTGAGGGAAAGACACTTTGCACTCAGAACCAGTGACCACTGGGAAGCCGGGTCCCGCCAGGCCCGACACGGAAGGCCTTTTTTACACCGGGTACAAATCGCTGTGGGCCTTGCTCCACTCCATATAAAGGAGCGCGCTCCTGGTGACGGGGACACTGTGGCTGTCTCAGCATGAACTTGCACCTTGGTGTCCGGTGGGCAGTGGGTCACAGTGCATCTCCTCACTCTTCCGATACCCAACAGTGCCAGTCTGGGAGATGTGCAAGTGTCACACACGGCGGCACAGGCCCCGCTGCCCTCCCCCTGAACGCGTCCCAACGTGAGAAGTCAAGCTCCCGTAGAAACCTGTCCTGCCAGACTCATAGCAGCTTTATTCCTAACCACCCCCCCAAGGCCACCACCAGCCAGCTGAACAGGGGAACGAAAAGATGGACTAGGACCCAGCAATAAAAAGGAGGGACTTGTGACACCCATGGCAACATGGGTGAGTCTCAGAAATGCCCCGCGGGGCCAGAAAGCTGCCCGCTGTCGACTCCATTTCTCTAGACTTTCCAGGACTGGAGGGGTAGAGAGGACAGAGCTGCGCAGGTGGAAGGGCGCGCGGAGGGCTGACAGCGGCCCGATCGGAACTGACCGGTTAGACCTCCCGCGGCTGCACCGCGCCACAAACAGCGAGGGTGCTGCGCCCGGGCTAAGGATTAAAAATAACCCCATTTTAAAGAATGCGCCGGCCAGCGCGCTGGTGCATGCGGAGCGCTGTCACAAGGGTGGGGACAGGCGGGGGCCGGGGGAACGGTTGGAGTTCTGAAGGTTCTCTCCACTTTCGTCACCTTGGACGTCGGTCTCCCCGCCCTGCCCCCTGCCCAGGCGGCCGGACACACACACCCCGGAGCTGCCAGCCGGAAAAGCCAGGGCCCGGGCTCGACCTCGCCTCCGGCCGCAGGATGAGCAAAAATAGAAAGCTCCGGTGCGCGCGGCGGGCTGGAAACCGCGAAACCCTCCGACCGCGGAGAAGCCGGGGCCGGCAGCCAACACCCGCTCCCGGGCGGTCGCCGCGCCCCGACCCCGCCCCCGGCCGCGACGTTTCCAAAAACTGACACACACTGAGCGCGCGTGAGGGGCGGGGCGCGCGGGCTTCCCCGCCGGGTCCCCCGTCCCCCAGCCCGGCGGGCGCCCCGAAGACGCCCGCCCACGGAGCCCGCCGCGCTCCCGCTCCCGCTCCCAACGGCAGCCTGCCCGGTCCGAGCGGCCCCGGGGCCGCGGACACCCGCGCCGCGCCGCCAACCCGCGCCCCCGCGGCTCCGCAGCCGCCCCGGGAAATTTCCTCTCGGCTTGTCATTTTCCGAGGATCCCGGGGCCCCGGGTCCAGCCAGCCCGCCCCCCGGCCCTCGACACCGGGGGGGACGGAGAACGGCGCGGGGACTACAGAGCCGAGCCCACTGACAGCGCCTGACCCAACCGACCCCGCGCAGGGCAAACCCGACTGTCAGCACCCCCCACCCCGCAGCCCCCCGGCCCCCCGCCCCCGGCCCGGCAACGGCACCCCGCAAACGGCCGCGGGCAGCGGCGCCCAGCCGCAGGGCGGCCCGGAGGGGGGCTTCTCGGGACCCCGTCCGCCCCGTCCGCGGGCAGGCGCGCCGCGGGGCCCGGGCCGGGGGACGGGGTCCCGGCGGGGCGCGGGGGCGGCACTCACGTAGACCGGCAGCGGCCACGGGTAGACGGCGGGCTCGGCCCCCACGGGCGACTTGAGCCTCAGCTCCAGCTTCTCCCCCATGTCGGCGCGCGCGGCCGCCGCACCATGCTAGTCGGGCGGTTGGGGGAGGGGCGCGGCGCCGCCGGCGGGGGGCGGGGCGGCGGGCGGAGGAGGGCGGGCGGGAGGGCGGGAGGCTGAAGGGAGGGGGGGCCCGGCCTGGGCCTCGGCCGCCGCCGCCGCCGCCGCCGCCGCCGCCGCCGCCGCCGCCGCGCTCCCGTCGGGCCCCCGGCTCCTCTTTGTGGTCACAGGCCCGGGGCCTCCAGCGCCGCCGCCATCTTGGGCCGGCGTGAGGCGAGCACAATGAGCCGGGGGCCGGGCCGAACCATTCGCCGCGCGCGCGCGGGGGGGGCCGGCGCGAGGAGGCGGTGCGCGCCCGCAGCCCCGCCCGCCGCGCCGCGCGCCGCCCCCCCGCCGCCCCGCCCCGTGGGCTCGCACGCACGCACGCACGCACGCACGTCCTCGGCTGCCCTCGACCGCCGCCGCCGGCCGGGCGCGGGGACCCGGGGAGACCCCGCGGGTCTGCGATGACAGGTTCGAGCCCCGCCCCCGGAGGAGGGGGCCCACCCTCCCCACGCCCCATAAAGCCGTCATTCCTGGTGAAACAGGAGCCCGGCGTCGCCGAGGCCTGCGCTCCCGCCGCCGCAGCTCGCTGAGAGCGTCTGCTCGGCGCCGGGGGCGGGTGGGGAGCCAAGGGGGTGCTGAGTGCCCTGTGTCCACGCGGACATGCAGACTTTACTCCAGGTGTGGCCAGGGGCTAGCGGCCACGTGAGATCGCGGCCGTTATGGTCCGGCGTGCTGTGGTGGGCCTCGTCCAATCAGTCGAAGGTCTTAAGAGGACAGAAGTAAGGTTCCCTCCAAGGAGGGACCTCTGGCTGCACCCTCGGCCCTTCCCTGGGGTCCTGCCTGGAGATTTCTGACTTGAGGGCCCCACGGTCACATGACCCAGGGCCCCACGACAAAAGTACGCGTGGATACATGACGCGTATGTGCACCCCTATGCGTTTATGTGCGTCCGCGTATGCATAGTGTCTACGTACGTATGTGTACTTGCAGGTGTGTATACGTCGTACACGGAGGTACGTGTGCATGCGTACGTGTGTATTTCTATGTAGAGGTGTGTCTAGGCGTGTGCTGTACGCATGCGTGTTACATGTTCTATACGTGCAGGTGTGTTACCTGTGTATACGGCGCATATACACACCTCGACGTCGCTGTGTGTGCATATAAACACACACACCTGCGGTCACGGAGCCCCCGCGACGGAGCCAACCACCGGCCTTTCCAGCACCTCCCTGAAGTGTCACAGCCCCCCAGGAGGGCAGGTGACCGTCTGCTCTCGCCAGGGCAGCGGCCTACCGTGCGGGGACCCGCTCAAGGTCGCGCAGGTGGTTGGTGGAGCTCCGGCAGCCGCGCGGTGCGGCAGTGCCCACGCCCGCGTGGGTGCGTCTTCCCGGCGATGCGGAGGGACAGAGGCAGGGTCGGAAAGTCAGCCATGGCAGCTTCCCCTTGTTGGAAGCTCGAGACGGACGCCAACTAACCGAGGGCGTTAGAGGTCAGGACAGTGGGGGGACACAGGGACCTTCACCCGTGAAAAAGTGTCCATCGAGCACTTTTTGTATGTCTGGCAGTAAAAAGCTTTCTAAAAACAGATTCCCCTGGTTGCTATGCAGAGAACACGTTGGGGAGCTTAGGGGGAAGAAGCGGTAAGAGGAGTGAGGGGGCCAGACGGTCACCCCGGGGGCAGGGAAGGAGGGCTCCGAAGAGGGACAAACCCCCCATGGGTCATGCACCCAGCCAGCCTGGACTTTGTGAGCTGAGGACACCCAGAGACAAGGGTTAGGGTCCCCAGCCCAGAAGCCCAGAGCCACCCCTCGTCCTCCCAGGGAGGAGAGCCAGTCCGCCCCCTCGGGCTCCCAGGCTCTCAGGCTATTTTCAGTTTCCATCCCATAGGACACAGAGGCAGCCAAAGCCTGTGTCTCAGGAAACACCCTCTCTCCCTCCTCCCTCCTCCCTCCTCCCCCATCCCTTCCCCCACCTCCCATCTATCCTCTCCCTTCTGCAGAGAGACCCCCAGGGACCTCCCAGACCCTGACTCGGGCAGCCAACCTGAGAGTGGCTACAGAAGCTGCTTCCGTCCCTCCCCTCCCCTGCCCATCCCCCACCATCTGAGGGAAGCCAAGACAAGCCCTGGAGGAGGGTGACCTTGGCCCCGGGCCTTCAGCACGTGCCTTCCCCTCCTTGGAACGTGCTTCCAGAGACTCCTTCCTCTGCCATCAGTGTTGTTCTCTGCTCATTGCCTGCAGAACCTTCCTGGACTCCACAGACAAGGTGGGGCCCGGGAGTCTGCTTTACGCCCGCCATGGACCCACAGAATTCCAGTCCTGGCCCATCCTTCCCTGCCAGGTTTGTCTCTCAACCCCTGCTGCGCAGCCGATGCCAGCAGTCCCTGCCTCGGGATGTTTGAGAGGGTCGAGTCAGTTACCACAGAAAGTGCTAGAACGGTGCTGGCTACATAGAAGTTATTTGCCATTAGCATTGCTGCTGGTACTGTTACAGTAATTTGTAGGGTGACCTGCCGTCTGCTTTGCCCAGGACTGTCCCGGTCTTGGCGCTGGAAACCTCGGGAACCCCTCTGTTCTGGGCACACAGGGATGGTGGGTCACTCTATTTAGGATTTATCTCCCATCCTCATGCAGCCAGAAAGGAAATCCCGCACCTGCCTGCCTTCCTGCTTACCCTTCATTCATCCACTCATCTCTTTGCTCAACTCCTTTATTCGACGAGTATTTCGTGAGCATCTACGACATAGCAGGCCCTCTTCCAGGAGCTGGGAACATAGCAACCAGGACAGCGGATGGAAATCCGTGTCCTCATAGAGCTTACATTCCAGGAAGGGCAGCAAACAATAAGCTGATAAAATGTAATTTATTATACGGGAAAGGTGTCTGGGAGAACTCTAAAGTAAGGGAAGGAGAGGGGACCACTGCTCTCACCCGGAGCCATCTGGCCCCCAGGGGACACCAGGCCATGTCTGGGGACATCTGTGCTTGTGACGGCTAGGGGTGAGGCTGGCATCGAGGGGGGTGGGGCCAGGGATGCTGCTCAGCCCCCAGAGCGCCCAGAAGACCCCCAGCAAGAACGACCCGGCCCCAATGTCAGCAGCACCGAGGGGCAGAGCCCTGCTCCAACATTATTCTGACGAGCTGGCTCCCCCAGAATCCTGCAAGGGCAGGGACTCCATCCCAGCCACTTGTCACCCTCGGAGGTGACACGGAGCGAGGCAGCCAGGCGGGGCTGAGACAAGCCTTGGGGATGAAATGACAAGCGTGTATTCCCATCCACCTGGCACTCAGAGCTGGGGAGGGGGCCTGGCCCCTGCACACAATGGCCTCTATCATGCAGCTGGCTCTTTCCAGAGTCACCTCCTCTGGTCCCTGCCCTGGGTTGAGTCGACACTAAGAACAAGGACTTGAGGGCAGGCTGATGATTTGAGAGGTGCAGAGAACAGCGTGGGAGGGGAGGTGGGACCGGAAGAGATGGGTGTGCTCTGACACCAGGTCCCTGGTGGGACCTCCCCCATCCCAGAGACTCTGGGGGTATGCAAACACATCCCTTGGCATGAGCCCGCCCAGGGCATCTGAGGAGCTGGGGTACTTATGCACTAACTCCTGTTATCCGTGGCGGTGCGGGGCTCAGGGGTTGGGAGAGTATGAATTCCCCGGCACTTGTAGCCCACCACAGTCCTCGAGATGCAGACGCTGGCGGCTCGAGTCTCCAAATGGCCGTGTCCAACAGAAGAGGCAGGGGCGCCAGCAGAGTCGAATCCGGTCCCTAAGTGACCCAGTTCATCCTCTACTGGGGTTCTAAATACTTGTGGAGCCTTCAGACGTCCCCCCAGGATTTTCGTCGTCAGCTCTGGCGTGAATCACCTGCGGACGAGCCACCCCCCTTCTTGGGGACGGGCAGCCGTTCTTTCTTATTGTTTTAAGGTGCTCCAGATACCAAAATGGTAAAGACCAGAGGAGACTCAGGCATGTCTAAACCAAGGAAATACACCATTATCTTTGTAAAAGTCCTTAATTTTAATAGTCAAGATTTACCAAAAAAGTTGCAGAGACGGTACAGAATGTTCCTATGCCCTCCCACCCTGGACCCCGTCCCCCCACCATTTTTCACATGTTATGTTAGTATGATCTATTTGCTGCAGCTAAGGAACCAACATCGATACATTATTACTAACTAAAATCCAAACTTCATTTGCATTTCTTTCGTTCTTCCCTCCCGTCTATTTTTCTGTCCCAGTGTTCTCTGGACTGTGACGGGTTTGGTACCTTGAAAATTTCGAGGAGGGCTCATCAGGCATTTTGTCTCTGAATTTGTTTTTTTGATGTTTTTCTTACGGTTAGTATGGGGTTACGGGGTTTGGGGGAGGAAGACCCAGAGATAAAATGCCATTGCCATCCGATAACACCGAGGACACCTGCCGCCAACAGGATTTATGATCACCTGGCTACTATTATCTTTTAAATCACGGTGGACATTTCCCTTCCCCAGGTCACCAAAATTAAAGAGACTGACAATATCTAATGTTGGTGAGGTCGGGGAGTCACTAGAACTCCCGTGGGTTGCTGCTGCCGGAGCCGGGGACTGTGTGGGTGGATTTCACAGACTCAGCCGTCAGGGAAAGGCAGTGAAGCAGCACCAAAGAGACTTAATCAATCTCTCTCTCTTTCTCTTTCTTCCTTCCTTCCCTCCTTCCTTCTTTTCTTTTCTTTCTTTCTTTTTTGGGAGCGGTGTGTTCTTTATTTGGGGGCTTTTTGTTTCTTTTTTATTTCATTAAGTTTTTCATTTTAATTCCAGTATAGTTAGCAAGCACTGTTAGTTTCAGGCGTACGATATAGCGGTTGAACAATTCTGTGCATTTCTCAGTGCTGGTCATAAGCGTATTCTTCAGCTGTTTCGCCCGTTACCCACCCACGAAAGGGATTTACTTCCTAACTCCATTTGTATGAAATGCAAAACTAGCAAAATGAGCAAATGGTGTTAGAAGCCGGATACGGTTGTCGCTGGGGGTTGAGACATTGACTAAAAAGAGTCTGGATGTCTGGGCAGCATTATTCAAGATAGTCAAAAGGTAGAAACAACCCGAGTGTCCCTTGTTGGATGAACAGACAAGCGAAATGTGGTCCACCCACACGATAGGGTATTATTCAGCCTTGGAAAGGAAAGAAATCCTGACCCCTGTGGCAGCGCGGACAGACTTTGAGGACCTTGTGCTTGGAGGTCCCCAGAGCAGTCCCGTCCACGCAGACGGAGAGGAGAGGGTGGGAGCTGCGGCGGGGGCGGGGGTGGGGTGTCCGTGCTTCGTGGGGACGGAGTCTCCGTGTGGGAAGATGGAAGGCTCTGGAGACAGAGGGTGGGGGTGTGAGCGTGCTTCATGCCTCTGAGCTGTGCGCTTAGTAAAGGCTAACACAGTAACTATGCTTACGGTGGTGAGCATTTCATAATGTATATAATTTTTCAAATCACCTGTATACCCGAAACTAACATTATATTGTATGTTAACTATGCTGCAATAAGAAAATAACATTTACCATCTTAATCATTTACAATTTTTGCGTGCGCTTTATCACCATCTTTTAAAAAGTGGTAGCAAATATAATCATAATGACCAGCTTTGCAGACAAGGGTAGGCTTTGGCCCCAGAAACATGGAGCCCTCTGAGAGTCCTCTTTCTGCATTCCTGTCGTGTCGTTCGCTTTGTCCTGGGGTCAGTGAGATCATTCTTGGCAAGACTGGAGAGACAGTTGCACCTGTGTTGCAGGGACGGAGGATTACAAATCTGTATGCCAAGTTAAAGGTCATCCAGCAGATGAAACTGTGGGAAGACGTCCTCATGGAGAAAGATGTACACGATACGTTGTATTAAAAAGAACAAGGTGCAGATTAGCGTGTTGAGCAAGCTCATATATGTATTTAAATATGTACGTATGTACATAAACATGCTTGCATAGAAGTAGGCTCTTTCTGGCTCACAAGAAACACATGACGGTGGTTGTAGCTGGGAGGGACGAGTGGTAGATTATCCGTGGCTTCGAACGAAGATCGTAGAGCTCACTCCTTGCTCTGTAGGTGAGCGATTTGGACTGAGCCCAGCGGGACAGTTCTCCTGCTGGTCTCGCCTGGGGTTTTCCGCATCCGTGCAGTCATTCGGTGGGTCGGCGGTAGGCTGTTTGGTCTAAAGGGCTCCAGCTGGCGGCGCTTGCCTCTACTCTCTGGTCTCATCCTCCAGTAGACCAGCCTCATGGTGTTCTAATGTCAGGAAGAGCATAACAGAAGCTTCCAGGGGCCTCTGGGTGGCTCAGTCTGTTGGGCGTCCAACTCTTGGTTTTGGCTCAGGTTGTGATCTCAGGGTCGTGAGTTCGAGCCCCGTGTCGGGCTCTGTGCTCAGTGAGGAGCCTACCTCAGACTCTCTCCCTCTGCCTCTGCCCTTCCCCCTGTGAAATAGTAAATAAATCTTAAAAAAGTAAAAGAAGAATGGAAGTTTCTTCAAGACCTCTTGAAGCTATCTTGGGAGGCTTTAAGTGCCCATACTTTCTCTTTTAAGAAAGGTTGGCTTAAAAAATAAATAAATAAATAAATAAATAAATAAATAAATAAATAAATAAAAAAGAAAGGTGGCTTAGGGCACCTGGGTGGCTCAGTCAGGTAAGCGTCTGCCTTCGGCTCAGGTCATGATCCTGGAGTCCTGGGATCGAGTCCTGCATTGGGCTCTCTGCTCAGTGGGGAGCCTGTTTCTCCCTTTGCCTCTACCCTGCACCCCTGCTCACGCTCTGTCTCTCTCTCTCAAATAAAATATTAAAAAAAAAAAAAAAAAGGAAGGTTGGTTTAGGACAGGGTCTAATCCAGCCCACCACTTATTTTTGTAAATAAAGTTTTATTGAAACACAACCACATGCATTCATTTACATATCATCCATGACTGCTTTTCCACCACTACTGCACAATTGAACTGTGATCGCAGAGCCAACATATTTACTCCCTGGTCTTTTACAGAAAGCGTGGCAGCCCCTGATACAAGACATAAGAACACTCGCCTCTCGGAATCAGCTGCCTTGCCATGCCTACCATGCTTGCGGGGGGCTGGGGCAAAGCACGTAACACAAACCTCCCCAACATTCTCCTGCTGGATTTGGCTCCCGGGGCCGGGGTTTGCTGACCCCCTGATTAAGCTCACAGGAGCTCAAAGCACAAGATGCAGTGGATTGCCTCTCTGTCCTTCGCCCCACACAGATTCCCAGACCCTTCCGCTCTCAGCCCCACGTCTCCACAACACAAGTATTTTCTCCTAGTGGAAATGGAGCTCGTGACCATTTCGACTGCACGAATGGCTTTTATGCCACCCCCCCCCAAGGCCCACAAATAGGATTTTTTTTTCATGGTGATGACCAAGGAGCACAGGATAACATCTGATCGCCAGATGCTCTGGAAAATCTCAGTGGATTCACCAAGTCTTTCCCAGCAGGGAAATGGTGGTGCCCCCAGCTCTTGGGGGCCCGCTTTAAAGTCTCAGAAGTGACAGCAGTAACAGCAGAGAACCGAGAAACCACAGGTCCCTCTGCTCCAGGCTCCAAGCCGCCGTCCCCTCTGAAGCCCACAGTTCTCTGCAGTGGGACTGTTGGGCAACTCAACCAATCATTTCCAATTATTGAGCGCTGACTGTATGCCTGGGCTAAGCCAAGCACTTGGTACACAATCTCACTTGATCTTGCAAGGACCCCAGGAGGCATATTCTCTCTGTGTCAGTTTCCTACGGCCACTGTAACCAAGCACCACAAATGACAATGACAGGAATTTACTGTCGTACATACATTGTATCTCCAGAGCAGCCTGACTCCTACACTAGGCTTCATTCACTCCCTTCTGGAGGCTCTAGGGGAGGATCCATTTCCTTGCCTTTTGCAGCTTGGAGAAGCTGCCTGCATTCCTTGGGTCATGGCCCTTCCTCCATCCTCAGGGCCAGCAGCATCTCAAGCTGCTAACCTCCCTGACCATCTTCCCCTGTTAAGGAGCCTTGGGTCCCCCCCAGATAATCCAGGATGAACTCCTCATTTTTTTTTAAGATTTTATTTATTTGACAGAGAAACACAGCAGGAGAGGGAACACAAGCAGAGGGAATGGGAGAGGGAGAAGCAGGCTTCCCACAGAGCAGGGAGCCCGATGCGGGGCTCGATCCCAGGACCCTGGGATCATGACCTGAGCCGAAGGCAGACGCTTAACGACTGAGCCACCCAAGTGTCCCCTGAGCTCCTCTTTTTAAGGTCAGCTCATTCAGACTTCAGTTTCATCTAGAGCCTTAATTCCCTTTTGTCACGTGACCTGACATGGCCGTAAGTTCCAGGGATTAGGAGGTGGATGTCTTCGAGGGGCATCTGCCTACCTACCATACTCTACCAACATCCCATTTTGCAGGTGCAAAAAACCACTCGCGTGGTTGGGTTCAGTGATTATCTGAGTCACGAGCAGCTAGTTAGTGGTCGAGCTAAGTTGATCTAACTCCGGAGCCCAGCCTGTTGGCCCGTGCTGTCCCATGTGGGATGCCAAGTGCCCGTGGGCAGGAGGAAGGCAATGCAGAGCTGAATGTAGGATTTATTTTTTGTTTAAAGATTTTATTTATTTATTTGTCCGAGAGAGAGAGAAGAGAGAGTGAGAGAGAGCGCGCACAAGTAGGGGGAGCAGCAGGCAGAGGGAGAAGCAGACTCCTGCTGAGCAGGGAGCCCGATGCGGGGCTCGATCCCAGAACATCAGGATCATGACCCGAGCTGAAGGCAGATACTTAATCGACTGAGCTCCCCAGGCACCCCTGAATATAGGATTTAGAAAAGCAAGAACCCAGTCTCTCACCAAGTAAAGTGGGTAGATGTATTGGAGGGCACTCCACGCCGCCCCCCCGCCACCACGATAAAGTCCCTGGTTATGTCTCTCATCCCCTTAGTCCAGGCTGCCGCATCTTACCCTCACCCTCCCACCCCCGCGCCTCCAAACACACACTCTGGCAGGATCTGGACATTCATCTTTTTCCCGGCAGCTCAGAGCTCTCCGAGGTACTGAAGCCCCCCCCCCCATACTCTCCCCCACTCCCACCCCCAGCACCGCTTGCCTTTAGAGACCAGGGGTCTGTGTCTCTGGCGTCCTAATTCCGGGTTTGTTTTGCTAACTACACCCCAGGATTCCTTTTTTTCCCCCCGGTCCTCCCTGGGCCTCGAGTTGGTGGGGAGTTCTAGGGCAGCCCAAGAGCTTAGAGCTTTCCTGGAATCTCTAAATATTTTCTCATTTGGAGAGACCCAACGGGTGTGCAGTAAGCAGATCTTTGATTGAAGAAAGCCCTCCCTTTACGGACATATCTCTTAGGAATTATTCAAAGTCACTCCTGGACAACCTCAACTGTCCAACTTTTGGCTTCAAATGATACCAGTTGTTTTCAGCATGCTGATTAAAAATAAAGGACAAACAAACAAACAAAACTCTCTTCTGGTTTTTTTTGACCACATGGCAGCCTCCAGAAGCCATGTGGTCAAGAGAGCATAGGACTCTTGGAGTCTCTTGTTGTTGTTGTTTGTAATTGTGGCAAAATGCACGTAACATAAAATTTACCATTTTTTAATGTACATTTTCGTGGCATTAAGTACATTCGCAATGCTGTGTAATATCACCACCATCTATCTCCAAACCTTTCCATCTTCCAAAGTTGAAATTCTGTCTCCATTGAAGACTTAACTCCCCTTCCACTATCCCCCCCCGCCCCCCGCCACCCCGGCCTCCACCATCTACTTCCTGTCTCCAGGACTTTCCAGATTCTTTGCCATTTTTATGTTCCAGAATCCCATTCAGGGGACTGCATGGTATTTAGTGGTCATTTCTCCTTGAGTTCCTCTTGGCTGAGACAACTGCTCAGATTTTCTCGTTCTTCATGACCTTGACATGCTTGAGTGCTGATCAGGCATTTTGTAGAATGTTTCTCAACTGGGGCTTGTCTGGTGTTCTTCCTGTGATTAGACTGGAGTTAAGGGTTTTAGGGAAGAAGATCACAGAGGTGAAGTGTCATCCCATATCAAGGGTCCATGCTTTCAATACGACATCACTATTGATCTTCATCACCTGGTTGAGGTGTGCATGTCCGGTGTCTCCACTACAAATTACTCTCTGCTACCCCCTTTCCATCCTGTTTCCATCCAGGAAGCTGTTATGTATAGCTCACATTTATAAGTTGGAAGTTATGCTCCTTCTCCTTGAGGGTTGAGTATTTATCGCAATTGTTTTTGAATTTTTCTGCCTGGGAGGTCTATCTATTTCCCACTTATTTCTTCAATCACTTATTTACATCGATATGGAGTCGTAGATATTTATGTTATATTTGGGGTTTAATCCAATATTGCTTTATTTCGCTGCAAAAATTGTTTCAGCTTTAGGCACTGGGAGTCCTTTCGGCCCACCATCTTTGTGGTGGATTATCTTTATTTATTTCTTTTTAAATATTTTATTTATTTGACAGAGAGAGAAATAGCGAGAGAGGGAACATAAGCCAGGGGAGCGGGAGAGGGAGAAGCAGGCTCCCCGCTGAGCAGGGAGCCTGATGCGGGGCTCGATCCCAGGACCCCGGGATCGCGACCCGAGCCGAAGGCAGACGCTTAAGGACTGAGCCACCCAGGCGCCCCTGTTTTTAAACACTTACTTCCTGGTATCACAAGATGCTCCAGGATCCCTTTGTATATTTCCTCAGCCTAGAATCAACCATCTCTCCACGGACCCACGGACCCAGGTTAAGCGTCTGCCTTGGGCTCAGGTCTTGATCCTGGGGTCCTGGGATTGAGCCCCATGTGTGTCAATCAGGCTCCCTGCTCAGCCAGGAGGCTGCTTCTGCCTCTCTCTCTGCCTGACACTCCCCCTGCTTGTACTCTCTCTCTCTCTGTCAAATAAATAAATAAAATCTTAGAAAAAAAAAAAAGATATAGTGTTGGACAACGTTGTTCTCTAAAATCATAGAACTGTCAGAATCTTTGCTATTTTCAGTCTCATTCGTGGGAATGCATCTTGCTCTTGTCTGGAGGGTCTGACCCCTCTAGGTCACTTTGACCCAGAGAAGTAGTCTGGATTTCCAATCCAGGTGTGGAGCTTCTAGGCTGTCTAGACACATTTCACATGACAGTTTCCAGGGAAACAAGACCCTGCATCTGCATCTTAGCCCAAGCTTAACGACAACCTCTTCATTCATTAGCTCTGTCCAGCTTTGAGCCCATCAAACTCTACTTTTCCCTCAAATCCTATGACATTTCCTTTTTTTTTTTTTTTGAGATTTTATTTATTTATTTGACAGAGAGAGAGAGAGATCACAAGCAGGCAGAGAGGCAGGCGGGGGGGGGGGAAGCAGGCTCCCCGCTGAGCAGAGAGCCCGATGCGGGGCTCGATCCCAGGACCCTGAGATCATGACCTGAGCCGAAGGCAGAGGCTTAACCCACGGAGCCACCCCAGGCACCCCAATACATTTCCTTTTTACCTTTTTTGGCGAGACACTCCATACAACCTCTATTATGCGGTCTCATGCTGTGGCAAGTTAATAAACCTAACTTTTTGGGACCACAGTTGTGTCCCTGGAAGTCACTATCAGATGGGCTTTAAGCAGTGAAAAGGATGGTGATGGGGAAAGGGTTATTTCTGAAACACAGAGAAAGAAGCTTGGATTAGCTGTTGCTAACGTGGGATGAGCCATTCAGTCGCCGGGAGCCACACAGTTCTAGCATGAGCATAATGAGGTCAAGTAAGTCTGTTCATTGTTCACACTTCCCATGGATGTTGTGATAATCAAAGAGAAGAGAGAAATGAGACATATTTCAACCGTCCTCTTTGTGGGAGGAAAGAAGGGAAGGATTTTTTTTTTTAATATTTTATTTATTTATTTGACACAGAAAGAGATCAAAAGTAGGCAGAGAGGCAGACAGGGAGAGAGGGGAAAGCAGGCTTGCTGCTAATCGGGGAGCCCGACACGGGGCTCGATCCCAGGACCCCGAGATCATGACCTGAGCTGAAGGCAGAGGCTTTAGCCCATGGAGCCACCCAGGCGCCCCAGAAGGGAAGGATCTTGAGGGGGAATGGGGCTGCATTATGCATGGGAGCAAGTAGGGCCAGGATCGACCACCCCAAGACTTAGCCCCCACATGGGGATAAAAGTCCCACGCACCTCTTCTCCCTTCTGTCATTTCCCTCTCTCCTCCCTGGGAACTGTCTGCGGTAGAGAGTCTCTGGAATTAGAATCGCCAGATCCAACAATTAAATATACAGGATTCCAAGTTAGACTTCAATTTCAGATAAACAGTGAATACTTTTTGTAATGTATGTCCCAAATATTTCATGGGACATGCTTATAACTAAACAAACTTAACCCACCGGAAATTCCAATTTAATGGGCAGTCCTGTACCTTAAGCGGGATTTCCCCCCAAAAATCCAAGCACCTGCCCGACACAGAGCAGCCTTTGGGGGAAATGCCTCCAGTCACTTCCTGGAGCCTAAGTAGCCATCTTTGTCGTCATGTGATGCTGTCATGTGATCATCCTCCACAGGGATTGGCTCCCTAGCCAAAGCCAGCCCACCGCAGGTTGAGGAAGCAGCCTATCAGGTGGGCGGGAGTTCTAGCCAATGGAGGCTTTGGACGGTGACTTAATGGCCCAATCAGAGCTTCCCTCTGTGGGATTATTGAAGGTGGGACATCTAGGTTGAAACGTGAGTTCAAATCCTGCCTCTGCCTCTTAGCAGTTGTCTGTGTTTTGAAGGAGGGTCATCAGCCTCTGATTTTTTAAAAAGATTTATTTATTTACTTACCTATTTGAGAGAGGGAGAGAGCACAAGCAGGAGCAGCAAGCAAAGAGAGAGGGAGAAGCAGGCTCCCTGCTGAGCAGGGAGGCCTATCTCTGGGACTTGATTCCAGGACCCTGAGATCATGACCCAAGCCTAAGGCAGACGCTTAACCAACTGAGCCACCCAGGCTCCCAGCCTCTGATATTTATATGAACCACATATGGGCATTAAGTGAGATACCACAGACAAAGCTTAGAGTAAATGCTCAATAATTATGCCCATTAGGGTGATTACCAATGTCAATATAATTATCATCTTTGCCCTCCCTCCTCCCCATGAGATTACACCAATAGGGAATATCATAACCCCACTTTACAGCTGGGCAAAGCAGGGACTGGGATCGCGCTATCCGGCTGAGTTCCTGGTGGAGCGTTGGCTGGGACCAGGCCCCTCCAGGGTCCCCAGCCACCTCCCGGGAAGCCTGACTCCCACTTGTGTTGCCTCTCGCCTCTCCATCCTCCCAGCAAACCTGGTGTCTGTGGTTTCCAGGACCGCAGGTGATGCAAGATGATGTCTTCATTGCTGGGACCTCCTCCCCAGCTACCAGGGGACTGAAACAGCCTGATTGGTGCCTCTGGGGGGAGTGGAGGTACCAAATTGTTCATCCAGGAACCTGGCCTAGCCCTAGGGACTCCACCCCGCACGGGCAGAAAGGAAAGGTGTTTTCTCACTCCAAACCGGAGGACTCGTGCTCTGTCACCGACCGGGATGCTGGGCAACGGGGGCAGGCCACCTCCCTCTGTAGTGCTCAGGTTCCTGGTCTGCCAGACGGGCACAATCACATAGGTGTTCAGTGAACGAACATTGTTGACAAAACCAAGTATTGGTGGGAACAGATACCGCCGGAAATCTCAGCCACTGTTTGGCTCGTCTCCTGAAGCTAAACAGAAGCTTAACCCGTGGCCCAGGGATTCCCCTCCTGGATGCGTGGCCAGGAGAAACGAGAGCATATACCCACTAAAAACATGCAGAAATATGTACGTAACTTAGATAAATTACACATCATCAAAATGAAAACCTTTTGTGCTTAGTAGAACACCATCGAGAAGATGAAAAGACGACTCGCAGAATGGGGAAAAAAATAGAGTCTGCGTAGCTGGGATCTGATAAGGGACTTGTATCTAGTATATATAAAGAACTCTTACAACTCAACAACTTAAAAATAGTCCAGCAGAAAAATAGGCAAAGGATGTGATAGACAGTTCTCCAAAGAAGATAAAGAAATGATCAATGAACTCATGAGAAGTTGCTCGATGTCATTAGCCATCAGGGGAATGCAAATCCAAACCACAATAAGCTGTTGCTTCACACCTACTAGGATGTCTAGAATCAAAAAGAGAGATAATATCAAGTGTTGGGGAGGATGTGCAGAAACTGGGACACTTACATGCTGCTGGTGGGAACGTAAAACAGAGCAGTTTGTTTTTTTTAAACAGTCTGGCAGTTCCTCGAAGATTAAGCATAAAGACATCATATGGCCCAGCAGTTCCGCTCCTATTAAATGCCTAAGAAATGAAAATGCATCCACACAAAAACGTGTGCGTGATGTTCACAGCAGCATTTTCCATAATTGCCCCACAGTGGAAACAATCAAAATATCCACAAACAGACGAAGATGTGGTCACACACAGAAATGTCACTTGGCCATGAACAGGAGCGAGGTGTCCCCACGCGCGGCCCCAGGGACGGACCCCGAGCCCACGACGCTCAGTGAGGGGACCAGACACAGAAGACCCCACAGTGTGTGAGTCCACGCGGGTGACACGCCCAGAACAGGCTCCTCCGCGGACGGGAACGGGGCTCATGGGGGCTGGGGGCTGGGCAGGCGGTGGGGAGTGACTTGATGGGGATGGGGGTTTTCCGTTTTTGTTCATTTTGTGCTGAAACTGTCCTAAAATTAGAGTAGCGATGTTTTGCATAATTTTGGGAATATACTAAAAACCACTGAGTTGTACATTTAAAGGGGTGCATTTTATGGTATGTAAATCATATCTCGTGAAATAACAACAAATATATAGAGAGCTCTCTGTCCCCCAGTTCCTGTCTAGAGCCCCTAAAACTCTTGAATGTCCTGAGTGATAAGAGGGCTAGGAACATCTTTTTTTCTACCATTGGATCTCTGTCCCCAGTTCCTCACACTGAGCTCCTAGATCCCTTGGCATTTCCTGGGGGATAGAAGTGTCTTTCGTTGTAATGAGATGACCTGGATGGCAGCGGGTCACCGGAGAGGCCACGGTTAGAAGCTTGGAACTGTCAGGGGCGCCTGGCTGGCTCAGTCGGTGGGGCGTGATTGATCTTGGGATTGTAAGTCTCCGTAAAGTCACCAGGTTTGGGAAAGTTCCAGTCTGGGAGGAGCTGGGAGCGTGGCGCGCCCGGGGAGGACACGGAGCTCTGCGCCCCTCCCACCGGCCTGGCCCCATCCCTCTCTTCCATCTGGATGTTCGTCTGCATCCTTTATCCTATCCTTTTATGATAAGCCAACAAGCACTAAGTAAAACCGTGTTCCTGAGTTCTAAGCGCTGCTCCAGCAAATTAATCACACCCAAGAAGGGGTGTGAGAACCTCTGATTTACAGCCAGTCAATGAGAAGACACACAGCTGAGAGCCGGACTGGGGATTGGTGTCCGAAGTGAGAGGCAGCCCCGTGGGAGTGAGCCCTGAACGTGCAGGGTCTGCCGTAGATAATGTCAGAACTGAGTCGGATTGTAGGGCCCTCGGCTGATGTCACATCTGGTGTCAGCGTGACGGTGTGAGAGCAAAGGAGACACACACGGGAGGAGGGGCACTTTTCGTAGGCACATCTCCATAGCTGTTATTATTTTAAATAGCGGGGAGGGACACACACACAAGGGCAGAAGTAGTTCCTTGTCTTACCCTTCCCTATTCCTAGCCGCCCCCCCCGCCCCCCCCCCCCGTGTCAACGCTGTCAGGTGACGCTGAAATATTTCTACCTGTAGGAAGTCGGTTCCTGCCCCATGGGGTGAGATGCCCCTGACTCCCTCTGGCCGATAGGATGGGAGCAGGTGCTTACCGGCGGGCCCGGGGAGGGTAGACCCACGACCCCGGGCTATAGCCTGGCCCCAGGAGGGTTTGAACAATCACGCTTGGAGCCAGCAATGCGCTGAAGTCAGCTTGCACTGGCTCATAAGGGCCGATTGTGAAACATTTAGGCATTTGGTGACCTGGGTCTTAAGCGTTAGAAGTTCATTCATATGAATGTACACTTAAATGAATTCTCTTTAAAACAAACGTGATCAATCCTCAAAACTCACTATTCCCATTTGTTTTACCATCCTCTTGGCGTTATTGACCACATTTGGGGCATGCTTCAGATGATATAGATGCAAATAGGTTATATTTTCAGGTTATTTACGTCAATTGCGTCAGTACTGTCCCCTACAGATTTTTATCTTGAAACCTAACCCCCGGGGTGTTGAGATTTGGAGGTAGGGCCTTTGGGGGGGGGGGGGATTAGGTCATGAAGGTAGAGTCCTCACGTGTGGGATTGGTGTGCTTGTAAAAAATGACCCCAGACAGCTCTCACTCCTTCTGCCGCATGTGGACACAGAAAAGAGACAGCTGTCTGTGAACCAGGAAGCAGGTCTTCACCGGACACCAAATCTGCCGGCACCTTGAACTTGGACCTCCCAGCCTCCAGAACTGTGAGAAATAAATGTCTATTGCCTATAAGCTCCGCCCACCTATGGTATTTTTGCTGTAGCAGCCCAAATGGACTAAGACAGTGTCTAATGGTCCCCATCCTTCCGACTCTGCCCTCAGTGATGTCATAATGGTCATTTGAGATTGGCCCCAGGGGGCTCATTTACACGACAGAAACTGGCAAAGGTGACAAACCCCGCCACCCCGACCCCTCCCCCAAGATGTAATTAAACATTTACAAGCACACCCTCCGAGGAAGACACGTGGGACAACGTGAAGCTTGGAACCAGGACCGGCTAAGATGAGGTTAGCTCTGTGGCTGCCCAGCGGACCTGAAGTTGGGAATAGATGATTACCGTGAAAGCCGCCGAGTTTTGGCGTAGTCTGTTCCACGGTGTTACCATCGCACTTGCTGACTGATACAGGTGTCCACGTTGTGGGACGGAAAGAGCTTCCGAGCAGTGAAACCAAGGGCAGAAGAGTCTGCAAATGGTGACACAGTTACCAAAGAGTCCAAAGGTGCCTGGGAGCAAGGAGACAAACATGACACCTGGGTCCAAATCTGGCAACTCAATAGCTGTGGGGTTTGGTTAATTGATCACACTTCTCTAAGCCTCTGCTATCAAGAGCACATTGAGATGACCCTCACCCACTGTCTTGAGGATCAAAGTAGAAGAACACATGTGGGGTTTAGCACCGGCACTCTATGAATGCTCCTGCAAGGAGATGCCTAGTGACCTTGCCCCGCTCACCTTCTACTCCCCTCGTCGCTTACCCTCCAGTCACGCCAGCGTTCTCTCCGTTCTTCCACCATGCCAAGTTTGTTCTAACCATTCACTTTGTCCTGACCTCTGCCTGGTTATTTCCCCAAATCTTCCCTTGGCTATGGATTTGTCCTCCATCTCTGTTCATTGCCAAAGTCAGTACACAGTAGACACTCGGTGTGGTGGTGTTAAATGAATGGATGAGTAGACAGAAGGATGGATAGATGGGAGGATGGATGGATGGATGATGGATGGATGGATGGATGATGCATGGATGGATGATGGATGGATGGATGGATGGATGATGCATGGATGGATGACGGATGGATGGATGGATGACGGATGGATGGATGGATGATGCATGGATGGATGACGGATGGATGGATGGATGACGGATGGATGGATGACGGATGGATGGATGGATGATGCATGGATGGATGACGGATGGATGGATGGATGATGCATGGATGGATGACGGATGGATGGATGGATGACGGATGGATGGATGACGGATGCATGGATGGATGACGGATGGATGGATGGATGACGGATGGATGGATGACGGATGCATGGATGGATGATGGATGGATGGATGATGGATGGACGGATGGATGATGCATGGATGGATGACGGATGGACGGATGGATGATGGATGGATGGATGACGGATGGATGGATGGATGACGCATGGATGGATGACGGATGCATGGATGGATGACGGATGGATGGATGGATGACGGATGGATGGATGGATGACGGATGGATGGATGACGGATGGATGGATGGATGATGCATGGATGGATAGGTCATTTATAGATGAGAGAACTGATTTAGGGCTGGAGCTGGAATTGATCACAGATGCCCAAACCTCTGGCCAGGATGCCATGCTCGGTGCACCAATACGAGAACATCTCAGAGAAGAGCGGCACCTTCTCTGAGCCTGGCTACCACTGCTCTCTGCTGGCTGTCCCGGATATTGCAGGCAGCCCACCAGAACCCTTGCCAAAATTGGCCCTTGGCAAAACCATCATTCTTCAGTACACTCTGGAGGTCGCAAGTCCAACTAGGGTTTCACTTGACTAAACCCAGGCATGGGCAGGGGTGCTTCCTTCCGGGGGCCCCAGGGACACCCATCTCCTGCCTTTTGAGCTTCCAGAGGTGCTGAATCCTTGGCCCACAGCCCCTCCCCCATCGTCACGGTCAGCAGTGCAGGGTCGTCTTATCTCTTGGACTCGCCCCCTGTCCCCCTCTTGTGTGAAGGACGCTGCCCTCCCTCCCCACTGGTAGTCCAGGGTCATCCCCATCTCAGAGTCCTTATTAATAAAATCCCTTTGCCATGTGAGGTGACATATCCACAGGTCCCAGAAATTAGGACTTGGACATCACTATGGCAGGGTTTTGGGTTTTTTTTTAAGATTTTATTTATTTATTTAGAGAGGGAAAGAGAGAGCAGGGGGAGGGGCAGAGAGAGAGAAAGAATGAGAATCCCGTGTAGACTTGTGCTGAGTGCGGAGCCTGATGCAGGACTCAGTCTCGCTACCCTAAGATCATGACCTAGGCTGAAATCAAGAGTCAGACGCTTAATTGACTGAACCACCCAGGCGCCCCGAGTTTGGTCAGTTGTTTATGGTTGTATAACTATGTCACAATCACAGTATAGCACATTCCTTCACCCCACGGTTCTTTCTCCTTCACAGTGAACCCTCCCCTCATCCCTGCCCTCAGGCCATCACTGATATGTTTTCTGTCAATATCGTTTTCCAGTGTTCTCTGAATTCCATAGAATGGAGGCATACGGTTTGTAGTGTTTTGAGCCTGGCTTCTCTTCTCTCTGCTTCAGACTCCCTCTCCCTCGGCCCCTCTTGCTCATGAACATTCTCTCTCTCTCTTTTGTATAATGTTTCCGAAACTCAACCAAGTTGTATGGACCAGTAGTTCCTCTCTTACTGTTGTTGAGACGTCTGCCATTGGACGGGCATCCCACCATTGTTGTTTTCTTAATCTATCCATCTATTGGTGGATACTTAAATTGTGTGCACTTTTGAGCTATTATGAATAAAGATGCCGTGATCATTTGCATACCAGTGTTTGGAAATATGTTTTAATTTCTCTTGGGTAAATACCCAAGAGCGGGATTGCTGGTGCAGGTGATAAATGTATCTTTAACTTTGTAACAAACTGCTGAACCATTTTCCAAAGTGGTTGCACCATTTTGTGTTTACTCCAGCCCATGCATGAAAGTTCCGATTGCTGTGCATATCTTTGCCAATCCTTGGTATTCACAGGCCTTTACATGCACTCTTTCTAATAGATACATTGTGATATCCCATTGGGGAACATTTCCTTAATGACTAATTATGGCAAGTACCTTTTCATGTGCTTGTTGGATATTCATAATCTTCTTTGGTAAAGTATCTGGTTGTTCAAATCTACTTACCTATTTAAGAAATTGGTTGGCTTATGTTCCTATTGTTTCTTAGTGTTTTCTTTTTATTTGTCACATACATGTATTGTGAGTACTTTCCCCAGATGGTGCTTGCCTCATCATTTTTTAAACATTTTCTTGAAGAGCAATTTTTAAAAAAGTTTTGGTGAAGTCTATTTTCTTGCTTTAAAAAAAAATGGTTCATGGTTTTTGTATCCTATCAAAAAAAATCTGTGCCTAACAAAAGCCATAAAAACTTTCTCCTATGGTTTCCTCCAGAAGTTTTAAAGTTTTAGCCTTCATATTTAGGTCTGTGATCCATTCTGGGTTATAGTTGTGTATGTAGATTAAGAATAAGGACAGGGTGGCTGGCCGGCTCCATTGGTAGAGCATGTGATGCAGGGTCGTGAGTTCGAGCCCCATGTTGGGTGGAGAGATTACCAAAAAAATAAAACTTTAAAAAACCTCCAGGTAGCCCTTCAATCTCATTCTTTTAAAAATTGTTTTGATTACATCTTTTTACTTTTATACAATCTACGCCTTTATATTTAAAGGACAACCCAGAGTTGGGGCCATCTAAAATTTCTGCCTCTTGACTAGTGTTTAGACATTTACATTTAGTAGAAGTAGGGTTAAGGCTAGGTTTAAATCTATCACCTTGCTATTTGCTATTTGTCTCTTTTGTTCTTTGTAATCCTTTTCCTCTTCATTGCCTTATTTTAGATAGGCTACTTTAAAGATTGTTCCATTTTTACCTATAATTGTTTTATTAAATTTATGATTCCTCATTTTCTTTTAAGTGATTTTCTAGGGTTGCCACATACTGCTTCACACTTTATGTAAGCCCCTCACCACAGTCCATTTGTATTTCTGCTCCCCATTATATACAATATATGTATATTGTACATATACAATATGTACAATATAGTACATAAAGTAATACAATTACTTTAAATACAATTACTTTAAATACAATAGCTATTGTATTACTTTAAATATGCTCTAAAATAAATCTCACAAGACATTGTTGTTATGTTTTTTATTTGAAGAGTCAATTATTGGGGCACCTGGGTGGCTCAGTCGGTTAAGCGTCTTCCTTTGGCTGAGGTCATGATCTCGGGGTCCTGGGATCAAGTCCCTCATCGGGCTCCCTGCTCAGTAGGGAGCCTGCTTGTCCCTCTCCCTCTCCCTCTGCCTCTCCCCCAGTTTGTGCTCTCTCTCTTTCTCTCAAATAAATAAATAAATAAAATCTTTAAAAACAAAAAAGAGCCAATTATGGGGACACCTGGGTGGCTCAGTCGTTCTGGTGTCTGACTCTTCGCTTCAGTTCAGGTGGTGATCTCAGGGTGGTGAGACTGAGCCCCGTCCTCGGCTCTGCTTCAGTCTGCTTCAGACTCCCTCTCCCTCGGCCCCTCCTGCTCATGAACATTCTCTCTCTCTCTTTCTACAATAAATAAGTAAATCTTTTTCAAAAAGTGGGGGGAAAAAAAAACCAAGTCAATTATCCTTTAAAGAAATTAAGAAAAAATTCTATTTACCACATTTTAAACATTTCTTTTAAAAAAAAAGATTTTATTTATTTATTTGAGAGAGAGAAGGAAAGTGAGAGAGAGCGTGAGAGGGGAGAAGGTCAGAGGGAGAAGCAGACTCTCCGCGGAGCTGGGAGCTCAATGCGGGACTTGATCCTGGATCTCCGGGATCATGACCTGAGCTGAAGGCAGTCGCCCAACCAACTGAGCCACCCAGGTGCCCTATTTTTATTTTTTTAAGGTAATCTCCATGCCCCACGTGGGGTTTGAACTCATGAGCCTGAGATCAAGGGTCAGTCGCTCCCCTGCCTAAGCCAGCCAGGCACTCCTCTGATATTTTATTTATGATGTGCCTGAGTGTGCTTTTCTCTATGTTTATCTTTCTTGGCACTCATTGAGCTTCTTATACCTGTGGCTTTATGGCTTTTATCATCTTTGGAAATTTTTTAGTCGTACAGGAATTTTTTTGTTTGGTTGGTTTTGTTTTTGTCTTTCCTTCTTTTCCTTCTTCTCTAGGACTCCGATTGTACGTATGTTAGATTACCTGATATTATCCTGCAGGTCACTGAGGTTCTGTTCATCCTGTAAGCATTTTTGTCCTCTGTGTGTTTCATTTTAGATGGTTTTTATTATAAAATCTTACATTTCACTAATCGTTTCTTCCCCAGTGTCAGCTCTGTTGCTAATTCCATGCCGTGAGCATTTTTTCATATTGTACCTTTTTTGGACTATAAGTTTATTTTTATTCCCTTCTGGCCTGGTGAAGCTTGACCATGTGCGGTGATTGTCCACCAAAGACTCGTGGGGGCCCCTGTGAAAATTTATGAGCTCTTTCTCAAGACAGTTCCCTGCTCTCTGGTACATTGCCCTGAGAATTCTAGCTGCCTTAACCTCCCTCATCTCCCCTCTTTGTCCCCTCACTTGGTGAAACCTTTCTTTTGTGTTTGGGGACCACCCCCCCGACCACAGCTTGGATCTCACCCGACAGGCCCAGTCCGGCAGCAACTGTAAGGCTCCTCTTGTTTTCTCCCTTTTCTCGGGGGTCATAGTCCTGCACTACCGTATGCTGTCTGAAGCCTGTGTTTCATATGTTTTGTCCAGTTCTCCAGCTGCTTAGGGTGGGAGGACAATTCCCATAGCAGTTACCTACTATGTTCTTTTTATCAGCTGGTCGGGAATCTGTTGCATGGATATGCCAGACCTGACGCATCCCGTCTCCAGTTCTCATCTGTAGTTGTGTACCCTATAATGAGTCACTTAATTCTTTTTTAAAAAAGATTTAATTTTTTGAATTTACTTGAGAGAGACAGAGTGAGAGAACAAGCAAGGGGAAGGGGCAGAGGGAGAAGGAGAAGCAGACTCCCCATGGAGCAGGGAGCCCGTCTCAGGACTTGAACCCAGGACCCTGAGATCATGACCTGAGCTGAAGGCAGAGGCTTTAACCCACTGAGCCTCCCAGGCGCCCCATGTTTGGCTTATTTTGTTCCACCCTGTGTCTGTGCAATCTATCCAGGTTGCTCTGTGTATTAGTAACCTGGTACTTCTACTGCTGCGTACTATTCCATTGTACGACGACCACAAGTTGTGCGTCCATTTTCTGTTGATGGACGTTTGGGTTGTTTTGGATTTTGGACTCACATAAATACACTATTGTGAACATTCATATCCAAGTCTTTGGTGGATGTATTTTTGCATTCTTGTCGGGAACAGTGATGAAATTTCTGGGTCATAAGGCATAGGCATGTTACCTTTAAAGCATACAACCAGGGATTCCTGGATGGCTCATTCCTGGGGCGTGCTATTCTTGGTCTCAAGGTTGTGAGTTCAAGCCCCACATTGGGTGTGGAGCGAGCCTACGTTAAGAACAAACAAATAAAACAAACATACAGCCAGGAGTACCTGACTGGCTCAGTCCGCAGAGCATGCAAATTTTGACCGTGGGCCGTTTCTGCATGATTTTTGTTGTGTTCTGCCTTTTCCGCTGACCTGCATGGTGGACGGCGGACCTCGGTCAGACGTGCATACAGCCGCTATCTCATCCCGGCTCGGGGCTTGCTTCCTCCCCCCGCAGTGGTGCACCTGAAGGGCCCCGGGTCCCCGCGACCTGCGCCCAGCAGGCTCCCCACAAATGCCTGCGGAATGAATGGCCACGTTGCAGTTCCAGCTCCGGGCCTCCGTCTCTCCCCGTGGGCATGCTAATTCCTGTCCTGCCCAGATCACAGGGTTTTGGGAGCCACGCAGGAGACGCAGCGTCCGCTCACCGCAGCGCCGGCTTTAGAAACTGTCGAGCAGTGTCGGCTTTGCGATTCCGAGAAGGCGGAGCCGGTTTCCTTCCCCGGGAACTGGCCTGAGAAGCTCCACGTGGGAGACCCGCCCACAGCAGGCCCCGCCCATGGCTGTCACTTCGTTGCGGGGAGGGGCAAGGAAGGCCCTCCTGGAGGCGTGGTTAGAACCCGACATGAGGAAGTAGGTGGAGTTCTGGAGGCCTTGACCAATGAGAGGGAAGAGCCCTGAGCCGGAGGGGGCGCGGCTGAGCAGACGGCGAGGGCGTTGCCCGCGTCTCCATTGGGCGGCCGGCGTCGCCTGGGAAACGTGGTGGCCCGGGATGGCGGGGCGGGGCTTTTCTTGGGAGGCGGGGCTTCCGGGGGCGGGCCGCCAGACGGGGCGCCCGTCGTCAGCTGACCCGCCGCCATCTTGTCCGCCATTTGCAAGCGGCGCGGCGCCGAGCCGGAGGAGTACCGGAGTGCGAGCGCGGGCTGCGGAGCGGGTCGCAGCCGCCGCCGCCCCGCGGACAGCCGCCGACCTGGCCTGGGAGCCCGGCCCGCTGCGGCCCCTGGCAGCGCAGCGCTCCGCGGGCGGCAAGCGCGGCCCCCGGGCCCCCGCACGGTGCCCCGCCGCGGGCCTCCCGGGGCTCGAGCCCGGCGGCGTCCGCCGCAATGGCCCTCAAGATGGTCAAGGGCAGCATCGACCGCATGTTCGACAAGAACCTGCAGGACCTCGTGCGCGGCATCCGCAACCACAAAGAGGACGAGGTGAGCCCAGCGCGCTGCGCGGGGCCGGCCTGGCTCGGCCCGGCCCGGCCCCGGCCCCGACCCCGGCCCTGACCCCGACCCCGGCCCCGGCCCCGGCCTGCAGCTCGTCCCCGAAGCCTCGCGGCCGACTCGACCCCTGCCTGCTTGCGACCCGGGCCGCCCCACGCCCGCCTTCTCTCTGAGCCTCAGTTTACCCCCAAGCCCGAAGACGGCCCGTGACGGGACCCGAGCGGCGGTTCTTCCTTATTCCAGGATCTTCCTTATCTCTCGTGTGTGTCGGATCACTTGGGGGCCCTGCCGCTGGGTGGCCCCCCGTGGCCTCAGTTTCCCCGCGGGTTTTGGACGCCCGCCTCCCTCCTTCCCGCAGGTGTCCGCGGAAGAGACTTGGAAGGGCCCTAGCTCTTCTTCAGAGCTCTGGACTCCTGGTTGGGGGGCTTCCTCTCCGCGGGCCGCTCCCGTTAGTGCGCGTCCAGGTCGCTGTCTGGGGCCCGGTCCGGAATCGGGCCTTGCCTCCTGGGCCCGTGTCCCCGGGAAGGTGGGGCCGCCCCTTCTAGGGAGGGAGGGGGACCGCGGGAGCCCTGATTCAAAATACGGAAGCCGGTGAGGGGTCCTGGGATGGGGAAGCCGCCTTCAACTAGAAACCCTAAAGGCAGGGCGAGAGGAAGGTTTTCCAGAAGTAAAACATGGGGACCATTTCCTTCCCTCCGCCCCTCCCCCCAGCCTGTGACCTAGATTTGAGAGGAATGGGGACAGTTAGTGGCCATCGGGCTGCTGGCTTCCAGGAGCCCACACTCACAGGAGGGGTCCTCAGCGAGCACCGCGCTCTCCTAGGGGGAGGGAGCGGGTCCCACCAGCAGGCTCTCCCGGCCGCTCACAATGGCGCCGGGAAGAGGTGCGGAGAAGTCAGGGAATTTGCTGGGAGGCACCCTCAGCCCTGGTCCCTCTGCTGGGCCTGAGTTCCTGCCGCGCTGTTGCACGTTTTCAGAATGGGCGTGACCTCCTCGGAAAGTAATGGGGTTATTTTAGGTCGTTTCCACCCTTCTTTCCTTCCTCAGCCGCACCTGGGTTTTGCCTGGAGTTAGAAGCTGCGGCCAGCAGGGTTGGTTACATTGTGTATCTCAGTCCGGGACCTCAGTGTCTTTGACGTGGGCCGGATTTTCCTTCCCAGAGTGGCCAGGCAAACGTGGACCACGTTCACACCCCCGGCTTTCCTTTGTGCACTGGCTGACCTCCTGATCGTTCTCCCTCAGTTCGTGGCTGGTAGTGAGCAGCCTGTTCTGGGAGTCCGGGGAGGGCCCGTGGTCCGCTCCAGGTAGGGCAGCTGGCGTTTGGGGGAGGCCCCCCATCACGGGGCCGTTGGTGGTGGAAGGGGCTGCTGTCGAAAGTCCTCAAGGTCAGGGTTCTGCGTGGGTCCTGCCTTTGACCTGTGGGCGAGTCCCAGAGGACGCGAGGTCTCCTGACCAGAAGATGGTGGTGACCTGGAGGCTGGTTACCGAGGCCCCGGTTCTGAGCCCAGATACTCCGCCCGCCCCCAGACACGCGGCAGATGACCCGGTGCTCTTGTAGTCTCCCACTTCGTGGCTCCCATAGGCCCTTCCCTTCTCTGCCCCGCACCCGGCAAGGACACGCGTTTTCTGCAGCACTGTAGTTCCCTCACAGTGTACTGTTCGTATTAGATTTCAGCTTAAAACTCCTGTGGCGCGTCCTCCGAATGGGCTCAATAGGGCCTCGAAGCCACACGGAAACGCAGCACGGCCCACAGTGCGTCGTGCCATGTGGGGTTGGGGGACGTGCATCCGGGATCCGGGGCCTGTTTGGGCGAGGTGGGGGAGCCTCCCGTCCCTAGTGGGGGTGACGGCCACCTTCCCCCCTCACCACGTGCTTCTGACGATACAATGGGTGATGTAAGGTGACTTCTGTGAGTACCAGACCACCCTACGAGGCTGTCCGATCGGCTGTTCCAAACCTCAGCCTGCAGCCCCTTAGTGCGCTGGGCATTCAGTGTAATGGGTTATGTTCAAACTAACTAGAAAATTCCGGTCCCTCTCGCACGTAGAGTAACTGTTGGTTATTGAAACTTCTTTCAGCTTATGATAACTGTGTGTGCATGCGTATCGGGTTACTGTGCAAACACATTTCTTAAAATGAGTCCAAAATGTTTGAAAGACTGGTCTAATTCTACCTTTCTAGGGTGCTTGAGTTTATTTGTAATCCTTAAGGTATCCTTAAGATAGAGCACAAACAGTGTTGGCAGGTAGGGGGAAATCTACTTAACGAATATCCTTGCTTCTAAACTTTGGATATGATCGGGGGAAAAGACCCAAAGACTTCTAAGTATATTCTTTTTTTTTTTTTTTCCCCAAGATTTTATTTATTTATTTGACAGACAACACAAGCAGGGGAGTGGGAGAGGGAGAAGCAGGCTCTCCGCCGAGCAAGGAGCCCGATGCGGGGCTCGATCCCGGGACCCTGGGATCATGACCTGAGCCAAAGGCAGATGCTTCACCGACTGAGCCACCCAGACGTCCCTTAAGTTTATTCTTCTGGGTACTCTTCATATTTGGGAGAAAGCTCTTTTTTCAGTCTTTTTAAGTTGTTGGGTCATACCCATACTTTTAAAAATATGCTCGGTGTTTTGTGTTTTTTATTAAGATTTTATTTGTTTATTTGAGAGTGAGAGAGATCATGACTGGGGTGAAGGGAGGAGAAGCAGACTCCCCGTTCAGTGGGGCGCCCGGCGGCTCGGTCTGTGGGGCCCGCGACTCTTGATCTCGGGGTCATGAGTTCGGGTCCCACGCTGGGCATAGAGGTTACTTAGAAAAGATTCCGTTCTGCTTCTTGCTGGTTAGTGTAGCGGTCCTTACCGACTGCTTTCCAGGGTGCAGCATAGGAAGACCTCCCGCGGGGTCGGTAGCGTTTCCCTCTCCCCGGTCTGGGTGTGCCACAGTTTTATTTCCCAGCGTGTAAGTGGCTTCACTCGGTTAGGCACGGGCCCTGAATGGATCTGCTAGCGTCTGAATAACGTCAGCTTGTTTTTGCTTGGGTATAAACGCTTCCAACCCGTTGAACCGGTGTTTCAGAACTTGATTCAGTTTGTGTGGAATGAGATGTAACCTGGGATTCAGATCGAACTCTTGGAGCTGCTCATACTCCGTGGTTTCTGATCTCAAAGACGGCCGTTTCCTGGGGCCGAGCCCAGGAGGGGGTGCTGGGGCCCATCGGGCCGTGGAGGCGCACGCAGGACCAGGGCCCACTCTGGGGACAGTCACCGAAGCATAGGTCATGTCTGGCCTGGGTCAGGCACTCGGGGCTTTGCGGCTGTCTGTGAGAAGTTCCTTTTATTTTAACAACTGAGGAGAAGCAGATACTAAATTTGAACTGAGTTTTTTTTTACTGTCTAATAACAGGGGTCATTACCCTAAATCAGGGTCTCCCCCTTCAGCATTGCTGACATTCAGGACTGGGTCATTTTGGGGGTAGGGTCTGTCCCGGGCGCTGGGGGAGCAGAGCAGCGTCCCTGGCCCCACCCACTCCTTGCCATCGTGACAACCACAGACGTCCCCAGACATTGCCCAGGAGAAGCGCTGCTGACCCACACTGCTAAGCAAAATCCCAGATTCCCTAATGCTCTTCCCTTCATCCACGCACCCTGCGTCCCCTACATTGTCACCATATTGTTGGACCTTGTGATATTGTGATGTGAGAAATACATATTTTGGTCTTTGTCCCTCGCACTAGGCACAGAGCTCCTAAAGTCTGTCACTTCCTAAGCAATAAAGGTATCAGGAACAGCCTTGTTTATGCACTTGGTCTCTGCCCCCAGTTCCTAACGCTGAGCTCCTAGATCTGTTGGCATTTCCTGGGTGATACAAGTGTCTTTTGTTCCAGTGAGATGACCTGGTGGGCTCCTGGATGGGAGCGGGTCACCGGAGAGACCCCCACAATTAGAAGCTTGGAACTGTCAGCCCCCCCCCCATCTCTGGGGCAAGGGAGAGGGCTAGGGATTGAATTAATGATGTGTCGCGCGCCTCTCCAAACGGCAGGGTTGGGGAAGCGTCTCGGTTGGCGAAGGCATCGTGTCCCGGGAGGACGGCGCGGTGCAAAGCGACTCCGCCAGGACAGGGGCCCCCGCGCTCGGGGCCCTTCTGGACGCCTCCCCGTGTACTCGTCATCCGGCTGCTCGTCCTCTTGTCTGCCGTGCCCTTTACTCTGTACTGCGCGCCGACGGCAGACAAGTGCTCGCCTGAGGTCTGCGAGCTGCTTTGGCAAAGTGATGGAACCTGAGAGGAGGGGGTCATGTGAACTCCAGTTCATAGCCAGCCGGTCAGAGCACCCGTGACAGCCAGCCTGGGCTGGGGGCCGGGGCCAGAGGTGGGGGCCGTCCCGTGGGACCCAGCGCTGAGCCACGTCCCTCCCGGGCGTGGGAGCCGAGGAAAACCGGTCCCAGGCAGACGTGCGAGTGTTTTCTAGATGGGCTTCTTTCCTAGTCCTTGTTCATTGTGAAGTGTAGTGCATAGGATGTTATGTAGTTTCATTTTTTTAAAGATTTTATTTACCTGGCAGAGAGAGGGCGCGTGCACACGCGCACAAGCAGGGGGCGCGGCAGAGGGAGAAGCAGGCTCCCTGCTGAGGAAGGGGCCCAATGCGGGGCTCGATGCCAGGACCCCGGGATCATGACCTGAGCCCAAGGCAGCCGCTTCGCCGACTGAGCCCCCCAGGCGTCCCTGTTATGTGTAGTTTAACTCAGATGATTAGCTTAAGCTCTCTGAGTGGGATTTCCTGGCTTTGCTTATACCTTTATCCCTGAAGTTTGTGTCCCTAAACAGTCTGGCGGACTGTTGCCTAACGCCTGGCTCTCCCGGTCGGGGAGCCCCGCGGCCCCCAGCGCTCTGCCTGCAGCGGGCGCCGTATTTCCCGTTTGACTCTTCTGGCCATCTGGGTGGTTTCCGGTCTGGGGCCTTTCGTGAAGGACCCTCGGGGTGGGGTTGCTGTGCTGGGGCGGGGGGGGGGTGGGGGGGGCGCCGCCACCCGGCTGCCCGAGCGCCCTTCCCCAGAGCGCATCGGGAACCGGCAGGAGAGCCCGCAGGAGAGACTTTTCCCTCCCCCCCTGCCTGGGGACACAGCTGGGTGCCTTC
Source organism: Potos flavus (assembly GCA_028534135.1). Lineage (NCBI taxonomy): Eukaryota > Metazoa > Chordata > Mammalia > Carnivora > Procyonidae > Potos > Potos flavus. The sequence continues at coordinate 798,002 of CM052898.1, read as the reverse complement.
CTCAGCATGTGGCCGTTCGCACTCCTTGTGACATTGCCTCTTAAGGCCTTTGGTCGCTTTTTCTGTGTGGCTGCCAGTTTGTAGGGGCTTTGTGAAGAGCCCACTCGAGACCGAAGCTGTGCTGTGTGGCCGGGCCGTGGGTGGGGCGGCCGGAGGACCCAGGCTGGCAGCGGGGCTGTGTCTGCGCTTGAAGCAGCCTCCGTGTGGTTCTGGCCGGCACGACGGTTGGGTTTGGAGCACCCGGGGGCGGTGGGAGGAGGAAGGAAGGTGAGCTAGGTACGCTTGAGGCCAGCTCTTAGCCTCAGTTCTATGGGCGCCATCCTGGGCACTCAGCCGATGCCAGGAGCACCCCCAGTCCTGACCACTGCAAATGTCCCCTGGGGGGCACGGCCACCCCCCCCACCCCCCCCGCACACACCCCTCTGCTCTAGGAGATCTGCTGGTTAGGGAGTGGGGGTGGGAGATCCAAGGTTAGGAAGTCTGAGGCTTGACCATGGGCTTCCTCCTCCACCCCCACCCCATGGCCCCCTCCCCTGCTTTGCCGGGGCCTGTGGAGGGCGCAGAGATGCAGGCGCTCCCCGCCTCGCCGTCCCTCCCTAGTCTCGGCTTCGCTCCCTAGTCTCGGCTTCCCCAAGGCTGCTGACGTGGGCTGCAAATTGGGCCACGTATTGTGTTCCTGTCCTTGTTAGGCAGCAGCCAGGCTCACGGGTGGGTCCTGGCACCCTGGTCCCCTATGGTGGGACCCTCGTGTGTAGGGTCACCTCCTGCCTCTGCTCGGAGTCTGCAAGACAGGTGTTCTTTCAGCAGGACTGTCTGGGCAGCTCCGTCAGCCCGGCCGGGTCTCCAGCGGCTTGGGAGGGGGGGCAGTTGGCAACTGCCGTCGGGGGAGAGGCTGCGGCGGTAGGACGCAGACCAGCAGGCCCCGCAGGCGCCCCTGGGCGCCTGTGCAGAACCGGAAGCAGCAGGTCCGTCCAGGTCACGTGTGGACTAACGTGGGGATTCTCGATGATCAAGGTGGGTTTTCTTTTTACACAGTCTTGCTGGGCTGTGGTTACATACTGTAGCGGTCACCTGCTTTAGCTTGAAGTTCAGTGAAAGTTTTTAAAAATTTCATTTCCGGGGGCACCTGGGTGGCTCAATTGTTGAGCATCCGCCTTCGGCTCAGGTCATGGTCCCAGGGCCCTGGAATCGAGCCCCATGTTGGGCTTCCTGCTCAGCGGGGAGCCTACTTCTCCCTCTCCCACTCCCCCTGCTTGTGTTCCCGCTCTCGCTGTGTCTCTCTCTCAAATAGATAAATAAAATCTTAAAAAAAATTTTTTTTTTTCATTTACGGGATGCCTGGGTGGTTCAGTGGGTTAAGCATCCAACTCTTGATTTCAGCTCAGGTTGTGATCTTGGGGGCGTGAGAAGGAGCCCCACATCGGGCTCCTCGCTCAGCGCGGAGTCGGCTTGAGATTCTCTCTCTCCCTCTGCCCTGCTCCTGGCTCATGCATGCGCACGCGCTCTGTCTCTCTCTCGCAAAATAAAATCTTAAAAATATATAAAATGTCATTTATTTAAAGTGATTTCTATACCCACTGTGGAGCTTGAACTCCTGACCCTCAGATCAAGAGTCACGTGCTCTTACGACCGAGCCAGCCAGGTGCCCCCAGGGTGAGTGAATTTTCATGTTTACAGAAGTGTATGGCCGTCAGCACAATGTCACTTTAGAACATTTCCATCACCCCCAGAAGAAACCCATGCCCATTTTCACAGACTCCCCCTCCCACCCCCCTAGTCCGCAGCTCCCGGAGTCTACTTCTGTCTTTTGTTTTTTTGTTTTGTTTTGTCTTAAGATTTTAATTATCCACTTGAGAGAGAGAGTGTGTGAGTACAAGCAGGGGGAGCCGCAGAGGGAGAGGGAGGGGCAGGGAGCCCGATGCGGGGCTCAATCCCAGAGTCCTGGGATCGTGTCCCGAGCCGAAGGCAGATGCCCGACTAACGGAGCCATCTAGGCGTCCCTCCACTTCTGTTTTTACGTATTTGCAGCAAAGGCTTTTGTTTGTTTATTATCTTTTATAAGATTTTATTTATGTATCTTGAGAGGGAGCCTGAGCACAGGGAGAGGCAGAGGGAGAGAGAATCTCAAGCAGATTCCCCACTGAGCACAGAGCCCGACTTGGGGCTCCATCCCATGACCCTGAGATCACGACCTAAGTGAAACCATGGGCCAGCACTTAACGGACTGAGCCACCCAGGTGCCCCTGCACCGAAGGCTTTTGAATGGTGTCCCCGCCCCTTCAGTGGGCCTTGTTACCCCTTGGGCCGAGGGCGACGTGGGCCGTGAGGGTGATGGGGAGGTCATGACTGACTGTGCACGGGGGTCTGGAGGCTGACCGCAGGGAGGAGGCATCCCTGAGTTGGGGAGAGGGGCAGGGCCAGGGTGGGGCTCCCGGTGCTGGGACTCTAGCGGATCTGGGTGTCGGGGCGGGGGCCTCTGGGTTTGTGCCTCTCCACGGTCACCGACGCTTGTTCTGGCTGCAGAGGTGTTGGAGCCCAGCCACGGCCAAGTGAGAACGAGGATGGCGGCCTCTCTTGTTGGTTATGCTTGAGTGTAGTCAGTAGGACTTTTCCTCACTGGCTCTGCTACGTTTTGGGGTTAAAATGCATTGAAATGGTGGCGATGGTAGACCCCAACCAGGCTGTTGTCAGAAGGTGGATAAAATTGTCCCCACCCTGTCCCAGTTGTGATGACGTGAAATTTTTCTGATCTGAAAAATTTGAAAGACTTGGAACACTGATTTAATTAGACTTCTCACTAGGACGTTCCGTGCACTCGAGAATCTGGTGGTCTCAAGCACCTAAGGGGCCCAGAGGTCCCAGGAGTGCTGGTGCGCGTGCTCGCAAAGTGAGTGGTGTGGGCTCCAGGTCCCTGAGCTGGGGGGCCGGTGGGGCCCACAGCTTACTGTAG
>CM052898.1:761938-794552 GCA_028534135.1 Potos flavus | reverse complement strand
GTTTATACCTTAGACTTTAAAATCTTGCTAACGTACGTTTTTATTATAATTTTTTGGATCTAGGTCACGTCCGCATGCCCCAAGCAATTTTGTTTTCTTGTTGTAAAAGGGATTGGATAGATGCTCTGCTCTTTTGTTAGCGGTGTTGTATGGGAGTGAAAGATGAATGTAACATCTGTGTGTTACTTTCCTTCTTTTACCTTCCTGTGACTCCGAGGGGACAGAGTCTTCTCCGTCCTGACTCCCCTTTTCCTGTCTGCAGGAGCCCTGAGCCGTGCTCCTCTTTCCCACCTGAAGAGTAATGTTCAGGCAGGGCCTCCCTCCAAGTCAGGCACGCTTCTGTGAGGCTCATCTGTCCTCCCTGGTGAGTGCCCCGAGGTGCAGAGACGGAGGTCCCCGCGCTCTGTGGGCCCGGCTCTGTTCCCGGGGGTGTTGTTGAGTGGAGAATTCGGGTCAGCCGTTTCCCCGCCGTCACGTGGCCTCTGCGGTTTCCGGCAACAGCCGGGGTCCTGCGTGTCGCCCGTGCTTTTCTCTGGCTGCTTTCAGGTTTTCCTCCCAGGGCGCCAGGCTGGCTCGTTGGAAGAGCGTGCGACTCTTGCTCTCGGGGCTGTGAGTTCGAGCCCCACACTGGGCGTAGAGATTATGTAAATAAAGAAACTTAAAAAAAAAAAAAAAAAGGTTTTCTCCTAATTTTCCGTTTTTGGCAGTTTGACTTTGACTTGTCTGGCTATGGTTTCCATTTTCCATTCCTGGTGCTGAGCTTCCTGAACCTGTAAATTATGTCTTTTACCACATTTGGGGAAGTTCTAGCGATTTGTTTTTCACATCTATTCTCCGTCCCCCCCTTTCCTTTCCGGGACACCGGTCACACGTCTGGTACACCTGAGGGCTTGTCCCACAGACCCTCAGGCTCGGCTCCTCTTTTCTCGAGCTCTTCTGGCCTTCCGACTGGATGGTTCCTGCTGCCCCGCCTTCGCATGCGCTCCCTTTCTCTCTCCGTCTCCAGTGTGCTCCGCAGCCCATGCGGCGACTCTTATTTCAGAAGTTGTTTTTCGGTTCATTCAGTTCTTTCCATTTGTGTTGGATCACCTGACTTTCTCTGCTGAGAATTCCCCTCTTGTTATTCTTCCTGGGCATCTGTGTTTCCTGGTCCACGAGAGCGTGGTTACAGTTCTGAAGTTGGAATCTGGGGTGCTGATCTCATCCTTGGGGCTGGCGCGGGGCCGGCGCACCTTGACTGTCTTTTTTTTTTGAGCGTAGGTAGTGTTTTCCCATTTCTTATTTTGAAGAACTCTGGATCCTTTCCCGAGTGTCGTGACCAGTCTGTTGGAGGGGCTGTCGATTCTGTTCTGCTCTCTGGGAAGTGGTGTTCGGCGTGCCGTGAGCTCGTCGGGGCCGAAACCCCGGCGCCGCCCCTCTCGTGGGCAGGAGGCGGCTGAAGTGTGCTCACTTCTGGCTTTAGCCGGCTGTGTGGATGTGCCGTGCACGCCTCGTCCGGGGGTCAGCGGGACTGCGGGCTGAGTGTATGCCCAGAGTCGGGGCACCCCCCCCGCCCCCTCTCCTCTGGGATTTCCTTCCTCGCTTGGCGGCTGCTGTGTGAGCCCTAGTCTCTGCTTTCAGGCTCCCGAAGCCGGAGACCGAGGCCTCAGCGACTCTGGGTGCTGGAGATAAAAGCCACGGCGCCCTGCGCCTTCGTGCTCGGTCTGCAGTGCGTCCAGGCCGTTTGCAAATGGCGGGGGGCTTGGTCTGATAGGAGCCCACATCAGCAGCGGTGGACTGGCCGGGGGGGGAGGAGGGGCGCCTGGACTGCGGGGAAGGGCGCTGTGTATGGGTAGCCCGCGTCTTCTGGATCCAGCAGCAGCCGGAGAGCGTTCGAGTTCCTTCCCTGGGGCTGTCGTGTCCGTCGTGCTGCTCTGGGCGGTCCAGTGGCGGCCGGCTTTGAACGCGTGCTTCTGGTGTCCTCGGGTGTCCCCCTGGGGACGGGACTCTGTTTACCGTCTTGGGAGGTGCCGGGCCGCCCCGCAGCGCCGAACCTCCGCCCCGTCGTCTGCGGCGGGGCCGGCTTCTCCAACGCCTGTGACCATCTTTTCCTTCTCTCCCATTTGAGTCTTTAGCAGCGGTGATCCAGGACCCGGGAGGGGCCCCCTGTGCGCCAGGCCGGGACTGCAGCTCCGGAGGGGGATTCGGTAATCCGAAGCCTGTTGGAAGGACATAGCGATGCTCGCTCCACACCTCTGAGTCCCGGTCATAAAAGATTCACGAAACATCTGCGGCGGAGAGAGGGCTCGAGTAGCTCCTTTCCCCACGAGCCTGCGTTTCAGGCCGGGCAAGGCTGCGGTCTGGGGGCCGTGAGGGGGGGGCCCCGCGGTGAGCTCAGGCCACTCGGAGCAGCAGTCCGCGGTCTGTGCCCGCCCCCGGGGGATGGCACCGCAGGGGCCCACCGCGGAGTCTTGCCTCCTGGTGGATGGCTGGGGACATCCCAGCGGTTGTCACTCTCGGTCACATGACAGGAGGCGCCTTGTGCTTCGTGAAGTGCTGGGCATGTGCGGGGCTGGGGCACGGGCCGGACAAGCTCCTTGTGAGCCGGTGGCGGCCGCTGGCCTCACGGGTTCTCCCCGGGGCAGCGGGGATGGCAGCTTCGTGCCCCTCTGCTCGTAGTAGGCACATCAGTGGCTCTGGTCCTCACGTGTCAGAACCGCTTCAGGTCAAACCTGTGTGAGTGGTAGACGTGCCGAATTCGCGAGGAAACGCACGGGAATCCGAAAACATATGTTCCCACAGACACTGCAGCTCGACGCACAAGAGCAGGGAAGGGGGGGTGCAGCTGTCCTTCCTGCGGCGGCCAGATAAACACCAGGTGGCCCGTGTGCGTGCGGTGGGGACGGGACCCCTTCCTGCAGCGTGCACGAGCCCTGACACGGTGCTCGCTGAGAGCGGCCCGAGGGAGCCGCGGAGACCCCCAGACCGGCTCCCAGGAGAGGCTGGGGGGTGTGAGGGCTCAGTGCTGAGCACCCAGCGGGGTGTCGGCCTCGGACGAGCCTGCGAGAAGGACGGTGGGCAGGGACACCAGGAGGTGGGACACGGGGCTGGCTTCCCGGCTTTGCGCAAGGCTCACGTGCGAGTTGTTAAAAGGCTAACCCAGAGAATCAGGAAGATTTCCATGTCCTAACTTTTTGCGTTGAAATTATTCTTTTAAACTTTTAAAACGTTTAAATGTAGGAAACGTCAGCTAGGGTTACCTGGCTGGCTGAGAGGAGCTACTCTTGGTCTCGGGGACCCTGGTCTTGGGTCATGACCTTAGGCTTAGGAGTTTGAGCCCCATGTTGGGTGTAGAGATTGCTTACAAATAGAATCTTTTCAAAAAAGAGAGGGGCGCCTGGGTGGCTCAGTGGGTTAAAGTCTCTGCCTTCGGCTCAGGTCATGATCTCAGGGTCCTGGGATCGAGCCCCGCATCGGGCTCTCTGCTCAGCGGGGAGCCTGCTTCCCCCTCTCTCTATGCCTGCCTCTCTGCCTACTTGTGATCTCTCTCTCTCTCTCTGTGTCAAATAAGTAATTAAAAATCTTTTAAAAAAGAAAAAAAAACCCTGAGCTATACACGTCATTTGGGAAAATGGCATAAATAGACGTTGAGGCACCTGCTCCCATCACCGTCCTTTCTCCGGGAGGACCGTGCAGGAATCCTGCGCATCTGACCACGCTGAAATGGCTTTTTTATAAAGACTTCTTCATCTTAGAGAAAGAGTGCGAGAGAGAGTGTATGTGCGGGCCGCGGGGTGGGGGGGAGGGTCTCAAGCAGACTCCCCGCTGAGCGCAGAGCCCCGCGTGGGGCTCGATCGCGTGACCTGAGCTGAAATCAGGAATTGGACGCTCCGCCGACTGCGCCACGCAGGCGCCCCTGAAACCGCCTTGTGAAATGACAGCTTTATTAGCCGTCCGCGCGCCGTACAGCTGCCCTGTGTGAAGGGCTCCGTGCAGCGGTTTCTAGTCATGCAGCCAGCACCGTGGTCCGCTGTAGACCATCCTGCGACCCCAGGCAGCAGGCCCAGCCCCCGACACCCACACACCCGCTTCCCGTGTCTGTGGGCGCCCTGCTGTGGGTGTCCCACGTAAAGGGAGTGACGCACCATGCCGTCTTTTGTGTTGGCTTCTTTCTGCGGCAATTTTATTTATGTACGTATTTGAGAGCGAGCATGTGCCTGTGGGGGGGAGCAGCAGAGAGAGAGGGGGAAGCAGGCTCCCCTCTGAGCAGGGAGCCCGACGCAGGACTTGATTCCAGGACCCTGAGATCATGACCTGAGCCAAAGGCAGACGTTTAATGACTGAGCCACTCAGGCGCCCCTGAGGTAACTATTCTTAACTGTTTTAGTCAGGCCCTTGCAGTTTTTCATTTTTTTTTTCCTTTTAGGCAAAATATATCTCTCAGTGCATCGATGAAATCAAGCAAGAGCTGAAGCAGGACAACATTGCAGTAAAAGCAAATGCAGTCTGCAAGCTGACCTATGTAAGTTCCGGGGACTGTTCGATCCGGCGACAGCGCTTCCCCGGGCACCCCCCACACACACCCCTGCTGTGGTCAGGCTGGTTAGCCGCCCCTCCACCTCTCCTCCTGCCCACCCATTTATCCACTCACCGCCCATTTCTGCCCACCTGCCAACAGGGATCGACAGCTCCAGGCGCGGGCCGTGGCACACAGGGCTCATTTCTCCCGGTCGAGGGAGGGCGTGCTGTGATGGCCCCGTGGCCTGGGGCGTGGCGGACCCCACCTGGCCTGGGCCAGGGCCATCCCTTCGCCCTGTAGCTTTTAGGAGGAGCCGCTTCGCTCTCATCGACGGGGAGGCTGGCGTTTCAGCCGCAGGCACTTGCCCTCCGCCTTCACGAGGAAGCCGGCCCTGTAGCTCTAGATGCGAGGACTAGCACCAGAGGAAACGAGGTCCTCCGGGCCATGTGTCCAGCGAGGGGCCCACTGGGCGTGTGCGTGGTGTTTGCTCCCCGCCAGCTGAGACAGAACGTTCAGGATTGGGGTTCCAGCCTTGGCGTGTGAATGGAGATCACTGTGCCTGTCTTTCCAACAGTTACAGATGTTGGGATATGACATTAGCTGGGCTGCCTTCAACATCATAGAAGTGATGAGCGCCTCCAAGTTCACGTTCAAGGTGAGGTGGGACCTGACCCTCTCGGTGCCGGGTGGAGGGCGTGCCCTGGCGGGAGGCCGCGCTCTGCAGAAAGCGTGGGACACGAGCCTCGGCCTTCGTCGTGTCTTTGTTAGTTCTTACCTGCGTGGTGTTCGCCTTTTGGCTTTAAGGGACGTCCTCGAAATGGGTTCGTGGCTTGGTTATGTATTTAAGCGTCTTACTGGGAGGCTGCCCCGCGCCCCCAGCCCCAGGGCCTCGCAGTGGTTTCCGAGCCTTTCCCTCCACTTCCTGGAGGCCCTGCTCTTGAGGGATCCGGGGCGCGGCCTCCTCGAGTGGTGTCGTGGCATCAGCGAGGCTCCCGTCTCAGATCTTCTGCAGAGTGCTTGTCAGCAGCCGCGGCCCGCCAGAGAGCAGCACGTGGCTTTCCCGGGCCGGGACAGGTGCGCCAGCCGGGCGGCTAGACCAGTTCCCGGTTCCCGGTCCCTGGGCCCCAGCGCCCACTGTGGGTCACCGCCCCGGCCGGTCGCGGGCTCCCTCTGACGGACACAGTCATCCTGCCTACAGGCCCCTCTCGGGGAAGCAGCAGAGGCGGCGCTCGGCCCGGGCAGTGAGGCCTTGCGCCCACGCACGAGTGTGACGGCGTCCGTGCCAGCCTGGCGGGGAGACCGGAGCACTGGGCGGCACTAGCGCGCGGCTGGCTTCCGTGTTCACCGCAGAGGCCACTCCGGGCTGCCAGGAACGCGTCAGAGCACGTGCTGGCGGAGGGCTGGCTGGTGTGGCAAAGGCTTCGTCCTGGGGCCTCTGGGGCCGGTTTCTCCTCCTCCTTGGGTGACTTCCGGGCACCCCCGACCCGTGGCCTCGCGGGTGTCACTGCCTGGCCTGGCGGCTCTCCACCCCGGGGGTGTGTGGCCCTTGCCTCGTGTCTGACGCCCTCGTGTCTGACTCACAGCGGATCGGCTACCTTGCTGCTTCCCAGTGCTTTCACGAGGGGACCGACGTCATCATGCTGACGACGAACCAGATCCGCAAGGTAGGCGGCCCTCCCGCACCCTAGGCCGTCACTGGCGCCCGCCGAGCGCCCTCCTGCACCCCTGGCCCTCCCGGCCCCCGGCCCCACCGTGCCCTCCCGCACCTGCGGCCGTCCCCCGGCCCCACTGCGTTCTCCACACCGGCCTCTCTGGTGCTCCAAGCGAGCGGCGCATAAAAAGCGCCGAGGTCACCAGGCTTTTGCTGTTGTGACCCTGTCATGAGCCCATGGCTTCCAGTCACGGCCATGCTGTTGTCAGAGACAGCCCCAGGCGCCGTGGCAGGTCTGTGTCTGCTCTCGGGCCGTGGGTGAGGGCGGAGTGCTGCCAGACCTCCGTCTGCCCTCGCTGCTGCCTCTGGGTGTGGGAAGGCCGGCTCCCGGCCGCCGGCTCCTCACGCCTTCTCCCTCTAGCGGGAGCGCTGGCTGCAGCACACACACCCCCCCCCCCACTGGGGGCCTTTCTGCCTACTGGGTCGTCATTTTTTTTTTTTTTTAACAGGGAGAGCGTGTGCGATCAGGGAAGGGGGTGAGGGGAGGAGCAGAGAGAGCAGGACAAGCAGATTCCGTGCTGAGCGCAGAGCTGGACTTGGGGCTCGATCTCCTGACCCTGAGATCGTGACTGAGCCAAAACCAAGAGTCGGATGCTTAACGGACTGCACCCCCCAGGCGCCCCTGCCCACTGGGACTCCTGAATCACGTTGCATTCGAGTCTTAGTCATGTATAATTTTTGTGTTTGGAGACGGTCTTGAAGACCACGGGGTAGTAGATTTCTTCCTTGGCCCTAGAGCTTCGAGCACCTTTTGTGGAGTAGCGATTGGGGGAGAATCGGAATCAGAGGCCTGGCGACGGTTGGCCACGCAGGCCAGGCCCCATGAGGTGCGCCTGCCCCCGCAGGGGGTCCCGGGGACCGGGGCTGGGCTCCCGGGCAGACCCCGCAGTACTGGGGCAGCTCTGGCCACGGTACGTGTCGGCACAGGACGGGCTGCCGGGCCGAGCACTGAGCCTGTGGTTCTGAGGCGGCCAGCCATGGGTTAGGGTGTGCGGCAGCACGGGGCATTGTAGGTGCCACAGGGCTGTGAGGGGCCAGCTGCGCTGGGAGCAGCCGTGGGGGTGTGTCACGGGGGGTGGGCAGAAAGGAGGAGGGTGGAGGGGCTTTGGCCCAGCTTGGGGCACAGGCACGCCCGCTACCGGCCCCTTTGTAGTCACCTCCGTTTAGACCAGATGTCACCACTTTGCACGGAGATGGGCCAGAGGCAGGTCACCTGGCTCTGCTCTCTGTTAGAGAACGTTCTTGTCTCCAACACTTGTGGTCTGCGTGTGTGTCATTTTAAATAAACCCAGACTTCTGGAACAACTTCTGCAGACCGTCCCTGTACCCCACTCCCCATCCCCCTTGAGCGGGGCTCTCCTTGCTTGACGGTGACCCCAGTGTCCTCTCCATAAATCTCCATTTCTGAAAAGCCCCGTGGTAGCTCTTCACTGGCCCTTTGTAAGTCCTGCTGAATCAGGAGTGGTTGTCGAGGGCCTGAGTTATGTACTGTGGGCCCGACGCGGTACACCTAGGCCGGGATGCATCTTAGGAGTCTGTTTTTGGGTTTTTACTGCAGTCCAGAAGGTGACCTCTTAAAATGTGTCTTGGTATGTTTCACCACATCTGTGTCAAGTTTGGGGGATTCCTTAGGAAAGTCTCCCCAGGGGCGCCTGGGGGCTCAGTCATTAAGCATCTGCCTTCGGCTCAGGTCATGATCTCAGGGTCCTGGGATCAAGCCCCGCGTCAGGCTCTCTGCTCAGCGGGGAGCCTGCTTCTCCCTCTGCTGCTCCCCCTGCTTGTGCGCGTGTTCGCTCGTTCTGTCAGATAAATAAAATCTTTAAAAAAAAAAAAATAGGGAAGTCTGCGCAGAGCAAATGTGTGAGTCAGATGTTTTGCTGGGGTCGAGGTGAGGCCGTTGTGCGGTCAGCGCCGTGGGAGCCACACGGAGTGACCGGGGCTCTGGGGCGGGCGTGTGCCGTGCTCAGGGCTGGTTCTCCTGCTCACCTGAAAGGGGGAGTCAGGCCAGAGCTGGGCCGCCTTTGAGTGGGGCCCAGAGGAGCCATCGGGGCTGCAGTGGCGGAGACACCCCGGGAGCGGCAGAGGACCCTGGCTCCCGTGAGGGCCCCTCCACCCCGGCTTCTCGAGCCCGCGGCCCCCCCAAGCGCCGGGACACTGGGCTGGGCCGGGACTGAGGGCCATTCTCCATGGAACGGGCTGCTACTTGTCATTCCTCACGCAGGCGCAGCCCGGACCGCACGCCGGGGAGCCAGTGACACATCGGCCCCTGCCTCCTAACTCTCGTCCCTCCCTTTGCAGGACCTGAGCAGCCCCAGCCAGTACGACACTGGCGTCGCGCTGACTGGCCTGTCCTGTTTTGTTACCTCAGATCTTGCCAGAGACTTGGCCAATGACATCATGACACTGGTGAGTCTGGGAGTGCGCCCAAGCCTCCTGGCCCTCGCTCTGTGATGGGATTTGGTCCGTCCAGGGGCCTGGAAAACTGAGGTTAAGTGTCACAGCAAGAACACTCGGGCACAGAAACGGGCCGGGTTCCCCAGATGAGATGGGAAACCGAGTTGCCGTGTCCCCCTGCCCCCCACCGGCCCCACTGTGGGACCCGGCCTTGGGCCATGGTCATCCTCACATTCTTTCTTCACTTCCTTTCAAATAGCCCCGCTTGGGGCCCGAGGTGGGTGGCGCCCGGGTCGAGCGCCCCTGCCATCCGGCGCTCGGCGAGCGTGGTCCTTCCTGCTCAGCCCTGGGGCCGTGCAGTGACTTCTCGCGCTTCAGTCCATTTGAAGGGCAAAAGCCCAGCCGCCCCTGACCTCCAGGGTGTGCAGAGCACTTTCTAGAAGGCGGGTGTCCTCGTACAATTCTGGCTCTCCACGGCATCCGTCATTCGCCCAAATCTCCGACTGCCTGGGAGGCTGGTTCCCGTCGGTTTTATCTGGGCCGAGCAGACAGGTGGCTGCTTTCCTCTCGGGAGGGCTCTGTCCACATAGGTCAGCCTGTTTGTCGTGCCGACGGATAGGTCCGGGCTTGTGGTTTCAGACCGCACGCACGTGCTGGCAGCTTCTAGATCAGAGGCCGGTATGGCACAGCCCTGCCTCGTGCAGCTGACCGCCCGCTGTAAGTCACTTTGCCCACACCTGGCCCCACTCTTTGGTTCACGCGGTGTCCTCGGTGGCTTTCGAGCTGCCCCCGCAGGACCCCGGATAGTGCCCTTCTGGCCCAGAAAGTTGCCAGTGTGGTGCTGGCGAAAGCAGCTGAGCAAGGGAGGACGCCCGTGAGTCGTGGGGGCTGAGAGCTTTCTCGGGGTGTGGCCTGCACAGGGTAAGTGTGCCCACCCGAGGGCCAGCGGCCTGCCTGGCCAGAGCAGATTTCCAAAAGGACGAGAGCTGCGGGACCATCCATTGTGGAGGGGAGCCCTGGACACCCCTCTGCGTCCTGCTCTGGGGACGGGCCTTGGCCTCCAGAGGAGTCGGAGGCCAGCGTTGACTGGCGAGGGCTCGTCTTCCAGCTCCCTCTCTCTGTCCTTCATTGGGTTCCAGTGAGTCTGAGTAGGGTCTCGGCCTCAGAGGGCAGGCCTGGGGTCATGGACATAGGGAAGCTGGCTTCATTTCCACCCAAGACCGTGTTGTGTGGTCCGGGGGCTTGGAGCGGTGGCGCAGGTGCGCAGGCCTGGCTCGGAGGCCGGAAGCCAGGGCTGGAGAGAGGGTTTCCCTCCGGGTGGCGGAGGGGAGCATGGCGGGCGCGGGGCACGGGAGCAGTGTGGAGGGGAGGCTGAGCGGCCCTCCGCTCCCGCAGATGTCGCACACCAAGCCGTACATCCGGAAGAAGGCTGTGCTGATCATGTACAAGGTGTTCCTGAAATACCCCGAGTCGCTGCGCCCCGCTTTCCCCCGCCTGAAGGAGAAGCTGGAGGACCCGGACCCCGGTTTGTTGGGTTACGATGGGACGGTGTGGGGGCGCAGGGCTCCGCCAGCATCTGCCAAAACCTGGTGGGGGTGTTGCAGGGAAGAGTTGAGGGGCGCTAGGTCCGGGACTTCTGTCTCAATGTCCCAGCACGGACAGCATTCCTTCCTTTTGGGCACCGTGAGATGCCAGGTTTGCCTTCCGCTTTCCGCTGGCTGGCCTTGAAATCCGCCACGTCTCCGGGGAGCCGGTCCCTTTGTTGGTGTGGGACGGAGACACCAAGCTCCAGGCGCTAGGCGTCCCATTTTCCAGCCACTCAGCAGACGGCCGCTCTCCGCGCCTGGGGGAATGCCTGGCTGGCCGTCTGTGTGCGTGTTAGCGTTCACGGCTATCCTGACGCCTTGACTCTGGCCCCACGCCGCAGGGCTCACGCCAGCCTTCCTCCTGCTCTCCGCCGGGCCTTCCCTCGTGGAGGACTCTTTGGGCTGAGCACACGTCACACAGAGTCTATAAACGTGAGGCAAGGTTCAGCTAGTCTCGGGGGAACCTGCCTTCTATCAGGGAGAGTGGCAGGGTGTGGAAAGTTCTGGTAGGGGAAGCAGGAGCCAAGGCGGCGGGCGTGCTGGGGGTCCTGCACCAGAGTTCGGTCCTTCAGGGGGCCAGCCGCACACTCTCCGGCGACGCTCGGCTCGGGGACGCTCCACTTCCTTGGTGGTTGGTGCTTAAACCATGTCCCCGGGTGATGAGCACAGTGCCAGGCACAGAGCGTGGGTCCCTGTGCTTGAGGTGACCAGCCTACTGAGGCGACAGTCCTCCTGGATAAGGGTGCAACCTCCATGTCGATGATACTCGTACTGACGCGGAGGTCCCCCTTTACTTCGAAGGGGTGCAGTCAGCAGCGGTCAACGTCATCTGTGAGCTGGCCAGGCGCAACCCCAAGAACTACCTTTCCCTCGCTCCACTGTTCTTCAAGCTGATGACCTCCTCAACCAACAACTGGGTCCTCATTAAAATTATCAAACTGGCAAGTGTCCCTCCCGAACTTCCTTTTCTCCGAGCGAAAAAGCGCCAGCGTGTCCTGGGAACGCCCTGGGCGAGTGGGTGGGGCTTGGAGTCGGTGCGCTCTATTCCTGCCCCGAGTGACCCGCCGGCCTCTCTCATCCCTAGTTTGGTGCTCTGACCCCCTTGGAGCCCAGGTTGGGCAAGAAGCTGATCGAGCCTCTCACCAACCTGATCCACAGGTGAGCCCTTGGCCCCCGCGTGACCCCACCGTCTGGCACGCACAGGCCTGCCGTCCCTCTGGGCACGGGGACCCTGGAGAGAGTCTCAGGGTGGAGAAGCAAACACAGCCCTGTGATTTTTGCCCCCGAGAGTGAACCGTGCCTCTGGGGCACCCGCTGGCCCTCCTGGAACCCCGGGGGCTGGTGTGTCCTTTCCCTGCAGATCGATTTTGGAAACAGCAACGGTAAAAGCAGAGGAAGGGGGGGCCCGCGTTTGTTCTCTAGCCCATGAGGACACCTTGGCCGTCTGCTGGAAGCGCTGTGGGTGGCTGTGTCCCTGGCCGGTTCCGGAATGTTGCAGGAGCCCCCACACCACTCGGGGGCCTGTGCTTGAGTTGTGGGGGCTAAGTGACAGGTGGCACAGGAGCTCCTGCTCCCCAGGTCCCCTGGAGAGGTGGCCATGGGCAGCATGGAGGAACCGGGGCCTCGGGCCACAGCCGACCTGGAGCCGTGTGCTCTGCGTGAGGCCCCAGCCTCCGTCCCCGGGCCCACGAGCAGGTCATTGGGTGGCGCGCGTGCTTGGACTGCAGACGTCTTCGGTTTTAAACATGCACCGTCACTGAGCGTGTGCTGTGGCGCCACAGTTTCTAGGGGGATTAATAGGAGGCCATGCGTCCGGCGACCACGGATGTGGTCTGGACCCGATGGCAGCCACGCTCTCAGCTTTTGGGGACTTGGGATCCTGAGTGTCACCTGTGAGGAGGTCAGAATGGAGTAGATGGACCTGGTGGCCGCCCATGGTGGTGGCTCTGGGCCATGCCCGCCACGTCCCCTAGACACCCCTGATGGTGGCACAGCGGCCACGCCTCATTGTCCCCTGCGTCCCCCCACGGTGGAGCAGGTGGTAAGGTCCCGGGTTGGGAGAGGTGCTGAGGGGAATCGGCGCTCCTTCGCGGGCATCGCACAGTGGAAGTGTTCTGGGAATGCGCCCACGGGGTGGAAGCGTCAGAGGCTCCCACTGGCAGGGAGGCTCACGTCCCTTGGGGAATGCCGCTGACCCCGGGGACAGCAGTGTGTGTGTGGGTGGCCAGCTCCTGCCCCAGCCCTGCCTCGGACTCGGGGGCCGGGGGGGCAGACGCGTGCTTTCCCTGCCTCTCTCAGGCGCCCTGGTCCTCATGCCTCTGCTGTTCTTCCTCCAGCACGTCTGCCATGTCCCTTCTCTACGAGTGTGTGAACACAGTCATCGCAGGTGAGGGGCCGGCCGCCGTGGCGCATGGAAGGCCCTCCCCACTCCCACCCTGGGTGCCGAGATGGGGCCCCGTGGTGCAGGGAGGATCCCAGGCTCCTTCGACCCGTGTCCCCGCCACCCCTGTCTGGAGCCCCTTGGGAGGCGGGGATGGCTTGTGGCACACCTGCCAACAAGACCTTTTCCCCTGAGGAGTTTAGAGCAAGTGTCAGGCACCGTGCCACCCCCTGTGGATTGCTAAGCACAGGACCTACCACAAAAGGGTTTCGTGGCCTGAGACCGGAAGGCGCTCCTCTAAGTCTCCTTGGAGTCCCGCCTGTTTGGGTCCGTCTCCAGCCAAGGGCCACCCAGAGCATCGGCAAGCGTGTTTCTGCACGCTTAACAAGCGGAGCCCCTCTCTCCACGTTATTTGTTGGAGCCAGAGTCGTGGTCCACGGGTTCACCTCCTCACTGCCTGCCTGTCTGCCCGAAGCTGCTGGGAAGCCAGCCTTCTGGTCCCTCGTCAAGGCCTGGTGGGCAGCCTGAAATTCAGCCGTTCGCAGGAAGCTGCCCAGGGCCCACACTCCGCTGTTAGAGCTACGTGGGCCCTGAGGCTCCGTGACACTGGTGGAGAGGAAGGGTGGGCATTTGGGGCCGGCTGGTGTCCAGAGGCAGCAGATGCAGGCCTGGAGAGCAGGTCCGTGGGTCTGCGGTGGTCGGTGGGGGAAACGGGGTGTAGCAGGCTCGGAGCAGTCCTTGGTGCCGGGGAGGGGGTTCGTGGGCATAGGACGACGCAGCAGGCCTGGCACGTGGCAGGGTTGGTGGGTCTCAGGTAGTTGTCAGAGCCAGGCAGGCGGGGTTGGCCTGGGCTCTGCAGACCTGCCCCGTGGGGCTGCAGTCCGTGCTCCTGGCCGTAGAGAGCCAGCAGCCCGGTGCCGGCTCGTGAGCCAGCCCCTGCAGGAGAGCAGTTGGGCCCACAGTCGCCGGTGGTGGTGCACGCTGTCCCAGGGCCTGGTGGACGTGTGTGAATGGGCCTGTGCACGTGGGTGGGGCCTGGCGAGTTCCTGAGGCGAGCTTTTCTGTTTCAGTTCTCATCTCTCTGTCCTCTGGCATGCCTAACCACAGCGCCAGCATCCAGGTACGCCCCTGGCTATGGATTGAGGGGTGCCCTGCGGTCGGGCGGGGGGCGGGGGGATGTGCCGGCCTGCCACACAGCCACAGCCGTCACTCTCGCACGGCGCCCTGCGCTGGGCCCTGGCCGGCCTGTGTCTGCTCAGTGGACAGTTTGGGGGGGGTGTACAGAAACGTTAGCACTCCCGGAAGCCGCTGGGGTGTCGGCGTGTGTGTCGATGGGCGTTCCCCAGACGTGTGTCCCTGTGGGTGCTTACAGGCAGGGGGCTGCCCCGAGTGGGGCCCGGTGTGCTCCATCCCTCCCTGGTCCCGGGGCCTCTGGGCTGGATCAGGGTGTGCGGGGGCCCTGGGGTCACCGCCTTCGCTGTTGTCTCAGGAGGCGTGAGTAGTGTCGCCTTCCCCTTTGCAGCTTTGCGTTCAGAAATTGAGGATATTAATAGAAGACTCCGATCAGAACCGTGAGTCCCTCCTCACCCCGCACACCCCGTAGGTCCTGTGCCTGAAGCCTTTGCGGCGCTGGGGCTCTGGCCCCGTAGGAAACCCGACGCTCGTGCTCCTCCGCTGTGCGGCTGTGTGTGCAGCCTTGTCTGGAGCAAGGAAGGGCTCCCGTGCCTGCCCCACGCAGGGCCGGAGAGGGACTTTCCTCAGCTCTGCGGGCCCGGCTGCATCTGCCGCGGTGGTGGTGGGAGGCACAGCCTGTGCCTGGGCAGGGGGCGTTCACGGGACCGGGCTTGCAGTTCACCACCCCGGCTTTGGAGGCTTGTGTGTTTGGGTTGGTCAGGGGCAGACAGTGGCCCCCGGCACGTGTGAGGTCACTGGGACTTCTCCCACACGCAGCATGCGACTTAGGGCCCCTGGGGGCCCGCACACGGCCGCTTCTGACCGCATCTAGGTGGTCGGGCTCGGGCTGCAGACCCGGCCTCGCTCTTTCTGTGCAGGCCCCGGAGCCGGTGAGGGCGCGTCCAGGTTAACTGCATCTCGCCATCTCCGCAGTGAAGTACCTGGGCCTGCTGGCCATGTCCAAGATCCTGAGAACACACCCCAAGTCCGTGCAGGCCCACAAGGACCTCGTCCTACAGTGTCTGGATGACAAGGACGAGTCCATCCGCCTAAGAGCTCTCGACCTCCTGTATGGAATGGTGTGTGCCCCGCCCAGGCCCCGCCCCACCCAGCCCCGCCCCAGCCTGGCCCCGCCCCACACTGGCAGGCCCCGCCCCGTGCCCGCCCCACCCGCCCTCACCCGCTCCTCCCCACCAGGTGTCCAAGAAGAATCTGGTGGAGATCGTCAAGAAGCTGATGAGCCACGTGGACAAGGCCGAGGGCACGACCTACCGGGACGAGCTGCTGACGAAGATCATCGACATCTGCAGCCAGTGCAACTACCAGCACATCACCAACTTCCAGTGGTCCGTGCCCCACAGCCCTGGGGGGCGGGCGCTGGCGCCAGGGGCACGCCTCAAGGGCTCCCTCCTGCAGGTACATCAGCGTCCTGGTGGAGCTGACCCGGCTGGAGGGCACTCGCCATGGCCACCTCATCGCGGCGCAAATGCTGGACGTGGCCATCCGCGTGAAGGCCATCCGCAAGTTCGCCGTGTCGCAGATGTCCGCGCTGCTCGACAGCGCACACCTGGTGGCCAGCAGCACCCAGCGCAACGGCATCTGTGAGGTGCTCTACGCGGCCGCCTGGATCTGCGGGGAGTTCTCCGAGTGAGTGGGCTCCCCGGAGGGGGCGGCGTGCCGGCAGACCCGTGGTCCCGGCCCCTCGCGGCTGCCCGGGTCGCTCCTTCCTGGGGTTTCTCTCTGCCGAAAGAGTTCCTTTAAGCGCACACTTCCCACCCTGAGAGCAAGCAGGAAGCCGGTCCCAGCGTGGCCCCGGACTGGCAGCGTCCTTCCCCAGCTCCTCTCTTTCCCTGGCCCGTTGGCGCCGCGGACGCTCCACCACCCAGACGGTGTTGCCGTCATGCTTTTGTTTGCTCTTCTGCCCGTTTTTCCCTGCAGCTGTTCTGTGGTCATCCCTGCGGCACTGTGCTTTCTTCTTTAGAGTCGTCTCACTGCTCCCCCCGGATGGGGGGAGCGCACACGTGGGACCCCTGTCTCGGGGTGGCCCTGGGGCTGGGACCCACAGGGGCGGCCTGCTCATTGGGCCCTCCCTGTCCGCAGGCACCTGCAGGAGCCCCAGCAGACCCTCGAGGCCATGCTACGGCCGAAGGTCACTACCCTGCCCGGCCACATCCAGGCCGTGTACGTGCAGAACGTGGTGAAGCTGTATGCGGCCATCCTGCAGCAGAAGGAGCAGGCCGCAGAGCCGGAGGCGGCCCAGGACGTCACCCAGCTCATGGTGGAGCGGCTGCCGCAGTTCGTGCAGAGTGCCGACCTGGAGGTTCAGGAGCGGGTCAGTGTTTCTCAGGGGGCTCCCATCTCTAGTGTCCGTGTCCCGGGCTTGTGTCTTCCCAATGGTGGCCAGCTTTGCCTCTCCCCAGGGGCACCTTGGAGAACTCCGTTTTCCAGGGCTCCGCCGCAGGCGGGGGATGTGGGCAGGTCTGGGCCCCCGTGGTGGGGGAGGCACTGGGTGCTGGCCCGCAGGTGGGGTAGGGGTGGAGGGGATGAGACAGCAAACAAGTGGGAGCCGCTGCAAGGCGGTGTCGCCGGCCTTCGAGGGGGCATTCGGTAGGCAGCGGGTTTCTGGGCGGGTGAGGACCGGGGTTCTTGCCATGGGGCGAGCTGGTTGGGCACATGCGGCGTGACAGCAGCCAGGGGGGAGTTTGAGGCGGCAGTGTGGGCCTCCGTGACCAGGCCGCTTCTGGTGCCCTGGGGACGACACAGGGCCCTCGGGTCTGCAGCCCTCACAGGAGTGTTGACAGTCACTCGGTGGGCCCCAGTCCTCCACGGTCAAGGGCGTCTACGCGCCATTAGCGCCGCTGGTGGTCATGGTCCCCAGCTGTGCGTCCCGCTGGGAGCCCCGCTCGGACAGGGTCCTGAGTCGGAGCCCGCAGAGGACGGCAGCACAGAGGTGCCCGTGTGCCTCCGGGAAGCAGGCGCTGTGGGTCATCGGGCCACCCCGGCCTGTCTGAGCAGTTCTCTTGGCCGACAGTGCTCCTTCTGCTCGTGACCCCACGTCTTATTTGTGGGCTGGTTTCTTCCTCGCTGGATGCTTCTGCCGGGGAGCCTCCTGGGAGCCTTGGGATGTTCTCCATAGGGTTCAGGCGGGGGCTCCATGCTCGCCTTCCTTGGGCTGGGCATCCACGTGGTCTGGACAATGAGCTGTGGTGCCTCATGGCCTTCGGGGCCGGTCCTCTGTGACCCCCTTGTGACTGCCCTGTGCTCCCCTCAGGCGTCCTGCATCTTGCAGCTGGTCAAGCACATCCAGAAGCTTCAGGCCAAGGACGTGCCAGTGGCAGAAGAAGTGAGCGCCCTCTTTGCAGGGGAGTTGAATCCGGTGGCCCCCAAGGCACAGAAGAAAGTTCCAGTTCCTGAAGGGTGAGCTGCGCAGTGGGTCAGAGGACATGGGATTGGATGGCAGGAAGGACAGTGAGAGCAAAAGTGCAGCGGGGCGTTCCCTGGGGTCTCTGTCCCAGGTGGCTGTGATCTCGAGTAGCCGCTGAGCCTTCAGGTCCTTGTCTCCCGAGAGGACGGGGGTGCTCCCACTTCGTGTGTTGCCACGAGTGTCCGGGGCTGGGCGCACAGGCCGGAGCTGCCCTGTGACCTCCCCATGTCTTGTAGCCTGGACCTGGATGCTTGGATCAACGAGCCGCCATCAGACAGCGAGTCTGAGGACGAGAAGCCCAAGGCCGTCTTCCACGATGAGGAGCAGCGGCATGCCAGGCAGCGGCAGCCGGAGGCCGATGAGGAGGAGCTGGCCCGGGTGAGCCCCGGCTGTACGGAGGCAGGGCTCCTTCCCACCGGGGCCTCCGGGGCAGATGGCCTCGCCCAGAGCCCTCGGAACTCTGAGCGCGCGAGTGCTGTGCGTGCTCCTAGCAGATCTGGGCTCAGTGCTGTGCTCCTCCAGGGAGCACAGAGCTACCTTCCGGAGTCTGGCTCGGGT
Source organism: Potos flavus (assembly GCA_028534135.1). Taxonomy (NCBI): domain Eukaryota; kingdom Metazoa; phylum Chordata; class Mammalia; order Carnivora; family Procyonidae; genus Potos; species Potos flavus. Next base: position 776,828 of record CM052898.1, on the reverse strand, counting down.
TTTGTCGAAACGAGAAGTGGCTTCTCGCGGGCGCAGAGCTCCACAGAGCGCGCCGAGGGGGCCTGACCTGGTGTCCGGGGGCTGCTGCTCTGGGCCTCCGGGCTGCGGTATTTACGGTGTGCGCCATCAGCCTCGGGAGAGCAGACACACCGTGTCCTCCCCTGCTCCCCAGGAGCCCCTCCTCCCAGCTCAGCTCTTTGGAGCTGAAAGGGCTCGTGCAGCCTACCCAGCCTCTCTTTGGAGCTCCCAGCCTTGAAGGAGAGCCGGTCACCCCCACTTCCTGGGGTCATTCGTGACCTCGCTCCTGAGCCCGCTGTGCTCTTCCTGTTGGCTGAGGGCTGATGGTGAAGTTCTGCGGTCTAGCAGGGAGGGTGTGTGTCGCACGGGCATTCACGGACGTGCACTCGAATCCTGTCCCTGCAGCGTCGAGAAGCCCGGAAGCAGGAACAGGCCAACAACCCATTCTATATCAAAAGTTCGCCGTCCCCGCAGAAGGTAAGGCTGGTCCCAAGTCGTCCTTAGGAAACACTGTCCTCCCCCACAGCCCCCAAGGCCCCGTCTGCGCTGGGGAGGACATCGGGGGTTCCGGCTGCGGGGTGGCACTTCACCGTCTCGGTAGACCCACGTGGCCCAGCCGTCGGGCAGGCCCTGCCCATGACACCGAGTGCAGGCAGCGTACCTCCAGGGCTTAACCCGGGCGGTGCCCGCTAGGCTCCCCCACAGACGGCTGCACACAGGTGCTTCTCCTGGGCTTGCCGGCTCACCCCATGCCTCTGCTCCGGCTTCTCGGGGCCCGCGGACGGCCCCCACCTGCCGCGTGCACCCTCACCGGCTCCCGCGACGTCCGGCTTTCTGACTCTGGCGGCCTTGGGGCCGCCGAGTGCTCATTGGGTTCAGGCCTGCGTTGCTTTCCTAAGTTGAAGTAGGAGATCGGGACAGAAAAAGGCGGAAGCTTTCTACCTGACTTGTGCTCGTTTGCCCTGACGGACCAGTCCCCCAGTCTGGAGGGAGCCACGCCCCCCCCCCCGGGTGCCCCGTTGCACGTGCAGGGCCCCCAGTGGGATCCCGCACACCCCAGGCTGCCCGCACGTTCCGCGCTGGGCCGGTGTCCCTGTGTGTCTGCTCTGCCCAGTGACACCTCAATGCTTGCTTGTGCAGCGGTACCAGGACGTGCCCGGTGTGGAGCACATACCCGTGGTGCACATAGACCTCTCGGTGCCCCTGAAGGTCCCAGGCAAGTACTGGCATGCGCCCCGGAGCCCGGGGAGCCCCTGTCAGCGAGGGGGTGGGGCCGGGCCCCGCCGGGCCTCCTGCCGCACGCGCTCTCAGCTGCGGTAGGTCCCAGCTTGCAGGGCGAATGGGGGGCACAGGCCGAGGGCCCACGGTGCCCCCTTATTCCTTCCCCGGGCCCTAGCCCCCCACCTCCCCATGCTGCCGTGGGCCTGCCCGTCGGCGTTCAGAAAGCCTCTGCTCGCCTCCCTCTAGCACAGACCACGGTGGGCTCTTCCCGCTGAGCCCCTGCGGGGTCCCCCCCCCCCCCACATGGCGCTCAGGGCCGGAGCCAGTCTGGGCAACGGCAGGGCGGCAGCCGAGCACCAGGTCCTGTGCACACCCGCAGGGATGCCCGTGTCGGACCAGTACGTGAAGCTGGAGGAGGAGCGGAGGCACCGGCAGAGGCTGGAGAAGGACAGAAGGAAGAAGAAAAAGAAGGACAAGGAGAAGAAGGGCAAGCCGCGGCGCCACGGCTCACTGCACACGGAGAGCGACGAGGACATGGCCCCGGCGCAGCAGGTGGACATCGTCACCGAGGAGATGCCCGAGGTCAGCCCTGTGGGGCGCCCCACTCGCGCGCCCTGGGCAGGCGGACAGCAGGCTCCCTCGTCACTGGCTTTCTCTGTGGCGCAGGGAGGCTTGGAGCCCGCACGCGCTGGCCACAGGCCCCAGAGAGGGGTCTCGAGCGTGGGCCTGGTTGTCCCTTTCTGCGAAGGGGGGAGGGGCTCCACAGACCCGTTGGGCTGGGGGCCGGAGGGACTGGACCAGAGTCGTCTCTTCCTCAGAACGCTCTCCCTAGCGATGAGGACGACAAAGACCCCAATGATCCCTACAGGGCCCTGGATATCGACCTGGACAGGTAAGCGTGGGGGCGGGGCGGGGACTGCCCCAGGGCTCTCCGTGTTCTCCGTGTCCCTGTCCCCTCACTCCGGGACCTGCCTACCCCCAGGCCTCTGGCCGACAGCGAGAAGCTGCCTGTCCAGAAACACAGAAACGCAGACACCTCCAAGTCTCCTGAGAAAGAGGATGTCCCCGTCGTGGAAAAGAAGATTAAGAAGCCGAAAAAGAAAGAGAAGAAGCACAGGGAGAAGGAACGAGAAAAGAAGGAGAAGGGGAAGGAGAAGGAGGTACGTGGGCCCCACAGAGACCCCCCGCTGAGCTTCCCGTCACTGTGTCTGCCCGTGTGCTCACACCGGGGGAAGGGCTGGGGGTCGTAAAGCAGCATGGACCCGTGGGTCGGGCCGCCTTCTCATGGGCTGGTGTTGGGGCGTCTGAGGCTGCTCGTTCTGACGGGGAGAGAGCTAGGTGCGTTCCCCGGCCTCCGGCCCCGACCTTGTGGTCAGCTCCCTGCGCACTTGGGTCCCGAAGCTGGAGCCGCCCTATCTGGTTGGGGGTGGGGGCCCCCCCGTGGCCTGTCTGGCTGCTTAAGCCCAAGGCCCGTCTTCTGTGGTTTCAGGGCGAGGACTTAGACTTCTGGCTGTCCACCACGCCGCTGCCTGCTGCGCCCCCAGCCCTGGTAGGAGCCTGGGGCAGGGTCTGTGTTGGCCCCGCACGGTCCTCCACGGGCGGGCGGGGGGGCACGTGCATTCACCAGCTCCAGTTTGCCTCTCCGAGGCATCCAGGGGTGTGGGATGCACAGACCAGCCGGATTTGGGCCAGCCCGGTCCCATGCCTGCAGTCTGGCCCAGTTGGTGGCCGTAGGAACGGCCCTCAGCACGGCCTGTGGCTCCTGAACTGGACGCAGCCTCGAGCCGTTGCTTCCTCGGAGGGATGGGGCCTGGGAGCCCAGGCACGGACCGCACTCGGTGCCCGCAGCCCGCGTCAGGCCTCTGCCAGCTGCTCGCACTGTCGGCACCCTCGCGCCTTGGTGCGGACCAGGGAGGCCGGGTGGGGATGTGGGGGCGGTGGAGGATACCTGGGCCCGGCTCCCTGCAGGAGGAGCCCGGAGTGAATGCCGTCATCGCTGCCCCGAAGGAAGAGGGTGAGGAACCCAGGAGAGAGGAGCAGGGTGACGACGAGGAGGAGGAGGAGGAGGACAACGAGCGGGACTCCGAGAAGGTAAGGGCGGTGCCCGCCCTGCGGCCGCGGTGAGGACTTGGGGGGGGGGGGTAGGTTGCTGCCTGAATGCCATGGGGGGGGGGGCGGCAGCATTTCAGGCGGTGTGCCCCGGGCTTCTGGTTTTCCAGACGGCTTTGCTGTCACTCACATGCGGTAAAAGTCGCTTTTTAAAGGTACGCGATCAGTGGCATGACACAAGGTTGTGTCATTTTCTCTCTACCTCCAGAATATTCTATCATCTCAAAAGCAGCCCCGCCCCCATGGAACAGTCACCTCCCCCTCCCCCCAGCCCCCGGCCCCCGCGAGGCCCCTTCCCGTCCGCGGAGGAGCCTGGTCTGGGTGTGTCACCCGCGTGGACTCACACCCCGTGGGGCCTTCTGTGTCTGGTCCCCTCTCTGAGCATTGTGGGCTCGGGGTCCGGCCCCGGGGCAGTGAGTGGGGGCCTCGCTCCTGCTGGCGGCCGGGGACGCCCCCGCGCGTGGGGGACACGCTATATTTGCTCATACTCTCAAGTTTCTATCTTTCCGTTGTCGCAAACTGTCTCTCGTGAACGTGGGCGGGCAGGTTTCTTCACGGACATGTGTTCTCGTCGCCTCGGGCTCAGCGAGGAGCTGGCGTCTGGGTTCTTGCTGGCCTCCCCGTGGGTCGTGCCGGATGGCAGCGACCGTCCCGCCGAGCAGTGGGCTTCCAGGTCCTCGCCTTCTCTCCGTGTGCCCGCCGCTCCATCACCTCTGCCACGTGTGCTCCTGACCTTGGCTCACTGGTCCCGCGTCTCAAGCTACGGGCCACGCGGGAGAGTCGCGGGCGTGTGCGGCCTCCTGAGCCACCGCAGCCTGGGCCGTTCCTGCTGAGGGCGCCAGTGGCCGGAGAAGTCTGGGAGTTAACCCTGATCTTCTTTGTTCAGAAATCTTCGAAGCGTAAGAAGAAGAAGCACAAGAAGGAGAAGGAGGAGCGAGCTAAAGACAAGAAGAAATCCAAGAAGAAACAGCCTCCGAGCGACGCGGCGGCGGAGCCTGTGAACGGCGCGCTCGAGGAGGAGCCTCTCCCGGTGAGGGGTACTTCACTCGCCCTCCGCGGGCCCGGGGCGCCTCCGCAGCCCGCCTTGGCCTCGACGCAGGGACAGGCCCAAGCCGAGTCTAGGAGCCGCGGGCGGTGGGGCCTCGGCGGGCGCGGGGCGTCAGGGAGGTGGCGCCATCGTCGCGCGGCAGGAGTGCCCGAGGGGCAGTCCCCCCGCCCGCCCCAGCTCGCCCGGTCCCGGCGTTTCCCGCCTGGAGCCCTTGGCAGGTCGGGACAGGCCCCGTCCTGTGGGCGGCCGCCACCTTCGAGTTCTCGCTGGCCAAAGCTGAGTGTTTTCCTTTGTCTCCAGCCCATGTCCAGCTACTGCCTCCTGGCTGAAAACTCCTACATCAAAATGGTGAGCGCTGTGGGTATCTTAAGAGCACCGGGGGCTGGGGGAGGCGGGGGTCCTTCCTCTGGGCTTTGCAGGGGGCTGTGAATGTCTGCGTCCCAGGACTGCTGCTCCCAGAGCCCCCGAGTTGGAGCCTTTCGGGGGGGAGGGGCGCGCGTGGGGACTTTCTGGGGGAGGGGCGCGCGTGGGGACTTTCTGGGGGAGGGGCGCGCGTGGGGACTTTCTGGGGGAGGGGCACGCGTGGGGTACTTTCGGGGGGGAGAGGCGCGCGTGGGGACTTTCTGGGGGAGGGGCACGCATCGGGACTTTCTTGGGGGTGGGGCTGAGGGCCCCGCAGCCAGCAGAGAAAGGGCGGGAGTGGCTTGAAGCGCAGGCAGTGCTGGAATGCTGTTTCTTGTTTGGGGATTTGGGGATTTTTGCTTCTCAGAGGTGATCTGCGTTTGCCCGGCAAGCGTGGCTGGCGCTCCCCGGGCCCCTTGTGCAGGCCGGGAAGGGCCCGGCAGGCGCAGGCTGACCCTGACCTTGCCCCGCAGACATACGACATCCAGGGCAGCCTGCAGAAGGACAGCCAGGTGACCGTGTCCGTTGTCCTGGAGAACCAGAGCAACAGCTTCCTGAAGAACATGGAGCTCAACGTGCTGGATTCGCTCAACACCAAGCTGGCCCGGCCGGAGGGCTCCTCCGTCCACGACGGCGTCCCCGTGCCTTTCCAGCTGCCCCCAGGTGTGCGGGCCGCGGGCAGGACACCCGGGCGGGGGCTCCTGCTGCTGTAGCTGCTCCTCCACTCAGTCGCGGGGGACCCCGCCCCCACCTTGTCACCTGGCGTCGCTCAGGGGCCGAGCCCGGTGTTCTGACCAGGGTGGGCAGCGCTGAGAACGGGCCCTGGGTGGGGTCGTGTCCCTGCCACCTGCCAGGGTGCGGGACGGCAGCCGGACGCCGCCCCACGCCGCGCTCGGGCCCCGCGCCGCCTCCCCTCCCCAGGCATCTCCAACGAGGCCCAGTTTGTGTTCACTGTCCAGAGCATCGTCATGGCCCAGAAGCTCAAGGGGACCCTGTCCTTCATCGCCAAGGTAGCGGGGCTCGAGGCGGCGTGGGGGGCCCGCGGGCCGGGGCCCTGCCCCCCGCTCACCCCGTGCGCGCGCTCCCACAGGACGACGAGGGCTCGACACACGAGAAGCTGGACTTCAAGCTGCACTTCGGCTGCACCTCGTACTTGGTCACGACGCCCTGCTACAGGTGCGCGCGGCCCCGCCCGCCGGGCAGCGAGCGCGGCCCGGGCCGGTCGCCTCTCTCCCGCTGCTGGCCTCCCACGGTTGCTCCGTGGGTGTCTGCGTCCTCGTCTGCTCTTCTGAGGGCACGGGCCGTACTGGATTAGGGTCCGGTCTCCAAATACACTCACGTTCTGAGGTCCAGGATCAGGATTCAACGCGGGAATTTGGGGGGGGGGGGCACGGGTTCGCCCGTGACATCTCACAGGGCTCTCGGAGGCCTCGAGCCGCAGGCACACAAAGGGAGGGACCACCCGGAGGGGGCTGCCTGTCATCAGCCTCCCTGTCCTGTGTCCTGTGTCCTTCCCGCAGCGATGCCTTTGCCAAGTTGTTGGAGTCCGGGGACCTGAGCATGAGCTCAATCAAAGTCGATGGCATTAATATGTCCTTCCAGAACCTTCTGGCAAAGATCTGTTTTCATCACCATTTTTCCGGTAAGAGGCAGGATTTGGCTTCTAAGGCCGGTGTGGCGGTCACTGTGCTCCCCACGGCCGGCCCCAGCCTCACCCCGCGCCCCCCCGTTGCAGTGGTCGAGAGGGTGGACTCCTGCGCCTCCATGTACAGCCGCTCCATCCAGGGCCACCACGTCTGCCTCCTGGTGAAGAAGGTGAGCCCCGGCCCGCGCAGAGGCCCCTTGGGTCCCAGCGTGTTGTTGGGAGCCCGCGTTCGGGGCGCTGTCTGTCTCCTCGTCGGAGCTGGGGGGGCGCCCTGTCCCGCGTCTCCTGGAGAGAGCACGCGCGTAGGTCCCACACTTCTCGTCCCTTCGCTCAGCTTCGCAGGGAAGCCGGTGGGGGGGGCTGCCGAGCCAGGCTCCCGGCTGCCTGCTTCCGGGCTCCGCCTGCTTCCGGGCTCCGCCTGCTTCCGGGCTCCGATTCTCGGTGCAGCTCCTCCCATTTCCCTGCTCCCTCTCAGGCGAGCCCTGGGGGCGCGTGTCCCTTCTCCTGAGCTGCCGGATTCACGTTCTCTGCTTTCGTGTCCAAGGGGCCCTGGGGCGGTGCCTTCCTTCGCTCCTGATGTTAGCAGTGTGTGTGTTTTCTCATTTTTCTTGGTCATTCTGGGGAGAGCTTTATCAGTTTTGTAGATTACTTTTTTTAATGACTTTATTAGGGGCACCTGGGTGGCTGTCCTTTGAGTGTCTGTCTCTTAATCTCAGCTCCGGTCTCGATCTCGGCATCGTGAGTTCAAGCCCCACATTAGGCTCCGTGCTGGGTGTGAAACCTACTTCCAAATAAACAAAACTGTCTTTTTTAGAAACTGCTGTTATTTAAGCAATAAGTAAATTTTGTGGAGTTCTGATCTTTTTCTTTCTGCCCACTTTTGGTTTATTTTGCTCTCCTGTATGTTGGTTTAGGCCGAAGTGGAGACTTCCCTTCTCTCATGTAGGGTTTGATCCTGTGCCTTTCTCTCGAAGCAGCTCTTCAGCTGATCCCCACAAATTTGTATGTGTTCCGTTTTCATATTTCTGCACAGTTCGCCACATTTCCTGATGTCTGTCCCCAGTCCTGTGACCCACTGGTTACTTAGAAGCGTTTTCTACTCCTGATTTCTAGTTTGGGGCCACTCTGGTTGGAGGGCGCGCCGCTTCTGTTCTGGGGCCTTGGGATGTGTCGAGGTTTGTGTTCTGGCCGCGGACGTGGGTGTTCGCGGCGGGTGGCATTCTGTGGGTGCGTGGAGACGGCGAGTGCTCTGCCTGCCAAGCGCCCGGCCCCATTGCGGTCCCCGGGCCCCGTGCCGTCAGGACTTGCTCTGTGTCTGCCGGCAGGTGCGGTAACAGAGGGTCCCGGCGTCGTGACCCACACAGAGGTTCGTCTTCGTCTCGCAGGGTTTGCTCTGCCATCCGGTGCTTTGTTTGACGTCAAACAAAAAGCGTCTCTTGCCGTCTTGTGATCGGTGTCGACGTGTGTTGTTGATGTGTGTCTCGCAGGAGCGCCCGCGCGCGCCGTCCACGGGGGCCACGTGTTCTTGCGGCTGCGCGCTCAGCCCGTGCTGGGGTCTCCCCCTGCCTTCTTCCGCGTCTGCGCCTTCCGGTTCTGCTCCGCCCTCCCTCTCCTGCATCTTGGGCTCAGCGTTGGTCCCCCGCCACGCGCGGGTCGTCCGTGGGCCGCGGGTCCTTCCCCAGGACTAGTTCTGCTGGACCTTCTCTCACGGGGCTTTCAAATCACGCCGCTTCCGGGGCACCCGGCTGGCTCAGTCGGAGGAGCACCTGACGCTTGATCTCAGGGTCGTGAGTTCAAGCCCCGCATTAGGAGTAGAGATGATTTAAAAATGAATTAAAATTTTCCCCAAAAAAGTTTATAAGTCCTGCCACTTCTTTTTGCAGCCGAGTGTTGATGACGAGCTCCCCAGCCCTCGCCCCTTCCCAGTGGAAGGACGCAGTGTCCTGCTGTCCTGCAGGCTTCTCGGTGCCGCGTGTGGCGGGTCCGGCGGTGACCACTCTGGGCTCTCTAGCTGTTGGGAGTCTGCTCGCTTTTTCAGTGTTTGTATTTTCATGTTTTGCAAAATCTTTGAAGTTTTCAGCTATCATTTAAATCCTTTCTTGAGGTGGCGCAGTCATTTGAGTGTCTGACTCGTGGTTTTGGCTCAGGTTGTGGTCTCAGGGTCGTGAGATCGAGCCCCACCTCGGGCTCTGCCCTCACCAGGGAGTTGCCTTGAAGGTTTTCGCACATGTGCCCTCTCTCTCTCTCTCTCTCTCTCAAATCACTTTTTTAAAAAAACCCTTTCTCGGCACTGGGTTCTTCATGCTGTCCCTGTGGTGTCCCAGTGACAGGCGTCTAGGACGTGTGTTCCCATCCCTGCTCGCACCTACTCTCTGTCTGTCCCAGCGGGGGTGTCCTGCCACCCGTGCTGCATGATTCTCTTCTCTGTCGTAGCCATCGTGCCGTTGGGCCTACCTGGCGCGTGTTTCACGTTGAGGGTGTTCAGATCTAGAATTTCCACGGGGGGGCGGGAGGTTCCTAAGATCTTGCATTTTTTTTTTTTGCCGAGGTGTTCTGATTTCCTGTTTGTTTCGATGATATTGGGGACTGCCCACTGGGGCCCCTTATAAGAGGTGCTTGCGGTCCTGCGGTGGGTGGTCTCCCGGCCACCTCGTCCTGGCCTGGCCGCTTGCGCTCTTTTCCGCTGAGTTGAGCTGCGGTTCCGGGCCTTTGGATGCGGCGTAACTCGGGCCCGTGCTCATGCTGGGCAGGCGTGAGCACCGGCTGCAGCCGGGGGACTTCTGGTTCCAGCGCACGTCTGTCTGCCCCGCCTCTGGCCTGCTTGTCTGGGCGGCCCGGCCGCAGTCCCGCGGGGCGTGCGTGCGGGAGGGCGACCTCCGTGCGTCCTCCGTGCCGGGGAACCAAGCCAGCAGCTCGTGGACAACTTCACGGGTTGCTTTTCCCGCTGGCTTCTCAGGATCCTTGAGGTTCTGGATGTTCCTCCCAAGGCGCCCAGAGAGGGTGCGGGGCTTTGCCGATCTCCCAGCGCCGCCCAGCCCCGCACGGCAGCAGATCAGGCTTCTCCGGGGCTGGTCTCGGTCCTCAGTCCGCCCTGGGCTGCCCCGCGTCTCAGCTGGGCCCCTCACTCATCCAGGGTAGACACTCCATGTGACCTGAGGCCCCTGCCTCCTTTTGGTTCTCGGAACACTGAGCAAGGCGCCGTGAAAAACTGAAAGGATGAACGTACCATCGTGAGTGTTTTTCATGTCATGTTTCTGAATTCCGTGGCCATTTTCCCGTTTTCAGGGGGAGAAGTCCGTATCCGTCGACGGGAAATGCAGCGACTCCACGCTGCTGAGCAACTTGCTGGAGGAGATGAAGGCCACGCTGGCCCAGTGCTGAGCCGGCTGCCGCCTCGCCGGGACGGGGCGCCCCCTGTTGACGTGGCGAGGTGACACGGCACGTTGATGTACCCTGTCGTCCTTCGTACTTTGACTCTTTGCACTCTCTTTGGGGGGAAGTGCTGCCGCCGCCCCCACAGGCAGGGCCGAGGCCGTCTGGGGCGCGGGTGGAACCGCCGTCCGGGCTGCGGGCGCGCCGTGGACCGTGCGGAGCAGTATGTGCCGCTCCCAGGAGGCCGTCCGAGTCCCCCGAGTCTCCCAGGTGCCCTACCCACGGGCACCTGCTCACCACAGAGACGCTCCCTTTCACCCTCCCAGCTGTGGGTCCGCACACCTGGTGGCCAGGGGGTCGTGCGGGCTGCTGTCTGTCGTGTTCTCTGCGTCCCACCCGCGTGTCCGTGTCGGACCGGGGGGCTGCCCCCCGCGGTGGGGGTCCGGTCGGGATCCGTGATGGAGCAGGACCCGGGCCCCGCTGGTTTACGGTTTTCCCCTGTAGCGAGATGTGTGTCTGTCAGCATTGTCTGGTGAGTGGTGGGGCCGTCTGGGATTCCAGGTCCTTCCTGTCGCTGATGCTCCTGGGGTGGCCCGGCCCCTGGAATGTAGCCCCACGGAGTGGGGCCCGGGGACCCCGGACCACGCCTGTGAGGCGCACTGCCTCGGAGGGGATGGTCCTCAATGACGTAACTTCCTCCTGACGAACACGGTCACTTTAGCATGTAGAGTAATCTCTTACAGAATCCTGTGCGGTGATTCTAGAACCTCAGAATTGTATGACGTGTTATGTAAGAATTGATTCGCTACCGACATTCCCAGATGAAGGAGAGAGACCTATCACGCTGCTGTCATGATTTTGTGTCAAGATGATTCAATAAACTTGTAAAACAGACGCTTATCTGTTGGATGTCGTGCCCGCGCCCGCGTGCCCGCCTCACAGCCGGGGGTTCTGGGCGGTCCTCGAGCTGCCGGGGCCCGTCCCCTCGGGGCAGAGGGCTTGTCATCGCTGTGCACCATCCCGGCCCCTGGGCTTGGGCGGCGTGGCGAGGAGCCCCCGGACCCGTGGCTCCGGGAGAGGCAGCGGCGGTGCCCGGCGGACGAGCCGGCCCTTCGTCTCCCCGGGCACCGCGCTGGTGAGGGGCGTGCGATGGGCGGTGGGCGGCGGCCGCGGTCCCACCGGTGTTACTGCCACCATGTGCGCGGGGCCGTTCCGGACCAGTAAGGCGGGGTCAGCACCCCGGAAGCCAGCTCGACTCCGGCTTGAATTGCCGGCGGGAGAGCCCGGGGCCTGAGCACAGACGGGCAGACCCACCTGCCACCGTGTCCTCGCTTGACAGTCATCCGTCCAGAAGCACCAGCCACAAGGCATTCTCGCTCTTCTCAGCGGACAGCTGAGCATGTCCCGTGCCAGACGCCTGGCCCGGCCCCTCGCCTCCCTCACCGGGCCCGGGAAAGGCAAGCACTGAGGCGACAGACCCCACATGGACACAGCGAGGGCGGCGCTGGCCTGGCCGCCAGCCGGCGCTCCCCGCGCCCATCCCCTTGGGTGGGCGCTCGGCCCGTGAGACTGCCGTTCTCCACAGCCCGCCAGCATGTCGCTCCCCACGTGCCCTGCGGACTCTTCCCGACCCGGACGGACCCCCACCGGCAGCACTGGCAGGCACAAGGCCGCCTCCAGGCCGGGCTCGGGGCCTCTCGTGAGCCATGTGGCGGGTTTGCAGAAGGGACCATTCTGTGCCCCTGTGGCTCAGGTTTGGCCCAACGTGGCGTGAACCCCAAGAGGCACCCAAGCTGGCCCTGGTGTGCACCAAACTGCAGCCCTCGGGAGCACCCGCCCCACAAGCTTGTTTCCGTCCCAGCCGGCCTAGCTGTGTTTAGACGGATCGCACTGGGACAAGTGTGCACGTCCCTGGGCCCTCAGTCCTGCCCCAGGGCGCACGACCAGGATGGACCTTGCGGGGGCCCAAGCCCCTGTTGCCCTGACAAGGAGCACTCCGCCATGAGAAATGTCAGGGACATTTAATCATTGCATCTAACAGCTCGGGGACCCCGCCTGACAAAGCCGCGCACCCCTCCCGGGGGCCCCGGACTCTGATGGGAGTGGAGGGAGCCGAGGCGGCGGCAGCCTGCTCCCCGGGGTCAGGCTGGGGCGGTCCAGCTGAGTCCTGGCTCCACCGCAAGGCTGGGGCCGGTCTGGCGAACCCGCTGGTCGTCAGTGCTGTGTCAGGCACTCGGAAGCATTTTCTAGAGTCAGGTTGGCCAGGTGTGGGGGCTCAAGACACGTGAAGCTTGGTGATATCAGACTGTTGGGGAGACGTGGCTGCCGTCAGCTCTCTGTCCCTGATGCACCTCCCCGCCCCCCACCGGGGTCTTTGCTGGGGCCCCAGGGCCTGTGACAGGGCGCAGTGTTGGGGGCCTGCCCAGCACTCCCACAGCAGCCTGCAGTAATGGCCGGGGGGGGGGGGCTGGGCAAATCGGCCGTTGGGTTTTGAGCTCTGGCTTATGGGGCCCACCCCCTCCCACCCCGGTCCTCACAGCCTCCCTCCTCTGAGCCACTCACAAGGCCGGAGTTGGTCTGTGCATCCGGGGGAGGAGGACAGCTGATGTTTACTCATGAAGTGATTGCTTGGGTGTGGTCGCAGAGGTGACATCTGGCTTGTCCCAGGTGCCGAGAGATCCCCGCTGGCTGTGTCTGCCCGATCCAACCCCTCCCAGTCCGTCCCCACCTCCCTTCCAGAAGGCCTGGCCAGGGCTTTGGAGAGGACAGGCTGGGGATTGGGGGGGGGGGCTTACCTTGTGTTCGTGTCCTGTCTGAAAGACATGACAGAGTCCCACTTAGCCCCAAGCTTTAGGGCTGGTGGCCCCCAGGTCCCTCCACTGGTGCAAATCCATCCTGGGGGAGCCCTCCCCAGCTCTGACCACTGTCCTACCCGCTCATGCCAGCTGAGCCCAGAGACACTCACGGAAGGAAGGGCTGGGGTCCCGAGCACCGGAGCCAGTGCCGCCTCCTGAGGCCGCCGCGGCTCATACTCACCCACGAGGGCTTAAAACACACTCCCTGCCTCTGATAAAACTCACGTACTTGTGCCACTTGTTTCTACAATGACAGCGGGGTTGGACTCAGGGGCCGGCAGGGCTGAGGTCAGGGTGCCCTCCCGGAGCCCAGCCGCCCCAACTCACATGTACAGGAGGAGGCCCTGTACCGCTGTTTCCCACTGTACCGACGACCTGTGGGCGCACGGGGCATGGAGATGGGGAGGCCCCGGGTCCGGAACCCCGCCCTCCCCAGGCCAGCCTCGGACCTCCCCTCCCCTCCCCTCCCCAGCCGGAGCCCTACTCGCAGTTGTAGCCAAAGCAGATGACGTGCGAGTCGGTGCAGTTGATGCAGGAGATGGTCTCATACTGGAAGATGCCTGCAACACAGGAGAGGCGGCCGCAGGCTCCCCCGCCTCGGCCTCCAGGGCTGCCATCACCGCTGGGCCCCAGGGGCTGCACGGGGGCTCACTCACCACAGTGACGCTGACAGTCAATGCGGCCTGTGTGGGCACGAGAGGACCAACCTGCCTGTCCCCTGCTCCAGCCCACCCTTCCTGCCCTGCCCAAGGCTCCCCCAGGGCGGGGGTCAGCCTGGGGGAGCAAACCGCTCGTGGAGGGCAGCAATGCCTCTGCGGACCAGCAGGGGCAGGTTGCAGGGAGGGCTGGGGTTTCTCCACGATGCCCTGCCTCGGCCCACTCTCTCGAAGGGGCCCTGCTTCGGGAAGCTGCCCTTCTCTCCCCTTGGTGTTCCGTGCGGGAATGCACCCTGTCAGACGAGCCCTGGCCGGGACCCCCGACCTCCTGGGACTTCTGAACTACTTCCGTGGCCCTCCCCCACCCATCCCGGGCCCTTCATTTGCTCACTTTCGATGATGGCATTCTGGATGAGGTGCACCTGCTCCCGGAAGATGGCTCGCAGCTCATTGGGGAAATACCCTGACGGGGGTGGGCGGGAGGGAGGTCAGGCTCGGGCGGTGGGCGGAGGGGGACCGTGTCCTTTTCCCGCGCGTGGCGGCTGCCCGCTTACCGGGGAAATACATCTTCCCCTGGTACAGCTGATCCATCTTCAGGTACACGGCGTTCGCCACCTGGTCCAGCTTCTCCCGGGCTGCGGGCGGGAGGGGGAGGCAGGTGAGGGGCCGGGCCGGGGGTCCAGCGGGGCCGGGGGCGCCCCCGGGCGGGCCCCGCCTCCCCTCTGCGCACTCACTGATCTCCGCGGGGATGGCCAGGTGCAGCTCCTTCATCGTATCCTGGCTCCAGTCGGTGAGCAGCGAGCCCGACACGGGGATGTCGCCCACCCACCAGGACTTGAGGTTCACGTGATGGCGGTAGAAGGAGAACTTCTCCGAGAAGTTGCTGTGGCAGTGCAGGCAGCCGCGGGCCAGCGCCGCGGTCAGGCCCAGGCACAGTAGCAGGGCCATGGCCCGCCCCCGCCCGCCGCCTGCCAACCAACGGCGCCTCCCGCGCCACGCCCCCGGCGCAGGCCCCGCCCCGCAACGGACAACTGCCGGCCCCGCCTCCGGGCCCCGCCCGCGAGTCGCCCCTCCCAGGGGCGGTTTCGGCCCCCGCCCCCAGGCCTCTCCCCACGCATGCGCTCACGGCACGCGCAAGCTCCCCCCATAGGCCCTGGCACCAGCCAATGCCGTCCCGGCCCGTTTCCGGTTGCCGGGCAACAGAGCGCGGCGGCGGGGAGCGCGCCCCCTTGTTCTAGACCTCGCCCCCTCTTCGGCTCCGCTTCCGGGGAGGCCCAGGCCGGTAGCGGAAGTACATCTGTCTGGGCGGGCGGGGCGGGCGGTGCGATCTGTGGCTCCAGGGCGGCGGAGGGGACAGGGCGGTGGACGCTGGACGCCGGACAGCCGCGAGAGCCGCCCGGCCTGTTGGACCTGATACCGCAGGTGGGTCCCCTGCGGGGCGAACGCGGGCGGCGGGGAGGCCGGATCTCGGGGGGGGTGGCGAACGCGGGCGGCGGGGAGCCCGGAGCCCTCGGGAGGGGCGAACGCGGGCGGCGGGGAGGCCGGATCTCTGGGGGGGCGAACG
>CM052898.1:721827-761438 GCA_028534135.1 Potos flavus | reverse complement strand
AAGGCAGATGTTTAACGACTAAGCCACCCAGGGGCCCCAGTCTGCCTGAATCTTAAAGCTTATCTAGAAGCCTGAACTGAGTATCATCCAAATGGTCAGTCTCCGCACCACCTCACTGTCTCAAGGCTGAGTCCTCGGACAGCTTCTAACACAGGGAAGGCCAGGGGATCACACCTTCCCAGCACAGGGCAGGAGGACGGAGCCTCCAAGTGCCCGGGGCCAGCTCACGGGTCGACCAGCGCCACAACCTCTCAACGTGTCCTCCAGCAGGTGGGCCGGGCTGGCTCCTTCTGGAGGCTCTGGGGGAGAATCCGTGCCCTGCCCTTCTCCAGCTGCCTTTGTGTTTGTCGCACTCTGACCTCTGCTTCCATTGTCCTGTCTCCTCCAACTCTGACCCTTGTGAGGTCATTGGGCCCTCCGGGGAATCCAGGATCACCCTCGTTCAGGTCCTCCACTTAATCCTATCTGCAAGGTCCCTTTGTCCTGGGAGGTGACAGACGCACAGATTCTAGGGATCAGGACATGGACATCTCTGGGCGTTGTTATTCTGCTGCCACCGAGGGAATGGGATGCTCTCGATCTTCACTGAGGCCCCAGTTGCACTCATGTCTGCATTCGTTAAAACTCAGCAAATGTATACCGAAGATCTATGAAAGTCATTGTAAACTTTACTTCAAAAGAAAAAACGTAAACAACATTCCCAAACTCTTGGTGAATCGCATGCTAAAGGGATGCTCGCCAAATTGTTCAGGGGGCAGCAGACCGATGTCTGCAGCTGTGAAACGCGACCAACCCAAGTCGGAGCCGTGGAGGGACGCGGAGCTGGAGAGGTGGGAGGCACAGCAGAAGGGCAATGGCAGAATTCATGTTTGGGTAGGTGGGTGTGCACTGCAAAATTATTTAAACTTGGCTACATGTTTAGATATTTTCAAAAATCAAATGTTGGTGGGGAAAAGGAGTCAAATCGTTTTCCACTGTTTGGGGCTGGGATTCGCGTTCCGCCGCCAGCGGCGGCCGCAGGTTCCCCGGCGGGTTTCTAGCCACGGCGCATGGGGCGCAAAGGCGCAGGGGCACATGGGCGCATGGCGCACTGGGGCTCCCCGCCCGGGGCCTCCCCAGGCCCCAAAGGCAAGGACGAGCGGGCTGTCCTCGAGGCTCCGCCGGAGTCAGGTTTCCCTGCGGCTGCTGCGCGAACCACAGGCCCCAAGACGGTTTGCGGGAGCCTCGCGTGTTCCAGGAACTGCGTGTGCGCGCTCCACCGGCTCCGCACGTGGCTTAGTCTGCTGCTAATTGGAGCCGCTGCTGGCGCGCTGGTTTCCGGGCTGATTTCCAGCCTCTGGGTGCTTGGCCTGATCACCGCAGTGCATTATTATTTTTTTAAACACGATTATTCTTTTACTCGTGTTTCTTGTTCTGTTTTCTATATGTCCTCGCTTAGCCCCGAACCAGGAACAACGGAGTCACCTTCCAGAAGTGGGCTGCAGCATTACAGACGGCAAGGGCTCCGAATGACATCCTGGGAAATGCAAACTGCTGCGGATTTTGAAGTTTTAACCCAAGTGACACCTTTCTGGCCAGCTGCGTCCAAAGCAGCCGCCCGAGCTCACGTGCGCTCCGGTAATAGAACACACGCCGGAGAGGTTCTGAGATCTGCCGGGCGGCGCTGGCCTCTTCCTCAGCTTCACAGAGATCCGGGGCGGTGGGCGGACCTGCAGACACAGCAACCAGAAGAACGCTCGCGCTAATCCTAGGGGAACCCTTTGATGAGAAAACAAGGAACATCTCTCACATTCCGGTCGCCTTCACTTTCTCCAACCTCCGCTAACCTGTGCAAGGAAGCAGTAGCTGAAAAGTGACATTATGGACGGAGGAATTATATATTGTATTCTTCTGTTCCTCTAAATGTTTTTCTTTTTCCATTGCTGAAAAAGAAAAATTGGAACTTGCGGTCTGAGGCCCGGCGGTACCTATCATAGACACTGTATTTACCGCATCGGGCACCACCGGCTGGGGCGTCTCTTACCCTATGCACCTGCCCAGAAGCTTTGTTAGGGCACTACTGTGTTCCTCATATTGTTAATCTAAATGTACAGCTCCCGGGGCACCTGGGGGGTTCAGTCGACTGAGCGTCTGCCTTCAGCTCAGGTCACGATCTCGGGGTCCTGGAATGGAGCCCCATGATGGGCACCACACTCAGCGGGGAGCCTGCTTCTCCTTCTCCCTCTGCCCCTCCCCCCACTCATGCTCTCTCTCTTAAATAAATAAATAAAATCTTAAAAAACAAAAGAAGAATGTGCAGTATCATCCCACTTATGTAAACTTTTCAAAGAGGCAAGACTGCATTTATTTAGGTAGCAGACTCCTGGGATCAAGCTATAAAGAAAGTGAGAAAGTAATATTCATAAATTTCAAGTTACTGACCCTGGTGGGGGGAGGGAGGACTGGGTCCAGAGGGGTCTTATGGTTGGTTGCCAGGAGGCGGGGGAGGGCTCCTCAGTCTGGACTGGGGTCATGTGCTGGCTTTACCATTATTTGTTAAATTATCCATTTACGTTGCATGCATTTTTCTTTCCTTTTTAAAAGATTTTATTTATGTATTTGACAGGGAGAGAGGGAACACAAGCAGGGGGAGCGGCAGAGGGAGAAGCAGGCTTCCCGCTTAGCAGAGAGCCCGATGCGGGGCTCGGTCTCAGGACCCTGAGATCATGACCTGAGCCGAAGGCAGAGGCTTAACCCACTGAGACCCCCAGGCGCCCCAGCATGCATTTTTCTGAAGATGCATTACATTTCACAATAAAAAGCTTTTCACAAATGATGTTTCAAAGGACATCAGTCAGGCATGGTGCCCTTGATCTCGGGGTCATGAGGTCCAGCTCCATGTTGGGTATAGAGATTTTAAAAAACAAAATTTGGTGATAAAGCCGCAATCACACTTTATTTTACAGTTCCCGGAATAATAGTTCACCTACAGTAGAGGGTTTTGTTTTGTTCTGTTTTCAAGATTTTATTTTTAACAATCTCTGCGCTCAGGTTGGGGCTCGAACTCACAACGTGAGATCGAGAGTCACCTGGTCCACGTACTGATTCACCCAGGTGCCCCTGGTAGTTTTTATTCAAGCAAATACAGTGAATTCCAAAAGCATTAGCCATTTCAGCTTGGGTGCAAAAATGCAAATCTTTGCAGGGATTAAAGTAGGTGACAGCTAGGGGCGCCTGGCTGGCTCAGTCCGTGGACCAGGTGACTCTTGATTTTGGAGTTATGAGTTCGAGCCCCACGTTGAGTATAGAGATTACTTAAAAATAAAATCTTTTAAAAAATAAAATAGGGGCGTCTGGGTGGCTCAGTCGTTTTGGCGTCTGCCTTTGGCTCAGGTCATGATCCCGGGTCCGGGGATCGAGCCCCACGCCGGGCTCCCTGCTCTGAGGGAAGCCTGCTTCTCCCTCTGCCGCTCCCCCTGCTTGTGTTCCCTCTCTCCCTGTGTCTCTGTCAAATAAATAAATAAAATCTTAAAAAAAATAAAATAATAAAAATAAAAAGATAAAATGGTGATGCTTGATCCACAGTGTTTCAGCTTGTTGTAACTGCCCTATTGCAGTTAAAAAATATATATATAATATAAATATATATTACATAAATAAAATATAAATATATAAAAAATACATATTACAGAAATAAAATATATAAAATAAATATAATGTATATAAATATATATATTTCTGAGACAGATTTCTCTTAGCAATGCATAAGGAAATATTCTGAAATGTGAGAAATAAGTGTTTGCTTTTAATATGTCACTTTTTAATATTTTATTTATTTATTTGAATGAGAGGAAGAGAGAGAGAAAGTGCATAAACAAGAGGGAGGGGCAGAGGGAGAAGCAGGCTCCCCGCTGAACAAGGAGCCCAGTGTGGGGCTCGATCCCAGGACCCCAGGATCATGACCTGAGCCGAAAGCAGACGCTTAACGACTGAGCCGCCCTGGTGCCCCCTTTATTTATTTCTTAAACATCTCACACTTCCATGCCTGGCCAGAGAAGAGAGCAATGCCTCTATCAATAAAGGTATTTATGTTTCCAGTAAAAGAAATTTAAAAAAAAATAAAAAAAAAAAGGTTTTAGATGCATCTGAACACAAACTTTCCTACCTCACACCATGTAATTGTGAAGTCCCGGTTCTGTAGCGATGGCAAGGACGTCCCGTTTTGTCCCCAAGAAGATCAAGTTCCAGAGCAGGTGTAACTTCTCTGGAGATAGAAATCAGGAAAATGGTTGTCCAGGGAGCAGAGGGAACTTTCCAGGGGCCAGAATGTTCTAGATCTTGATGGGAACGCGGGCGACGTAGTTTCCTGCTTTTGCCAGGACCCATCCGGCCTCACGGAGTCAGAATCTGTGGAGGTCACTGTGAGTTAGCTACATCTCAGTTAGGTTCAGCTGACCTTGAAACATGACCTTTTTACCTGTGCTCTGCGGTCCTTTGCAAGACCCGGAGATGAGCTGGGAAGAAGGCGGCTGAGGGCACGCCGGCCCCCAGGGTCACCAGGGAAGGTCCACGGGCCGTTTGCCTCATCTGACTCACACTTTGTGCTGTCTGCCCACCCAACACCTGTGTCTTAGAGAAGGTGCTAGAATTTTGCTGCGGGGAGGGGGGGGGTCTTTGAACCGCTTCGCGGCCTGTCTACACTGGTGGTGGCCTCTAGAGGGCGCTGCTTCAGCAGCCAAGCCCAGGAATTCCGATTTGTGTACGGAGACCACCGTTTTTATGAAACCAAGGTGGAGGGCAGGGTGGGAGGTCATCTCCCCCACCCCACCGCCCCAACTCTAGGACACTGGGGCCGTCACAGAAGGGCGTATATCATTCACACCAAAAATGCCTGACACAAGATAAAAAAAAAAAAAAGGAAAGGCTAGCAAAAAATTTCAGGGGAGCAACTGAAGGGGACCAAGACACGCTACCCCCAAAATACGGCACTTTGCTGTGAGAATTACTTTGAGCTGTGAGCGCCTGAGCTCCTGAGCTCCTGAAATCCCTTATCTGCCTAAAAACAGAGCCCCCCAACAGAACTCAACTGTCATAAATTCCTTCCAGGGATCAATGTCTCCTCTCGGAGAGAAGCTGGCACCATTCCCAGATAGACTTTGTCACAAACTATCATCTCTCCCGTTCATTCTCCTGAGGGCCCGTTTATCATTCCTAAAATTCATTTGCTCTCCCGTAAGTGGCTTTTCTCCCCTCCCTTTTCCCGTTACGCGGTGTATGAGCTCTCAGATCTCACTGCCCCTTTGCACCTTCACTTCTTTCTGTGACGCCTGAGCACATCGAATTAAAAATAAATAAAGTTGTGTGGCTCCTAGTAAAATGTCTTTCAACTGTTTAATTGACAGGTCCCCAGTAGAGAACCTAAGAGGTTAGAGGAAACGGTTTCCCTCCCCCCGCACACCTGAAGTTTGCCAGTGACATCATTGGTGGGTCGCGGCTTCCTGGATCCACGTGGCTTACATTAGCCTGGGCTGCAGCTGGGAACATTTCCGACAAGCCAGCCCAGCCTTCTCCTTGACACCCCGGCCAGGAAGGTCCCTCCTGCAAGCGGGTCAGTGACCCCGAACACTCGCGGCCCCGCCTGGTCATGTGGCCGCAGGCTCGGCCTGGATTTAGTCTCGTGCCCGGCCAGACCACGGGATTTGCTTGGGCATAGAAAGGACTCTTCACATGGTCTCCCGAGGCCACCAGCTGAGTATGTGACCAGGTTTGGGGAAGGAAAGAGACACCCTTGCCGGAAACTGGCAGCTCTCCGTGAAATTCTCGCTCCCAGCCGGGGCGGTCATGGGGTTGAGATCACTAGGGGAGGGGAAGAGGGACGCCGGGCTCTGGGGTCTCGTGCCTGTGGGGCTCGCGGCGCTGCGGTCCCGGGATGAGTGAGAGCCCCTCCAGACCCTGGATGGCCTGATGTCGCCAGGGGGGCGCCACTGCCCAAGGGTTTGAGCCCAAAGTGGTGCCTGGACTCCCATCGAGGCTTTGAACCCAGCTTCCCAGTGATGAGAAATTCCTCGGGCCAGCAAACGAGCCGAAGGAAACTCAGAAGCCGTGGACCTGCCAGGACTCGCAGGACAAGGGGCTTAGTCTCTGCAGGAAGTCAGGACATTGAGGGGGGTCGCAGCTGCTGCAGGCGTGTGTGCACAGCGCTGTCCGAGCGCCCGCCAGCCAGGAGCCCGGGCGACCCAGGCCCGTCCTCCTTCCGCGGGGGCAGCCTGGGCAGCTGTCCTGGGGGCGGTGGCCTCAGGGAGCGAAGGGAGAGGACTGACGGGCCCTGCACCTGGCCGACGGCCTGGACCTCGGGCCCCCTGCGCGCTCCGCTGCCCCTCACCTGGACGTCCGTTTCTAGCAGGTGCCAGGGGGCCACCCGCCCCCCCCCCCCGTCCCGGGACTTTGCTCACGCGGCTCCCCCCACCCTGAGTCGGCAGCTTGTGCTCTCGGCCCCCGAGAGGCCCTCAGGCAGCGGACACCCACTTTGCTGGGACTCAGCGGGAGTCAGGGGACCTGGGAGTAATGTCCCCACGGGAGCAGCCCTAAGCCGACGACCCACAGGTGTGGGGTGCAACAACCCCAGCTCCCTTGCCCCAGGCGGGACAGCTGAGCTGTGACCCTCGCCCCCTCCAGACTTCCCCTGGGGGGCCTTGTCCGAGGTCCCCACCTTTGCCCACCCACCTTTCTCTTTGGTTCTGCGCCCGCCCCCCACCTCGGGGCTTCTGCCCCTCGGCACCGCTGACGCGGGAGGCTGGATAGTCCTCACTCGTGGGGCGTCCCGGGCACTGTGGGGGCTGGGCAGCACCCCCGGGCCCCCCTCCATGCCAGGGGCACCACAGTGTGACGACCGCAGACCCCCCAGACGTGGCCCGGTGCCCCAGGGGCTAGTGGCCCCCATGGAGAGTGCTCGCGCTGCTGGGTTTTCCCAGGGAACCCTGACAAACCTTCCTGTGCGTTCCTGCCTCCCTGCGTGCTGCCGGGAGACCCGGCCCAGGGCAGACAGCAAGGGGGACAACTCTGCGGGGAGCCAGTTCCCCAAAGAAGCAGAAGGACCTGTGGGATCCACTGTGCTGGGTCTGATTAACGCACTGACATGTCTCAGAGCAAGTTCTGTTCCCACATCGAACTACTCTGGAGACTGGCCCGCCCAACGCTCCACGAGCTCCCAGGCTAACTACCGTACCCTGGGAGCCTGGACCAGGAAGGAGTCCAGAGCAGTCGGGAATGTTCTGGAATGTTCCGGAAGCACTTCGGGCCGCTCTCAGGAAGCCCAGGGACTGGGATCCTAGCCCTACCCCTCCACCCCTCCTCAGACTTATCTCTCCCGGGACCTGGCGAATCCAAAGTCCTCTGCATCACGAGATTCTTTCTCTATTGCCGAGACCTGCTGTTGAGGTTGTGTCCTCTGCCCCTGGTCGCAGGGGCGGCATCCGAGGCGTGGGAGTCCTGATGTCTCTTTCTGCAAGGGTGCGGGACCCAGGCTACAGGGACGTCGTGGAGGCAGGGGTGGCCTTCGACCTCTGTGTCTGGGGGGAGCAGCTCTCTACAGCGAGGCATGGGCGGTCATCGACGCGAGGTTTGTGAGGTCAACGTCAAGTGCACAAAAGGGGGCCTCGCCCGTCTTCTCTGCAAAGAGGGGAGCCGATTCCTCCCCGGCCGGTCGTGCGGCATGAAGGAGGAGGCAGGGCAGGCTCCCTGGTCCTCCCAGCCCCCTTCCCTGGAGAGCTCCCACCCTCGGCCCCCATCCCCCGCTGCGGGACTGTCCCCGCAGAGGCCTGGACACGGCCGAGGCCCGGGTCACCCCCCAGCGCCACACTGGGCCAGCCTGGAGTGCTGGACCTCAGGGTCGTGACTCCACAGAGGGACACACTCCAGATCCCCGTCCCTTCTGTCCCACAGGGACGGCTGCGTGCCCGGGAGTGGGGAGAAATGAGCAGAGGCCCAGCCACCCAGAGATGGGGCCAGAAATAAATCTAGGTGTGCTCTGTTGTTATTGTTCTGGATTTTGCTTTACCTTTTTAAAATTATTATTATGATAAAATACACACAACGTAAGAGTCACCATCGTGATCGTCTCTACGCGCACAGCTCCGCGGCGTGAAGCACGCTCACACCCCCACCCCCCAGCTCCAGAAACTTCCGTCTCCCCACACAGAGACTCTGTCCCCACGGAGCACGGACTCCCCACCCCCCGGCCCAGCCCCGGCTCCCACCCTCTCCTCTCTGTCTGCGTGGACGGGGCTCCTCCGGGGCCCTCCTGGGAGTGGGGTCCTGCGGGATGGGTCCTTCTGGGTCTGAGCCGGGTGTCCTTGGGGTCCCTCCGCGTCCTGGCGGGGGGTCAGAACGTCGTAGCCCACTTCCTGTCTGGAAGTGCACATTCACATAAATGGACTCACACATCACGCGGCCTTCTGTGTCTGGTCCCCTCCCTGCGAGTTGTGGGGTCGGGGTCCGTCCCCGGGACAAACCGTCCAGCCGAGCCCTCCCCAGATTCCTGGTCCGCAGAATCATGAGCAAAATAAAATGATTGCATTAAGCCAGTGAGTTTGGGGATTCTTTGTCGGGCAACCCCACACGGAGCTCGCCTTCTCCTCTGCCCTGGTTTTGTCCGACGGCTCCCCACAGCGGAATGGGGAGGGGGCCGTCCCGTCCTTGCCACGTCTCTGTGGGCACCCGGTCTGGTCTTGAACCCCCGACGAGCCCAGCTGCAAGGCCCAGCCCTCATCAGCCCTCCTGAGAAAACTCACAGGATCGACTGTGTGCGTCGGGCTAAGTGGGGACAGAGGGGACCCCGTCTGCGGGCCCCCAGCCTCCTCCACTTCCCGACCTCCCTTCTGTCGCCTCAGAGGGGGTCACAAAAGGGGAACGGAGTCGGGGGCAGCTAGTGTGGTCACATTCCACGTGGGGAAACTGAGTCTCCGAGGGGGAAATGACGGACAGGACAGAAACCCCGAAGCATCTTCCCAAGGTTGCCACAAATCCCAAAGCCTGTTTGGGGAAGAGGGAAATGTCCGTCTGGCTCGAGTCCGTCACTCTTCCCCGTGGGTGCGTCCGACCCCGGGACAGGCAAAGGTTCCCTCTGGGCGCAGGGCGATTAAGGAGGGCATCGGACTGGCCTCGGGAGAGCTCGCCGTGGGGACGGGTGGCCAGGACAGGAGCAAAACCCGCAGAAGGCCCTAGCTCGGGGAGGGGGGGACGTCTGTGCGGGCTCGGCCCCCCTCGGGGTGATAAAGTAGCCCTCAATGCGTTTACGGAGCACCGGGCACGTCCTACACAGACGCTCTGTGGTCGTCTTTAACTGCAGTCGAGGCACCGTTCCCAGCGCAGCGGCCTGGGTGGTAGTCAGCGTTCTGCGAGCCCATCACTGGCGTCCAGTTCTGGGGAGTTCCATCACCCGAAGAGGAAACGCCGTCCCACAATGACATCAGCCGCCACGCCCCAGCCCGGGCTCCGACCCCCCCCCGCCCCCGCCCAGGGCCCCTGCCTGTCTGTGGACGCGTTTCGACTTTATGTATCTATGTATTTGTTTGAGAGCGAGCAGGCGTGCATGGGGGAGGGGCGGAGGGAGAATCTCTGCGCGGGGCTCCATCTCAGGACCCCGAGACCAGGACCTGAGCCAAAGTCGAGAGTCAGATGCTCAAACAACAGAGCCGCCCGGCGCCCCTACTTTATTATTACTTTTTAATAAAATTTATTTTTTTTAAAGTTTCAGCTTTACAGACACAATTACGAAGATAATACAGTTTCCGCACGCCTGCCCATTTCCCCGTCATTAACCCCGAACATCAGCTTGGGTCCCTGCCTTGTCAAGGGGGCTGCAGGGCGGGGACCCACGGCGCAGACGAGACTTCCAGGGCATCCCGGTCCCGGTCCCGCCGAGGCGCGCCCACTGGCCCACCCCAGCCGGGGTGCCTGAGGCCGGGCGGCTCCGGGGCAGCCGGGGTGCCCCCGCCAGGCTCTCCGCTGACCCAGGTGGACGCGGGGCCAGGGCGCCACAGTCGCAGCCTGGGAAAGGCTCCTAGTCCCTCCCTCCCCCGGATTTTCCTGCCGCTCCCGGAGGAGGGAGACGTGGAAGGGGCGGGATCGGCCGAGGGGAAACCACAAGTCCCAGATCGGGCTGTGCCCGAGGCCAGGCCCTGGCAGGCAGGAGGAGGCAGGGAGAGGTCGGCGGGGAGGCCTGGCAGGGCCGGGCGGAGCTCAGTGCCACCTGGGAGGGCGGGAGCTTGGCACGCGGCCCCCACCCCTCAGCGCGCACACATGCCGGGCTGGGAGGGCCTGCCGCCAGCCCGGAGGGTGCCCCTCCCTCCCCCATCCCACATCCAGGCCGACTCCAGGAGCGCCTGGGTCCCCTACTGACGCTGCCCGCCGCTCGTCCTCTCTCCGGCCTCCTGGCCACCGCCCTGCTCCGGCCTGGCTGCAAGGTCACCAGGCCCTTTGGGCCGCGTCCACACGCCGCACGGTGACAAGACGGTCCTTCCAGAAACGACGTCCAGTCAGGACAAGGGAAACAGTGCTCGCAGCGGCGCAACCCACTGCAGCCAAACACGTGGGAACGAGCTAAGGGCCCGTGGACGGGCGGACGGATACACGTGTCCCCCACGCGCGGGAGCGAGGCCCACAGAGGACGGACCCCGGGCCCACGCAGACGCCCCGGAAGTCCACGCCGAACGTAGGTCGCTGGGCAGCTCAAGCGCCGTGCCACCTGCCACCTGCCCTCCCCTGGGAGGCCGCTCTCGGGTCCCTGCGGCAGGAGAATCGGGTGAGGGTTGAAGGACTCGGTTTTATCGGGCTGCGGCTGCGGCGTTCGAAGTCAGCGGTGCCACCACAAGCGCTCCCTTCCTCCTCCCCAAGCTCAGGTCTGCGGCAGCCAGGGACTGCGCGGGGGAGGTGGGGAGGTGACGGCCGGTGTCCAAGGCCAGGCCTGCCCGGCAGCTCCCTCTTCGGTTCCGCCCAGGTGCCCTCGCAGCCGTGGGCCCAGCTGGCCATACCTGTCCCCACCCTGGGCTCACAGCGTCACCAGGGGTGGGTGTGTGTGTGTGTGTGTGTGTGTGTGTGTGTGCGCGCGCGCGCGCGTCCACTTGTTACAAAACAAAACCACGATGAGGACACCCAAGTTTTTATGACTTTTATTAAATCCTTACAAAACAATACAAAATTCCGGCACGGACAGTTGGTGTAAGGAAGATGGGCTGTCGGCCACCCGGTGTGGTGCAGTTAAAGTGCTTGGATGTTTTCCCCCCACTTTTAAAAAACTTGAGTTTTTTTTTGTTTTTGTTTTTTTTGTCTTTTTTACACATTTGAACATTGAAACGTGGCCGCTCCCCTCCCCCGACGCCGGGCGGCCTGGGGGCCCGGCGCACATTCACAGTAACGGTTCTGACAGTCCCTCCGGCTCCCACGGTCCGCGCGACATGTGGCGGGCGGAGGAAGTGGCTGTCCCACCTTTGGGAGAAAGAAAAAAAGCTCCTCACCGCTCCGCTTTCCAGAGTAAACCGGCCAAGGCGCCTGTGGCGGGCGGGGTTCGTTTGTTTCTTTTTTACAAAAAGGCAGAATCCCCAGTTGCAAAACATAGGATCACCGGCGGGCAAGAAGCAGGGGTGGGGGCGGCCTCCCCAGCCCCCGGGGTCTTTGGAAAGGCCAGTCCACAGATCCGGGCGGGCGGGGGGGACCGGAGGGGGTGGCAGTCCCCACCAGCCACCAGAGACTGCCACAGAAACGGCATTGAGGACCCCCCTCGAGGCCCCCCCAACATTCAAGTATTCAAGAACAGGCAAGGGAAGTCAACTGATGTCTTTAAAAAAATTAACAAAACAGGACGAACCACTAGAAGCCAGAGGGCTTTCCAGGCCGTGGCCCGCCGTGGAGACTGGGCCAGACCCCAGGCCACGCTGCCTGGGCGGGGGGCCCTCCCTGGCGGGCGGGAGCGCGTGTGCGTGGAAAAGGGGAGCCTGTATTGCATAGTGTTTCCCACCCGAGGACGAGGAGGGGCATCCGTCTCCCCAAGCCTGGCAGGCCCCTCGACGTGTGAGCCCAGCGCCGAGGTAGGCAGAGGCGGGCACGGCGGTTCCTGGGTGCCTGGGAGGAGGCCGTGGCAGCGGCGGCCGTTTTCCTGAAGGTGGGTGGGGTCGAAAGGCTGCCCTTGGGGGTGGGGGGGCTCCAGCAGGACCCCTGGGTGGGCCCCGGCTCTGAGGAGGAAGGGGCTGACAGAGCTTCCACACCAGACCACAGGGGTGACAAGGGGCGGGACGTGGCCGTGGTCAGACTGAGCCCTGAGAAGGGGCACTCGAGTGCCCGGGGTGGGGGTCTCTGGGACCCTCACGTTGGCTGACGGGCGCCTGTCCAGCCCCTCCCACTTCCTCTGGCACCGCCGTCCTGGGTGGGCAGGGGAGGGGGCAGCGGGTGCACTCCCCCACCCGGGGTCAGCTGCAGCTTAAGGTCAAGGTTTGAGAGAGCCCCGATTGTCAGTCAGAGGGGGGAGTCCAGCGGGCAGCCGTGGGGCCCACCTGCCCGCACCCAGGCCCCCTCCGGCCACGGGGGAGACCTGAGGAGCCCCCACCCCACCCAGCCACCTGGGTGTTCCTGGGGGGAGGGGGAAAGGAGCTGCCGGGTCACTGGCGGGAGGTGTGGGCCGGCCCGTCCCTGAAATACTGTGCGGGCTGGGGCGGGGCGCGTTCCTGGGCCCCCAGCTCCGGAAGACGACGATCGCCCTCCTCTCCTGAGTCGCGGCGGGGCGGGCGCGCGGGGGCCTTTCACAGTACAGGCGAGTCCCTGGGGGCGGGGCGGCAGGGACGGGCAAGCCCGGCCGCGCGCGTCCTCCCCTCTCCTCTCCCAGCCGCCTGCTTTGCTTTTAATACCTTTACAAGGGGGGAGAAACGGGTGGGGCAGAAAAAAGGAGAAAAAACCCAACAGCAAAAACCTCCTATAAAAAGAGCCCCCCCGCCCCCGACTGAGCTCAGCGCCGGGGACCCCGGCCGGGGGGGGGCAGCCTGCTGGTCACCGGCCGGCAACAGCTTAAAAAACTCTTCAGATTTGATGGGGGGGGCGGGAGTGACCTATGTACAGGGGGGGGTCACGCGTGGTCCCCCACCAGGACCACGGGCGCCGCGGACAGGCTGGCTCGCTGCCGCCGCTGGGCCAGCTTGCTCTGAGCCGGCGGGGACAGCTGCAGGCAGCGTGAGGTAGCGCGGATGACCACGGGCGGGCCCTGCTCGGCCTCCTCGGCGGCACCCTCCTCGCGCTGGGCCAGCTGCCGGTTCATGGCGATGGCCTCAGCCGCAAACGAAGTGAGCTCTTTGGCACAGCTGTTCCTGGGGAGGGGGCGGTCCCGGAGAAGGTTGGGGGGGACCCCCAGGGGGCCGTGCAGTACCCTGGGGGAGGGGCCGCAGACCCCAGGCCCCGCGAGCCGCCCCCTCCCGCCGGAGGGTGCAGCCATCACCGCCACCGGAACCCAAGCGCTCAGACGGCTCCGCAGCCCAACTACTTAAAGAGGGCTTCCCCTCTTTCTTGAACACCCAACGTCAACCACCCCGGCTCAGCGCCCCCCTGCGGGCCTCACCTCTGCAGGACCGCGGGTGTGGGCAGAGTGTTCTCCGGGGCGCACTGCGAGGAGACAGGAGGGCCGGGGCTCAGGAGCAGAGCCCAGCTGCCCTCCCGGCGCTCAGCTGGCTGTGACCGCAGGTCACGGGGCGCCCCTGCTAGAACTGACCCAGGCCAGGGGCGGCGGGAGGCGGTAGGAGTCCAGCAGGGATCGGCCGCACCTGCTCCCTGCCCCCCCACCCCCGCGTCCACTCGTGGGTCTCCCGATGCTCCAGAAGGGCACGGGTGCCCCTCCGCCAGCTCGCCCTGAGAGCAGGGCCCCACGCTTCACTCCCTGGGGAGTCCCAGCGCAGCTTCTATTTCTGGTTAGGACCCTTGCCCTTGTGGGCCTCCTTGCCCGGGGCTGGCAGCCGGGCTCGGTGACTGCGGGCCAGAAAACCGGCAGGCTCTTCCCAGCTGGGTGGGGACAGAGAGCTGGGCTGGGGTCTGGCAGGCTCTGCTGGAGGTCTGCGACCTGCCTGGCCCCTGGACGACCTCAGCTTGCTGCTCCGGGCAGGTGTGCCAGGCCGGAAGAGGCCCCAGAGCCTCCGGGCCACGAGGCCAAGCAACTCACGGAGCGTCAGTGCCTGCAGCCCCAACCCCCGCTGGGAGCAGCAGCTGGGTTTTCCCGCAGCGCCCGCGACCCCCGCCAGACGGAGCCCAGACCCACTTGGCAGGTGGGAGTCGCTGCCGGCCTCTCCCAGGCTCTCCTACACCCGCTCCGTCACTGCCCAGCCCCCCGGAGGCCGCGTGGAGGCAGGAGGCCCTCGCGGGGCCCACTCACCCCCTGCACCCACGGGTGCTGCAGAACTTGGGCGGCGCTCAGCCTCTGCTTGGCGTCGCGGACAAGGAGCTTTGAGATGAGGTCTTTGGCAGCAAAGGAGATGTGGGCCCAGTCCTTCTCGGGAAACTCGTACTTGCCCTCCTGGATGCTCTCGAACAGCATGTTCTGTGGGGCGCGGGGGAAGGGAGCGAGAGGTCCGCTGCTGGGGACTGAGCCCCCGCATGGACACGCGCCAGCCGGGACCCAGGGTCGGGCTCGCCAGCTTAGTACTGAGCTCTGCCAGGGGCCCTGGGGGCCCGCCAAGCAGCCTAACCCATGACCTCGACACACCGTGGGGCACAGGGGGTGCACGGGATGAGTGGGGGGGTCCCCGCGGGGTGCAGGGGGACAGATGGGGGGTCCCCACCGGGTGCACAGGGTGCGGAGTCCCCGCTGGGGGCATGAGGTGCACAGGGTGCAGGGGTGGGTGCGGGGTCCCCGCGGGGCGCCCGGGGTCCCGGGGCGCACAGGGCCCGCGCACGCGCACCTGGCAGGCCGGGCAGGCCTCGCCGCGGTCCCAGCCGCAGTCGCTGCCGCAGTGGCCCACGAAGGGCGGGTAGCCGCTGAGCAGGATGTAGAGGATGACGCCGAGGCTCCAGAGGTCGCAGCGCTTGTCGTAGATGCTGGCCTCCTCACTGAAGGCCTCCACCACCTCGGGGGCCATGTACTCCGCCGAGCCGCACTGCGGGCGGGCCGGGCGTCAGCAGCCCGCCGAGGGGGAAGGGCCACGCCGCGGGCCGGGACTTCCCGGTGTCACGTGAGGGCTCCAACGCAGGGTCACCGGGGCCTCGGCGCCCAACGCCCCGCCCGGCCTCCGCCCGGCCTCCGCCCGGCCAATCAGAGGCGGGCCGGGACCCCAGCCCTGCCCCTCCGCCCAATCAACAGGTGGCAGGTGCTCGCCCCGCCCCGCCACCCAATCAGCGGCCGGGAGACAGCCCCGCCCCCTTCCGCGGGGCCAATCAGCGGCTGTTGCTAGGCAAAAAGCCCAGCGCAGCGGCGCTGTGCCGGCGGCACCTCGAGGTTACGCAACCGCAGCCGGGGAGCGGGTCGGAGCGCGCCCGCGGCTCACCGGGGTGAGCAGCTCCGGAGTGGAGATGGGGGAGCAGTCCCCGTTGAGTTTGATGCCGCTGCCCAGGTCGAAGTCGCAGATCTTGACGGGGGAGACCTGGAGGGGTGGGAGAGGCCGTGAGACGGGGGTCCCGCCCCGGCCGCAAGAGGGCTGCGCCCCGGCGCCCTCACCTGGTTGGGGTGCTCGCAGAGGATGTTTTCTGGCTTTAGGTCCCTGTGGGCGATGCCTGCAGAGAGAACCAGGGCGGGGGAGTCCGCGGGGGGCGTGGGGGCATGGCCGGGAGTTCGCGCGCCAGACTGGCCGCCCCCGGGGACCACCCCACACACCTTTGTTGTGCAGGAAGTCCAGGGCACTGGCCACGTCCTGCACGACCACGCTGGCCTCCAGCTCGTTAAAGTGCCGCCGTCTGTGGATGTGGCTCAGGATGGAGCCTGGGGCCAGGCCGCGGCAGAGGGAGAAGGTGCATGGGTCACCTGGGCGCCTCCAGGCTACCGCCCAGCAGCGCCCGCTCCCACCCCGGCCTCCTGGGGCCCAAAGCCTGCACAGGAAGCTCAGACCCCACGAGCCCCCCACCCCCATGCCCACGAGGGGCAGCTCTGAAAAGTCCTGCCCAGTGGCCCAGGCCACAGCTCATTAACACCCAGCTGGAAGGGTCTCCCAGCCCCCACGTACCGCCCCGCATCTTCTCGAACACCAGGTAGAAGCGATCCTCCTCCTCAAAGAACTCTATCAGCTCTAGAACATTCCTGGGGCGGGGTGGAGGGGGCAGGTGGAGAGTGAGGAGAGGAAGGAGGCTTCCTGAGGCCCCTGTGCACCCACTGCCCAGCCCAGCAGGGACCCACCCTTCCCTCCCGCACATGCCCGCAGGAGACCCTGCCCGGAGAGACCCTGGACGCTCCCGAAATGCTTGCTGGGGACGACAAGCTATTCAGGCCCATTCACCCACGGAAAGATGGCTCCGGGCCCAGTGTGTGGAGAGGTGGGTCACGTTACCTGTGTCCCTGGCACTGGTACAGCGTCTCCACCTCCCGGAAAACCCGACTCCGAATGTGGCCCGGCTGCTTCTCGATGATCTGGAAAGGGGGTGGGGCAGGAGACCGAGCCGCTGCGTCAGCCAGACCTCTCAAGGCCCACCGGGGCCTTACCAGAAATGTGCCCTGTGCCATGCCCAGGACCCCATTAGCACCTAGATCTTAAGTTCTAAGAAGCTGAGCTCTCCTCCTGGGCCCCAGAATTCGCCAGAAGACAGAACTATGGTGTCAGCACAAGCTTGGGGTGGGGGTGGGGAGGTGCAACGTGTTTCCCAGTGGCACCAGGGGAGAGACAAGCTGGACAAGCAAGCCAGAAAGAGAAGAGAAAGAGCTGGGCCTTCTCCACTCCTGACCCCACAGGCCTAGGGGGCATGCCTGGGATCTGGGACTCCTACAGAATGACCCTTCAGGGTGTCAGCGTCCCTGGGACTGGCCAGGAGACTGGGGACCACCGCGTGGGCTCCCAACCCGCCCAGGGGACTGCAGGGGCCTTGGGGTGCCAGGCCATCCCCACCTGCCTCGGTGCCAAGTCCCACCTCTCCGGTTTCACGACCGTCTGGGCTGCTGCCTGGAGTCCCTCAGCCCATCCAGATGGGCCCTCCTGCCAACCAGTAAGCACGGTCTCCTGGGACTCAGCCTCAGGAAGCCAGCTTCTGCCCCCAATCCCCTCGGGCATCCAGGAGCACTGAGGACCGGAGGGTCCCCCAGCCACCTTCGGTCCCAGAAGTGGGGGCAGAAGGTGCCTGCTGGCTCTCTCCGGGCAACCCTGACCCCCACTGGGGACCTCTCCCCAGGCTGGATCTTTGGCCCCCTCTCCCTGGGCCAGTGAGGCAGGCGAGGTCATCCCCCGGCCTGGGGGGGGGGGGGACGTGGTGTGTCCCCCCAGCTAATTCCTGCATCAGGCAGGCGTGATGGCCACTTGCTGCCAGGGCCCAGCCCATGCACCATGCCACCTGTCTGGTGACAAACACCTGTGCCACCGAGACGCAGAACCAGCAGATTTCAGGGTCTCCCGACACAAGGCCCGCAGCCACGCTCTTCTGGAGCAGCTCTGGGCAGTCTGGCTAGGACTCCGACTTCGTGGAGGAAAATGTGGGCCCCATGTTTACAGGAGGTCACACAACCGTGTGAGGAAGCCAGGCTGCCCGGCAGGGTCCCGAGGAGGAAAGCCCCCAGCGCAGAAAGTGCTGGAGGCGAACCATCCAATCCCCTCGCAGCATCGCCCGCCCCGCTCACGGGGGGGGGGGGGGGGGGGCACCTGGTCCTCGTTGGGGCCGCCAGCTTCCTGCGACCCCACCCCACCCAGAGGCAGGGTCACCAGGGAAGACTGGAAGGTTTCTCAGAACATAGGTTTCCCAGACCCCTTGGCCACACCGTGGGTCAGGGGCCACATGGGAACACCCAAGAGCTCCTTCTGGGCCTGCCTTGGTTTCCCCGAATGCCACGCCTCCTCGGGCCCCAAGTAAAGTGTCGCCTTTTCATCCTTGTGACCCGCATGGAGAAGCGCCTGTCACTCCTGAGGAATGGCACGAGGGGACCCAGCAGACGAGAGCCAGCTCTGACCAAAGCCCCCAGGGACCTGGCCCTTGCGGTCACTTCCTGCCCAGCCGCGGGGGCTCAGGCCAGTCTGACCCAGATTCCCGGGGGTGGCCTGACTCACTGGCCTTAGGGCCATTTTTAGACACTAGTTTTCCCCAGCTGCTGGTCCAGGGGCTCGAATGGCAGCTCCCCGCCTCCCGCCACCCTCCGCCGGTGCCAGATCCCAGGCGCTGCGGGCAGAGGTGAGGGGAGCCGCCCGGACGCCGGCACTCACCTTGACCGCGTACTCCTGGTTAGTGATGAGGTTGACACAGGTCTGCACTCGGGCATGGGCGCCCTCCCCGAGCACATCCTCCTGCAGCTGGTAGACGTCTATGGAGCAGGGGGGCGGTGAGAGCTGCCCCAGGCTGGCCCCCACCTGCCCCCCTGCCCCGGCCCCGCTGGTGCCCACTCACCTTCGAACCTGCCGGAGAAGCTATCGGTGGCCCGGCACCGTTTCTTCTTCTTGCCCCTCTTCTTGGCGTCCGGGATGTCGATGGGCTGGCTCGTAGGCATATCTGTACTGGGAGACCTGGAGGTGAGGCCCCCGGCCCAGCAGGCAGCGGCCCCCCGCCGCTCCCGGGGAAGCCCCGCTCCCTCTCGGGCCCTCACCAGGGCGGGCGGGGCGCTCCAGGCTGAAGTTGGTGTCCCCGGGATGGGTCTGGTCTAAGGAGAAGGCCAGCTCGAAAGGATTCTGCCCCTGCAGGGGAAGGAGAGGCGAGAGCTCTCGGGCCCCGCCCCGTGTGACCCAGCCCCCCGTGTCCACAAGTCAAGGGGAACAAAGCCTGGCTTTGCCGGACTGTGAGGAAATCTCCCCCCCCCCCCCCCCCCCCCGCAGCCCAGGGCTCTTGGGGCGTCCAGGAAGGGGATGCGGTGTGGGGAGGGCCCGTGAGCAGGCAGAGGGCCGGGCGGGAGTCACCCTGGTGCCCAGGCCACGCCTCACACCTCGGTTGTTCACCCCTGCAGAACGGGAACAAGCTCCGGGCCCAGCTGGCCCCGGCACTGCCAGGGATCAAAGGCAGCGAGGCCGTCAGTGGGAGGGGCTGAGTCGTCAGTGGGAGGGGCTGAGTCCGCGGCCTCCAGGCGGGCTTCCCAGCAGGGGCGGCCCCGCCTGCTTTCCCACGGCCTCCTGCACAAGGCCCTGGTTTCCCTTTTGGCCTCAGTTTCCCCTCTGACGAACGGGGAGCCACTGCCCTCCTGGCCACATACTGCTCCCTCCGTGGTCCCACTGTCACCGGACTGTGTCACTCCCCCAGACTCTGGAGGCTCACAAGATGGGCCTCCAAGGCCTCGGGCCGCCCTCCGCCTGGCTCTGCCCAGGCCACGGCCGGCACTGTCCCGTTTCACCCCCAGACAGAGCCCCTCACAGCCCCTGCGCCCGGCCACGAGAGCAGCCCCGTGAGAGAGGGGCCCGCTCGAGGCTGCCCGCCAGCCCCCATGGCTGGGGAAGGAAGGCGGCTGGGCGTTGGAGGAACCATCCCGCGTGCCCCGCAGGACCTCTGCAACAACTCTAGGCAGAGCAGATGGCCGGGGGTGAGGACTGGCAGCCCTCAGCATGAGGCGTGCGGCCTTCGAGGCTGGGGCGCTGAGGCCCAGCCAGGTTCCCTCGGGAGTTAGCTCTAACTTAGCTCCCTGACCCCTAGCAGACTAGGTGGCCAGGGCCTCGGGCGGGTGTGGGGGGCCTCTGCTCGTGGTGGTGCCGCTGATGCTGGGTGAACCGGGCCCAGTCACTGCCCCTCCCTGGGCCTCAGGACAAGTGGGGCCAGGCTCTGGCTGGAGGGTCAGCCAGAGAAGAAACTC
This sequence comes from Potos flavus, assembly GCA_028534135.1. Lineage (NCBI taxonomy): Eukaryota > Metazoa > Chordata > Mammalia > Carnivora > Procyonidae > Potos > Potos flavus. Next base: position 741,541 of record CM052898.1, on the reverse strand, counting down.
CAGGAAAGCCCCAGAGAGACCCCGAGGGGCCCGCTGCCGAAGGAGCTGGGCCAGATTCCTACAGACAGGAGGCCCGGAAGCCAGGCCGGCAGCAGAGGGGGGCAGGCGGAGGTCAGAGGGAGCGGCTGCAAAACATTCACAGGCCCTCCCAGCCTCCCCACCCACCCTGCAGATAGTTGCTAGGAGGCCCGGGCCGGGCAGGGGAGCGGGGAGAAGGGAGTCCTCCAGCCAGCCTGCTCCGGGCTGGTCCAGCGGGCCTGGCCCTGCCTGCTGAGGGCTCCGGCCCCCGTGGGGAGGCGGGCACGCGGCCAAGCTGCAACGCTGGCCATCGGCATGCCGCTAAGACTCCTCCCGAGGCGCCAGGTTACTCCTCGCCCCTGGGCGGAGGGGCTCCAGGGTAACGACATAAAGGGGCGATGAGACAAGAGGCTGGCGGTCAGCAGCCAGCACCGTCACCCACCAGCCACCTCACCTTGGCCTAGTGACCTCAGCCCCAGGCCCGCCTGACATCTGGGGGGGAGATGGGAGGGAGGGCTCGAGGACCCCAGGGGGCCTGCTGGGTCCCCTTGCCGCCCTCACACGCCTGTCCCGGCCTCCCATGTGGAGACAGCAAGGGTGGCCAGGCCGCACCCAGGGAGAACCAGCTCCCGTGTCCTCGTCACCATCGGCGGGGGGTACCCAGGGCAAACCCCTGCTCTTTCCAGGCCTCCGATTTCCCAGCTTACAATGGGGGAAGTGTGTTGGGAGATGGCTGGCAGAAGCCTGGCCCCGCCGGGCCGCTGCTGGACAGTGGGGGGAGGGCGCTGGCCCCAGCCCAAGGGAGCGACCTCAGTGTGGTGAGAGGAGAGTCCCAGGGTGGCCGGAGCTGAGGCTCCCTGCCCAGTGTTCTTCCCACCCCCTCAGCACTCCCATCATCCCACCTGGGCGCAGCCTCTGGTCCCAAGCAACGTGGGCGGGCTGGGCCTGGGGCGGGCCTCAGGCCTCCAGTCAGCAGGCCTTGGCAGGAAGCAGCTGGAACCATCCAGAAAGTTCGAGTTTGCTTTGGCCGCCGTGCTGGCCCCTCACATTGACCCTGTCTCAGCTCCTGGCCGGCCCCAGGAGGGGACAGACCACTGCCAGTGACGTCTCAGGTCCACCCCCCCACTTCAGCCCAGCCCCGGACACCTGGACGTGCCAAGGGTGTCGCTGCCCTGGGGCGGCGGGGGGGTGTGGGGGGTGTGGGCAGGGGTGGGGCACACTGGCCCGAGATGCTGGCTGGACAGGCCTGGGAATTCTAACCCAAACAGTCTCAGCTCGCTCCTCCCACCCTGGTGCACAGCGCGCCTGTGTGTACGTACAGACACACACACACACACACACACACACGCACACGCACAAGCACACACGCGGGCGCGCCTGCACACACACCCAGGTCCTGCCTTCTTCACAGGGCAACAGGTCCCTGCCCGAGGAGGCCCAGGGAAGCCATTACATAACGCGGCTGGCGGGGTGGGGCGGCCGTTGACATCACTGCGTCCCCTGAGCCAGCCCTGTGGGGCCCCAGCCCAGCACCTGCCCGCCCCCCCCAGACTCGCTCATCTGAGACCAGGACTCGGCTGCAACCGCGGGGCCCCCGCAGAAACTTCCCGCTCCCACAGGAAATAGCACTTGGGCCTGGAGTGTCTGAGAGGTGCACGGCTGGGGGGCAGCCAATCCACTCCCCCCTTCGGTAGACCACCGAGGAGGGCTTTTGGGGACCTGCAGCCGTACCTCGGATCCCTGGAGGAAAGACCCCAGAGACCCACAGGCCGAGGGCGCAGAGCGCTGGACTGTGGCCTGCTGGGCTCCCTGGCTGGGTTTGCAGCCAGCTGCCCCTACGGGCTGCGGGCCCGGCCCACTTGCGGTTCTTGGAGGAAAGACCCCACAGTCCCCAAGGCGCTGGGGCCTGGCCTGCCGCCCACTGATCCCCCCCCCCACCAGCGCACACCCGGCTGGGGAAGCCCCAGACGCAAGACGGGGGACAGGCACGAGCCCCGGAGGGGGGATCCTGGGAGTGGGTAGGCTACGCGCCCCCCACCCGCCACTCGAGCGGTCCAGCCCCAGGCGACCCCAAACCCACCCGGCCCTCACCTTGAACGAACGGTGGAAGCCCTGAAGTTCGGCTGTTTTCTTCTGCACCATCTTCTGTCCGGGCCCCGCCAGCGGGGGAGGGGACGGCGGGCCCCAGGGGGCGGCCCGTGGGCGGGGGGCGGCCGGGGAAGGGACCCTGCAGGCGGGAGCAGACAAAGGAGAGCGTGAGTGGCTGCGGCCAGCGCGCCGGGAGCCCGGGCCGCCGACGCTCCGCGGGGCCCGATCCCCGAGACCGGGTCGGGGCCGGGCCAGGGTCGCCGGGCCGCACTCACCGGAGTCGGGCTCGGGCCGGGGCCGCACTGCCGCCGCCGCCGCCCGAGACACGCAGCCCGGAGCCCGCTGCGCGGACCGCGCGGGGAACAGCGCCGCCACCGCCGCCACCACCGCGGACTCCTCCGCCTGGGCCGCCGCCGCCGCCGAGAGGAGCCAGGCGCGCCGCCCCGCCGCCGCCTTTATAGGCCAGGCTTCGCCCCGCCCCATACGCATGCCCCGCCCCCTCCCGCCCCGCCCACACGCGCTCAGCGGGGGCGGGGCTGGAGGGCGCGCCGGGCCAAGTGCGGCTGCGCACTCGGGCCGTGAGGGGTGTCCGCGCGCCTGCGCGGTGAGGTGCACGGGGCTTCGTGGGAAGGACCCGGGAGGGTTGCTGACCGTTGCCGGCAGGGGTGTGGGTGGTGGAGGGGCTGCCTGCGGCCCTGGGAGGCCCGTGGGTCCCTGGCACCGAGCTGAAGCCGGACCCTGCGCTGTGGCAATTCCCCCAGGAAGCCGGCCAGGGCCTGGGATACGCTGACTCCTCTAGGCGACTTCCCTTCCCTAGAACATACCTGACTCCCTCTTGCAGCTCTCCAATCCCAGAACGTGCTGTGGCTCTGTCTTAATTGACCCTACAAGCTGCCATGACCCCTGGTGTCCCTCCCTGATCCTGGCTCCGGCTGTCCTGCTGGTGCACCCCAACAGGCTTTTGAAACCCAGCTGCCTCCTCCAGGGAGCCCCCCAGGGGCAGGAGCCCCTGCCTGCAGGAGCCCCCCTGTAGTGGGCAGAGAAAGGGAACTACTGTATGGGATGGGGTCTGAGATCTATGAAGGACCTTCCCTCAGTCCTGCAAAGGAATGTTTCAGAGAGAGCAAGAAAGAGCCCAAAGGGTGGGGGCAGCCCGGACAGGGGTACAATATCATCCCATTTTTGTTGCTCCTCTACCCCTGCCCTGACCCAGGCTTGGGTAAACTCGGCCCTTCCTGAGCTAGGCCAGCTCCCCGTCCCCAAATCACTGCGGTGTAGAATCCTCAGACTCCTGGTACCCCGGGCACACGGAAGTACAAGTTTGTGGGGTGGGCCGACCTCCCTTCCAGGCCGCAGCTTGTCCTACTAGAGGCTTCCTGCCACCCAAACCTAGTTGTCCCCCAACCAGGCCCTGCTGACATGAAGCTGAATGGTCCCCTTCTAGTGGGACAGCCTCTATGTGCGGCCCGCCAAGGCCACACCTGACTTCAGCCAGCAACCCCCCCTCCCATTCTCCTCCATCCCCTGCGTGTGTGTGTGTGTGTGTGTGTGTGTGTGTAAACATACACGTCGGCTCCAGGTGCCTGGGGTGGGGCTGTCAGACCTGCCTGCCCAGGAGAAGTCTCCTCATTCTCCTTCCCTCCTCTCCCAGCTGTCCCCTCCCACCCCTGCCCCCAGGCCAGGGCTCTCTCTGTCCCCTGCTGGGCTCAGGTGGGTACCCAAGGGCCACTGCCCCTCTTCAGAAGCTCAACTCCATGACAGCACAGATCTGTCCACGGCCCGTCTAGAGCCCAGCACGGGGCCTGGCACACAGTGCTTCCTCAATACTGCTGAAAAGACTGGGTGTGTTTGAGCGTGTGTGCACATGTGTGTGCGAGGGTGTGTGTGTCTGTGCGTCCAGGGGTTGCATAAGTGTGTTAGCTTCTCGCACACTGGGAGGCTTCAAACAACAGAAGTTTATGCTCTCAGATTCGGGAGACCAGGAGTCTGAAAGCAAGGTCTAGGCAGGGCCACACCCTCTCCGAGGGCTCCGGGGGAGGATCCTTCCTGCTTCTCCCAGCTTCCAGGGCCGGCTGGTGATCCTCCGAGTCCCGGAGTCCCTAGGCCCCCAGACGCCTTGCCCCGGTCCCCACTCCTGCCTTCACGTGGCTGTCTGCTCTGCGTCTGTGGCCTCGCCCCTTCCGTACAACCTCATCTTAACAAATTCCACCTAATGAGGCCCCATTTCCAGATGCCACATTCACAGGTTCCAAGAGGTGGGTCGTGGACGTATCTTTCTGGGGAACGCGATTCAATCCACAGCAGTAAAGTAGGTCTGCACCCCAGGGTGTGTGTTTAGCCATGTCACGCTCGTGTGTGGACCTGTGGGGGTTGCCATTCACCCTGACCTCGGGGAACAGACATGAACAAAGGCCTGTCCCTGGGCTGTCTTCCCAGGGGCAGCCAAGCTCAGGTCCGGGGGGCCTAATCCTGGAGCCTGGCCAGTGGGGGAGGGGGCAGGTTTGTCCCCAGCTCTGGGCACGGTTCAGACAAGCTGCCTCACCCCCACACAGCCCACACAGCTGGTTCCTCCGAGGGCGCCATGCCGTAGGTGGAAAGACGGGGTGGGGGGGCTGGCCCCTACCTTTGGGGTCTTTCCGGCAGGTGCCCTCCTCGGCACTAGTGACATAGGGGCAGCTCATTCTCTGTGGGGGCCGTCCTGGGCACTGTGGCCCCCACCCACCTGATGCACCAGCACCGCCAGTCATGACAACCACAAATGTCCCTAGACCTCACCCTGTGTTCCTGGGGGGGGGCAGGCTCACCCCCTTGTGGGACCCCTTGCTTCTGCCCACCCAGTGAGTGGAGTCCTGTGGCCCCCTGCCCTGTGGGTGAGCCGGTGGGGACCACGAGGGGAGCACACCCTTCTATGAGAGCTGGGGGGGTCGCAGTGCGCACAGGGCCCGTCCCCACGGGTGGGGCCGTATGTCATGTGCACACGGGTGCGGCTTCTGTGCACAGCCCGAGGAGCTTGCACGTGTGTGTGTCCGTGGCTGATAGAGGGGTGCCCAGTTAGTCCACACACATCCCCTGAACAGGTCAGGGCAGAGACCCCCCCGAGGGTCCTGAGCCCCCAGGTCTGAGCCCCGGGGCTGACCCGGGACAGGGGCCTGTGGGTGCCTGACTTACGCTGAGCAGGGAGAGGCAGCCAGGCCCACCCCAGCCGGGGCTACTCTGGGGGCGATGGGGGCTGCCGGTGGGAATGGGGAAGCGGAGGGACGTCTGGACTCAGCCTGCAGGCTCGAGGGCCGGAGTCCTGTCCTGCTGCGGGCCAGCCGCAGGCCCAGCCAGCCAGTCTTCCTCCTCCAGGAAGGCCCTGTTTCTAGGCCAAGCTCCCAGAGGTGCTGGGTGCCCAGGGGCCAGAGAGGGAGAGGGGGCTGGTATCCGCCAGCCACCCCGCCCACCTCTCCTTGGACCCCCAGGTTCCTCTGACCTGCCCTGGGGGGTGGGAGGTAGCCTGCCAGGCAAGTGAGGCGGGAAGACTAGGTCCAGGGCCCCTGGTCCTCACAACTGTCCAGCTCCTGGTGACCGTCACTGGGGTGCGGGGAGGGGGTGCAGCCAAGGCAAAGGACAGAGAGAGCTGGTGTGCGGGACAGCTTGGGCCCAGGGCTCCCCAAAACCCCAGAGGAGACACCAGGCAGGTCTTGACTTTCCCCCTTAGGGCCCCTGCTTCCCCCTGCCTCCTTTGAGCCAGGAGGCAAGCCGGCTGTGTTGGGAGGTGTCCCCTCTGGCCGCCCCCTCCATGGCCTGGCTAAATGGCCAGAGCCCTGGGGTCTGGGGGGCTTGGGTGTGCAGTGTTCCCCTCCGGGGCGGTGTCTGGGGGAACCCGGGGAGCTCAGGGCCTCCACAACCCAGCAGAGAGAACACCCAGTTACATCTGAAACTCAGATAAACAAGGAATACTTTTCAGTAAAGGCATAAGTATATCCCAAACAGTTATTTGCTGTTTATCTGAAATTCGAATGGAACCAGGTGTCATGTATTTTACCTGACAACCCTACGGGGGGAAATGGTAAAGACCTTTCTCCCCCAACATTAAAAACAAGGCCCCAGTTTGGTGTGAGCGTATGCGAGTACGAGCGGATTTGGGTGTGTACATGTGTCTGTGTGCGTTTAGAGACGCTCGGAGCCTGGGTCTGTGTAGGGCAGAGCCTGTGCACACGTGGGAGCCGAGTGGAAGTGTGCGCACACACAGGAGAGACAGTGGGGGCCCGTGCGTGGGGCTGGGGGCTGCGCGGACGGTGCTGGGACGTCTGCAGTACCCTCACAAGCCAGTGCCTTTGGGGGAAGGGCTGGGCCTCTCTCTCTTTAGCTCCGAGCCAGGCCCCTGACTCAGAGGGGGGGCCCAGGGCTTCCTTAAAGCCCTGAGCTGTTGTGGTAGGACCTGGGTCCCAGTGCAGCTTCGCAGGAGGATGAGGATGTTGGGATCAGGACTGGCACTTGGAGCAGAGGTGGCTGTGGGCATAGGGGACGAGTGGCGCCTCACCTGGCCTGTACCCTCCCCGCGTATTCCCGCATGTCTGGCCCTCCATGGACAGGAACCCTAAGCCCCAGGAGTGCCCTAGAGCAGCAGGGGTCACGAGCTGGGGCTTCTGGCTGTGGGGCCACGCGGCAGGAACATCTGATGCAAGTGGCTGTAAGTGTCCCTTCCTGCTGACTGACTCACAGGCCGCTCCATTCCGGTGGCTCAGCAGTCCTGGGGATGGAGCCAGGGCCGCTGTCCTCCGTGGGGGTGGGGGAGGGCAGGGAGGAGAGAAAGCGGGGCGGGTGCGGCCAGGAGTCCTGGGCTGCCCCGCCTGCGCGGCTGTGGGTGCCTCAGCCGCCATGGGGCGGGCGCGTGTCCGGTCTCCCAGGCATCGGTCACTGGAAGTCCCCGAGGTGGGGGCAGGACTGGGGCTGGGGGCGGGCAGGGCGACCCAGCAGCTGGCCCAGGGCCACCACTCTGCCCCTGTGTCGGAGGATGGGCTCTTGGCCTGTCCTCTTGTTTCCTCTCTGCGCGGTCGTCCAAGGCAGTGGACACGCCGGTGGCTCTGGGAAAGCCGGACCCCCGCTCCCAGCTGACCCGTCCACCCATCATGAGCAAGAGCATCATGAGCAAGAGCCCCCAGGTTTGGGGAGGGGGGGCTTTCAGGCATGTGCACAGGTCCTGGGAGGGACATGGCCGTGGGAGCACAAAGAGGACAGGCGATGGGGTAGGGAGGGAAAAGGAGGCAGACGTAGGGGGAAGCCCCATGCCCGCAGGCCACACGGCTCGGGTCACCTGCCCCAGACGCTCTGGCGGCCCAGGGCCTCGCCCAGAGAGGGCTCCATGTTGCAGAAAGACCAGTAACCCCCTGCGGTCCGCTGACACCCTGTTCTCATGCCTGGAACCCGTCGTTATGAAATCTAGTGGCAGAAAGGACTCTGCAAATGAGATTAAGGACCCCGAGGTCGGGATTCCCGGGGGCCGGGCGTCCTCATGAGGTCCGCACGAGAGGGAGGCAGCGGGTGGGCGTCCCAGAGACCCGCAGACCCGGCGCTGCTGGCGCAGACCCGGCGCTGCTGGCGGGGAGGATGGAGGGGGGCCCCGGGGGGCCCAGCCCTGCCCGCACGGGGTTTTAGCCCGCGAGTCCTGTGTGGGATTCCCGACCTCCACAAGTGTCACGGACTACATTTCCGTCATTTGAAGGCCCTAAATCTGGTGACTCCCACAGCAGCCGTGGGAGGCTCGCACAGGCACGCACGCCTCGAGCTGCCATCCTGCGGACGAGCGAGGCGAGCCAGGTGCCGCCGGCCCGGAGGAGGCAAACCTGGCTGCTGGGACGAAGGACGCGAGGCGCCTGCAAGGCTGGACTCCGCGCCGAGCCCGTGGCCGGAGGCGGCGGCGGCAGAGGCCCGGCTCCGACCGCCAGGAGCCCCTCCCCCGGCGCTGGATCCGCTACCGCGGCTGAAAGCTCCGGCGGATCTGCCGCGGGGCCCGGCGCCTCCGAGCGCTCCCCGCCCTCGGCAGCCGGACGCCCGCGGCGCCCCCGGGGCCCCGCCTCCTCCTCGTCGTCCGCACGGCGGGGCCTCGCCCTGGGCCGGCGGGGGGCAGGGTGGACGCCGGGGGCCCGGCCCCGCGGCCCGGGGGACTCGCGGCCGCCGCGCCTGCGCCCTGGCCGCCGCGCCGGGCCCCGAGGCCCCGAGGCGGGAGCGGTTGCCGGGCAACGCGTGTGCGTCACCGAACCCGGCGCGGCGCGCGGCTCCCAGGCTGTGGAAGATGAGGCCTTGGAGCTGGGCCAATAGGATGGAGGGGACTGAGCGCGAGGGGCGTGGCGAGGCGCACAGTCCAGCCAATGGGATTGTTGCCCTCAGGGCCACGCAAGGAGGGCCGCGCCCCTTTTAAACGGACCGCGCACCTCTCCCGGCGCCAGAGGTCGGGACCCGGGCCGCAGCCCGGAACCCCGGGCCTTCCTCCTGAGGTTCAGCTTCTTCAGGTGCGCGTATCAGGGGCACGGGAGTGGCGCATCCACAGCCCGCTGCTTCCCGGAAGGGGACCCCTGCATTTATGCGGCGCCGCGGTGTGCACCCAGACGTCAGGCCGCGCGCTCAAGGCCGCAGCGCAGGTGCGAGCGTTGGGCCCCTGCGCCCGCCGCGCTCACCCCGGGGCCAGGAGACAGCCTTCACCAGGACCCCTCCTCAACCTGTAGGGTCAGGGAGGTCGGTCCCTGGGCCTCAGGCCCCAGTGCTCAGGCAGTAACCCCCGGCTCTCGGTCCGACGGCGGAAAGCAGAGGGCTGGTGCTGGAGAGCTGGTCCCTGCGGGCTCTGACGGCCAGTGACCATGGCCACGGTGTCCCTCCACCCTGGACTGGCCTTCCTACTCTCACCGGGTTCAGGCCGATGAAAACACAAATCAGAGGCAAGAAGTGACATTGACTGACCCTGGGTGCAGACAACAGCAGAAGTGACCCCCCAAACCCCTCTCTGCCTCCTGTGTTTCAAGCCTGGAGTGCGCCCCGCGGTGGCCTGCAGGGACTGGAGATATCTGAGGCCAGCGCTCCTGCCCAGGCTGCCCCCAAAGAATAGGACTGGCATCAGAGGGGTGGCAGGACCCAGAGATTTGGGGAAGAGGGGACAATGGGCAAGGCAGGGGCCCCGGGCCAGGTCAGGCTTTGGAATGCGGACCCAGCTTCCTCGAGTGTCCTTCCTTCGTGTCCCTCCATCGCCCCCCACCCCAGGCTCCCGGACACCATTCCCTGGGGGGTCCCGCTGTGCTCCTGTTCCCGGGCCTCTAAGATGCTAGCTTTAGGGGAAACCTGGCGGGGGCTTCTGAAAACTCTCAGTTCATGTTCTGCAACTTTTCTCTAGTCTACAACGAGTTCAAAATGAAGTAAAATGAAAAAAAGCCCACCAGGGCACCTGGGTGGCTCAGTCGGTTGAGCGTCTGCCTTCTGCTCAGGTTGCGATCCTGGGGTCCTGGGATCGGGCCCCCCATCGGGCTCCCTGCTGATCAGAGTCTGCTTCTCCCTCTGCCTCTGCTGCTCCCCCTGCTTGTGCTCTCTCTCTGTGAAATACATAAAATCTTTTAAAAAATTATTAAAAGGAGGGGTGCCTGGGGACTCCGTCGGTGAAGTGTCTGCCTTCAGTTCAGGTCATGATCCCAGGGTCCTGGGATCGAGCTCCGCATCGGGCTCCCTGCTCAGCAGGAAGCCTGCTTCTCCCTCTCCCACTCTCCCTGCTTGTGTTCCCTCTCTCGCTGTGTCTCTCTCTGTCAAATAAATAAATAAAATCTTAAAACAAAAAGTTAAATTATTAAAAGGAAAAGCACACCACTATTAAGTAATTTCTTTTAAAAATATGTATATTGGGGCGCCTGGGTAGCTCAGTGGGTTAAGCCTCTGCCTTCGGCTCAGGTCACGATCTCAGGGTCCTGGGATCGAGCCCCGCATCGGGCTCTCTGCTCAGCAGGAAGCCTGCTTCTCCCTCTCCCTCTGCCTGGCTCTCTGCCTACTTGTGATCTCTCTCTCTGTCGCATAAATAAATAAAATCTTTTAAAAAATGTATATTTTTTGGAAACCTATTTGTTTACTGGAGAGAGAGCGCAGGAGGAGGGGCGATGGCAGAGGGAGAGTGCGGATCTCAAGCAGACTCTGCCCTGACCTTGGCGCCCAATGTGGGGCTCCATCTCACGACCCCAAGATCACCACCTGAGCCAAAACCAGGAGTCAGCTGCCCATCCCACCGCACCACCCAGGCCCCCCAATTGTTAAGAATTTCAAACATTGTTGTCCATGCCCCTTGCTGACCCATAAAAGGTGACCTGCAGGGGGGCGTGGCCCTCCAGGGCGCACAGCTGGACGTGTCCCCGAGGTTCCCCCCACCTGTTCTAGAAGCGGTCCCTGCTTCTGGGCCGGCTGTGGCAGGGGAGGGCAGTTGGGCACCTGGCCCATCGAGGCCCTCCCGCTCCGCTGGCTGTGGTCTCCATGCTGCCCCAGGGTCCCCAGCCCGGGGGAAGGTCGCCCACCTGCCCAGGACTCTCCAGGGTCTGTGGCGGTACCGCTGGGGTGGGCTCGCTATCCGCTGGGGCCCAGCCTGCGTGTGAAGGGTTGTGATGGTGGGGGCAGGGGCAGGACCTGGGGAGCTGGAAAAGCCTGAAAAACGAGTCTTTCCTGGAGCATCTGGAAGCCAGCAGCCCTGCCCACACCTGGAGACCCGAGTGGGACTTCGAAGCCCAGCACGTGTGTGGTTCTGAGCCACCGAGTGTGGGTGGCTTGTTCCAGCAGCCCCAGCAAGCCACGAGGCGCCCGGCCCAGGCCGATCCCAAGGGGTGAGGCTGCCCCGGCCTCTCGCAGCCGCTTGGACACGCCAGCGCAGAGCTGGCCGGGGGGTCCTCCAGGACCCCCGCCAGAGTGCTTGTTCTTGCCTTGGCTGGGCTGCCGGCGGGAACTCCTGGCCGATGGGAGAGCTGAGCCGGGGAGCAGGCAGGAAGATCTGCTCCCCGAGGGGAGGAAAAGGCCGGCGCGCCCACTCTGTACAGGGACGCGGGGCCGGGGGCGGGGCGGGGGGGGGCGCCTCCTGTGCCGCGACAGGCCAGGGCTTGCTGTGGGCGCCCAGCCATCCCTGTGCCCGTCCCTCGCGGAGGCCAGGATTGGGGCCCAGGGCCTGGCGAGAGGGAAAACCAGCAGTGTGGTAAGTCCGCGCTGGGGGTCCCCGGGCGGGGGAGGGGCAGGGACCTGACTGCGTCTCCGCGGCCCTGTGAAGTGCTGGGCCAAGTGTCACCAGCGTGAGATTCAGGCCAGCCGGGCGTCTGCTGGGAGCTCGGACAGACCCCGGGCCAAGCAGCCAGTGGGGGGCCCGCCTCCCCCAGGGTCTGCTCAGGACATCAGAGCGGTTGTCCCGGGGGCCTTCCCGGGAGCAGAATTCCCGGGGACGGGAGGCCCTCAGCAGGGATGGCAAAGTGGAGCAGCTGGGTTTGTTTTTCATGCGCCGTCTTTGGTTTGGAGAGAAGGGCCGACGGCTCCAGAAATATCTAGGAACTCATTCCCCCCCCTCCGGGGTGGTGACCGGCGGTGGCATCAGAGGTCAGCAGACTGTAGTGTAAACAGTGCCTTCAAAACAGCAGACTGCACAGAACTCTGCCCGTGGCTCCGGACGGCACAGGCGGCGACAGCCCAAAACTCTGACAGTCACACACGGTGGGTTCCCCACACGCGGAAGCGTCCCCCGACCGCCAGCAGGAGCACGGCCCCCAAGCGCTGCCCCGGGGAGGGACCCCAAGCCCACGACACGCAGGGAGGGGACCAGACAGAGAAGGCCCCACGGGGTGTGAGTCCACGCGGGGGACACACCCGGACTAGGCTCGTCCACAGACGGGAAAGGGGCTCGCGGGGGCCGGGGGCTGGGGGAGGGGATGGGGAGTGACCGTGGATGGGGTCGGGGCTGCTTTTAGGGTGGTGAGAATGTTCGGGAACTGGACAGGTGACGATTGTGCAATTTTGCAGATGTGCCAAATACCAGCGGACTGTTGGCCTCAGATGGCGACTTGCGGGGCCGACGCTATCTGGTTAACGATATTTAGCAACGGCAGAAGCCCGCGCGTAGGTGGTTCGTGACGCTGCGTGGTGACCGTGCCAGGTGGACGTGAAGGGACGCGGTCGCCAGCGGGCGGCAGGTCCACGCCGAAGAGCATCTCCGCGGGAGCGCAGAGCAGGAAGGCGGCGGGGGCGCAGGAGGGTCCGTGAGGCCGCAGATGGGGAGTGGAGCCCGCGGCGGCCGTGCTTTGGGGAAATCCCGGCAGCAGGACACCAGGCGTTGAAGAAAGCGCCGCGCTCGCTAGCGATGCTAGAGCCCGAGCACACGGGCTGCGCGGGGAGGGTGTGAAGTCAGCCGGGCGGGGAGGGCACCGACCTCCGGAGCCAGGAACTTCCCCTCCGGCCTCGGCACTGGCCGTGGTTCTGTCCCGGGATCGCAGGGCCACGTCTGGGGACGTCTGTGCTCGTCCCGATGGGGTGCTCCTGGCGTCCAGTGTGGGCCCGGGGGGGCTCCTCAGCCCCCAGTGTCTGGGACGCCCTCAAGAGAATGAGCCAGCCCTGGATGTTAGCAGTGTGGGGGGCAGAGCCTGGTCTGGAGGTGGCGTCCCTAGGTGGGTGCAGGAGGAAACATCTAGAATGTTCCCAGAGTAGCACTGTCTCTAGGGACGAAGAGCTCCAACCTCCTTCATGTCCTCAAAGGCCACTTGATCTGCGTTCCGGTCACAGGACGGAGTATGACCCAGGCGTCACACCGCGGGATCCAAGGACCCCGGCTTCCCCTCAGCGAGAGGAAGCTTGAGGGCGGCTCTCAGGACCCAGCTGCTGGGGGTCGTGCCCTTGTTGGGTCCCCTTCCCTCCGTGTGGGTGGGACTCAGGACTCACTTCTGCCCAGCGAGTGGGGTGACTGTCACATCAGGTTGTGGTGCTCGTGTGGCTCTGGTGGCTCTGATGAAGCACAGGGCTGTGCTGGGGTGGCCCATGGGGCAGGGAGCTGGGACGGGGGCGTCTCTGCTAGGCAGCCAGCAGGACACTGAAGCCCTCCGTCCTGAAAATTCAGGGAGCCGAATTCTGTCACCAACCTCGGAGGCGTGGAAGCAGATCCCTCCCCCGTGGAGCCTCCAGGTGGGACCCCAGCCCCTGCGGACCCGTTGCTGGCAGCCTGGGCGGGGGACCCCGCTAGGCAGGGCCGGACTCCGACCCGTGGAACTGCGAGCTGGCAAACGCGTGTCGTCTGAAGCAGCTTGACTTCGGTGACTTGTTACGCAGCAGTAGCTGACTGATGCGGCCGACTCGTTACCGACAAGGAGCTAACGCAGCGGCTCTTGAAGACACGTATGTTCGCAGACTTTGTCTGACGCTTCCGCCACTCAAGGGCTCTCCCCTCAATCATGGCTGTTCATGCAGGAGAAGGCGCTGTGTGTTCCAGTCGCTGAGAGTTGGTTAACGTTTCACTATTCATTTCTGGTTTTACGGACAGAAAGGTAGCCCTGACGGTTTTTTTCTGGTTCTTATTTTATTTTATTCACTTACTTTTTAACAATTTTATTTACTTATTTGAGAATGAGCAAGCACAAGCAGGGGGAGGGGCAGAGGGAGAAGCAGGCTCCCCGCCGAGCAGGGAGCCCAATGCGGGACTCGATCTCGAGACCCCGGGATCATGACCTGAGCCGAAGGCAGACGCTTAACCACTGAGCCCCCCAGGCGCCCCTGATCTTATGTTTTAAATTCATCAGTAAAGAGTGAGTCTGAGAAACCCTAGGTCCCCACCCTCAACTTCATTAAAAGCAGAACCCCAGGCCCGTGCTCCCTATACCCTTGGTGTGTGACCTTGCTGTGCGGCCCCAGGTGTGCTGTGGAATTCCCAGGTCCTACGAGGAATATATTTGTTTTGCAGAGTTTCCTGATGGTTATTGCTGAAGGGTGTCTTGTCCAGCCGTGACGCTGGTCGTGGATGGGCTGAGACCGGCATGTCACAAAGCGTTGCGATTAGAGGCAACAGCACATACAATTTTTGGTATCGTTTTACGGCTTTTTTTGGAATTTGATATTTTTTTATAGAGTTGAACATATAATCAGTTAAAAAAGGAAATCAGTGTTCACAAATGCTTTTATGGTCGTCTAGCGCAAAAAGAGACTCTTGGTTGTCAGGTAAGAAGTTGAAAAACTCACCAGTAAATAAACTTTAGTAAATTACGCATATGTAAAATGCTATTTTAATTATATTAAATTAGTATGTTACTTTATAAAGGAATTACATGATGTAAGTTAAGAAATTAATTGTGCTTGGGGCGCCTGGGTGGCTCAGTTAGCGACTGCCTTCGGCCCAGGTCATGGTCCTCCATGAGCCTCTGTGAGGTTCTCGTATTTTCACAGGAGAATCAGCCTGTATGTCTGCACCAGCCAGTGGCCGACATTGTCTGTACAAGCCTGGGGTGGCTGTTTTCAGCTCCGTGGGGCTCGGGGTCTCTTCTGGGGCTGCTCAGCTCTGCCACTGCTGTGCAAGAGTGCCCCGGATCCCGGGCGAATGAGTGAGCAGAGCTGTGTGCCGATAAAGCTTTATTTACAAAAGTGGCGTCGGGCTCCTTTAGCCGCTGATCCGTGACTGATGTGTGTTTAATTTCCGTGACTGCGTCTTGTGTTGTGCTTTAAAATATTCATCCTTGGGGAGCCTGGGTGGCTCTGTTGGCGGAGCGTCCGACTCTGGATTTCGGCTCAGGTCGTGATCTCGGTGTTGTGGGTTCGAGCCCCGCGTCTGGCTCCAGCGTTCAGAGGGGCATCTACTTGAGATTCTCCCGCTCCTCCTGCCCCTCCCTGCTGCTTGCACGTGCACACGCTCTCTCTCTCTCTAAATAAATGTTTTATAAAATAAAGTAAAATAAAATATTCATCCTTGCTGTTTGCTGAATTTTCGATCTTTTGTAGATGCTGTTTTTCCTGTCTTTGTCTCTCTAGTTAATCTAAAAGGATTACATTTTATTAGTGGTTAACTATGTGTGTGTGTATACACATATATAAAGATATGTGCATATACATATATAAAAGCATATTGAACTTAAAAATTTTGCCCCTATGATCATCTATGACATTGTATCGATAAATTCTGCCCTTAAAAGATGAATGTGGGGGGCGCCTGGGTAGCTCAGTGGGTTAAAGCCTCTGCCTTCAGCTCAGGTCATGATCTCAGAGTCCTGGGATCGAGCCCCACATCGGGCTCTCTGCTCAGTGGGGAGCCTGCTTCCCCCTCTCTCTGCCTGCCTCTCTGCCTATTTGTGATCTCTCACTCTCTGTCAAATGAATGAATAAAATCTAAAAAAAAAAGTAAATAAATCTTTTAAAAATTCCTTAAAAAAAAAAGATTTTATTTATTTATTTGCAGATACAAAATATCCAGATTAAGACAAAAAGTGGATTTGTGGGCCAGGGCCTGGGGGGTGGCATGGGGAGTCACAGCTAATGGGGACGGGTTTCTTTTTTGAAGGGTGATGGAATGTTCTGGAATTTGATGGTGATGGCGATTTTTACAGCATGTCCCATATATCCATTTTAAAAACCACAAGAAGACAAAAGAAAGGGAAATGCAGTGGGCAGGGCTGCCACGTGCTGGAAATGACGAAGGGACGTGTGTGGCTGGGGTAAATGGAGAGGGTCCATGAGCCACAGCGACCAACCTACCTTCCAGAATGAACCTGGGCCCACCCTGTTTTGCAAATTTACTATTTTCACCAAAATCACAGAAGCAGTTTTTTGGGAACTTGAAGTAATTCTGAAGTTCATCTGGACCATGTAATTAGAATGATCTAGAAAATACTAAAAAAACAGAATAGCAAGGATCTGATATTGCCAGATACTGTAATCACTCTAGTTTATAAGGTATGTTAAAACCGGAGGGCGGGGGCGATAAAACCAGAGGGGGAGGAGCAAACTGCTAGGAAACCAGAAACAGAGCAGCATTTCTGAGCTGCGCAGAAGGGCCACACTGTGCTGGGTTAGGGGGTTCCTTGTTATTTAAAGAATAAACATTTCTGGGGCGCCTGGGGGGTGCAGTTGGTCGAGCGTGTGACTCTTGGTTTCGGCTCAGGTCAAGATCTCAGGGTCAGAGATCAAGCCCCACGTTGGGCTCTGTGCTCGGTGTGGCATCTGTTTGAGATTCTCTCTTCCTCTCCTTCTACCCCTCCCCCTGCTCATGCTCTCTTTCTCTGTGTCAGATAAATGGGTAAAATCTTAAAAAAAACAAAAAACCCCACAAAACTATATAGAGAAGTAGAAGAAAATGGTGGTGACAATTACATAAAGGCTTCCCCAGCCCAAGTCTGTAAGCTTGTCAGCAAGGGTAGAAAACATCAGGGAAAAGAATGACCAAAAATGTGAAAGCTCCAAAAAGGAAAAAAAGTATGTTGAAATGATCATAAACAACATTAAAGACAAATAAGAAACCAGGAGAAATTGTGTAACATGACAAATTATATATAGAAAAGTTTTTTTTTAAACTACTATATTAAAAGGTCTGTAAGCCCAATAGGTAAAGAGTTTTTTTCCCCCATATGTAAAGAGTTTTTATAAACCAATAAGAAAGGACCACTTCCTAATGGAAAAATGGACAAAGGATGTAAACTGGCAATATAAATGGTCAAGTGCAATGAGGACGTTCTCCTGTTAAATTGGTAAATGACCCGTGGCCTACTGTCCAGTGTTGGGAGGGGGATGGAAGGAAATGGGATCCATAAAACGTGTGGATGGCAGTGTAAACTGGTGCCCCCTTTCTGCAGGGTTCGCCACAACTCATCAGAATGTCTCCCGACGGGATGCCCTCTGACATGGATACCCACCCTGGTGTTTTACCTACATCCATAACCAGGGGTATTTGTAAAGATTTGACTAGAAGAGAAGTTATCGTCACCAGTAGTACCGCCAACAACCGGGAAGGATGCGGCCCCGGCTGGGCTCCCGGACGCGGCAGGACTCTGTGGGGAGATGCGTGGGCGTGGGCTCGTCGGCGCCGCCCGGCTCCCGCAGGGCCCCTGCCCCGCGTCGGCCTGGGCCTGCCCCCTGCCCCCGCCCCCCGTGTGGCCCCCACGCTCCCTCTCTGCTCGGCGGTCAAGACACGAACCAGCCCCACGTTCCAAGACTTAGCCGTCGGTTTTTATGAACCAGGGAGGATTCAAACCGTCCCCACCTTGACCTTGCTTCCGACCGGGAGCTGCAACGAGGTCTGGGGACGCTGCTGACCGGGGCCCGTGTGACGGAGAAGCTGAGCGGTTCTCACTGGCCTTGGAGGCTCGTGGCTGCCACGCTGGCCAGCGTGAGTCTGGGGATAATGCCGCCCCTGGGGTGGCAATTTCCAGCACCGGGGGCTCCTCATCGCAGACGGCCTCAGCAAGCAGCTGCCGAGTTACAGGAGGACAGCACCGGCCCGGGCGCCAGAGGCTGCCTGCTGGGTCCTGTCCACCGGCAGGATAGGAATTCACGCCACTGAGATGACAGTCCCCCGTGTGTTGGCCGGGAGGACGCTCGGCCAGCTGTCTTGTCCCAGCAACACCGCCGCTTCCCTCTCCCGCCCCCGCCCAGTCCGGCCAGGTTTCCAGACGCCAACACCTGTCCCCCATCACCTCTCCCGGTTGGACAAGTTCTGCGGTGACTCTGGGCGCGGAGGGAGGACGCCCTCCAGAGCTGGCCTCTGACCCTGGCATTCCCAGTAGCCCAGGGCCAGGGTGCCGGGCATTCTGTGGGCAAAACATTTCCTTCCAACGGGGGTCTGAGTCTCCCGCGGCCGCGGCGACAGGTCACCACCAACTTAGGGATTAAAACCACATGGACTGATTCTCTGACCATTCCGGGCTCAGATGTCCTAAAGCCCAGCATGCGCAGGGCTGGTCCCCCCGGGGCCCCAGGGAGACCCGGCTCCTGCCCTTTCCTGGCGCACGGCCCCCCTCCATCGTCCCCGCCAGCAGCGCGGGGTCTGCCCGTCTCTGGGACGCCCGCCCTCTGCCTCCCTCTCGTGAGGACCTGGTGGGGACGCCAGGCCCCCCGGGAACCTAGGGTCACCCCCACCTTGGGGCCCTGACAAGGTCCTCTCTGTCGCGGGAGGGGACGCGTCCCAGGTCCCGGGGGGCCCAGGACAGGGACGTCTTTGGGGGACATTACAAAAACAACAGCTCCCAAATTCTTAGCGGGTTCTGGAAATTGCTGTGGTGCGTTTGCAAACTCAGCAGGTAAGCGAACAATGGCTTCTAGAGGTCTTTCCAAATGTGTGATTGCGGAGAGGCGGCGCCCTTCCCGCGGAGGCGGTGCGCCCTCTGGGGGTGAGCTCGGGGCTCTGGCCCCATCGGCTCCCATTTTGCCAGAGACCCCAGGCCGGTCCTGGAGAGGACGCAATCTGACCCCATTTCCCACACAGGAGAAAGGGCTCTCGGGGTCCCCGCGGCCGGAGCTGCTTGGCAGGAGGGCCCTCTCCGGCTTTGCTCTCCTAGTCTCTTCCGCACGAGGCTCACCGTCGTCCAGCTCCCTCTCGCACGCCGCAGAAAGGCAGAGGTTCGACCATGGCTCGGGGCGGCAAAAACTCTCCGACCAAACAGATATGGGAAAGGGAGCTCGCGCCTGCCTCAGGGTCTCAGCCCTGACCTCCCCACCCAGCCCGCACCCCGCGGAACCCCAACCTCATCGAGTCTGTGCATCTGGCTGGCCATCTGGGGGCACTTCGGTGGGCCGCGACCCCTCAGCCGGTGGGGACAGGGCACCCCGGGGACAAGGGCAGTGACTCGGCCCAACGCCAGGCCCTCAGGCCAGGGAAACGGAAATGACCAGCAGCAGCGCGGGTACAAAGATGGCACAGTGTATTCTGATGCTCACGCGGGGACAGCCGGGGACAGGGAGCATGGGGAAGAGTCCCTGCTGCCTTCCTGGACGGGCCTGGGCTGGGGGAACAGCCTGCAGCCCCGGGGGACACAGTGGTCACGGTGCTTGGCCGAGGTTTTGCATTTAAAGGGAGCTACATTCCATCGGAAGGGCCTCCTCAAGCTGGACCCCGGGCGTTTCCAGAAGGACGGGGCCGAGGTCCCGTTAATTGCACTTGCTGACGTCGGGTCACGGGGCTCCTCGCTCCTGTGAGCTTCCCAGACACCCAGAGGTACTCAGAGCCGGTGCGGTCCAGACGGGAAGGGCTGCCACGGAAAAGGCCACTGAGGACGCCGCACGGGGGGGGGGGGGGGCGGGGAGGCACAGGCAGAATGGGGCTCCTGTGGTCGCTTCATCGTGGCCCAGACAGGGCCCTGGCCACCCCTCCCGATGTCCATAGGAGTCAGTGCTGAGGTTTGGGTCCCGGAGCCACGCAGGGCCACGCAAACGGAGGGTTTCCACGTAGAGCCGGCACGCGTCTGCAGAAAAGCTCACTGCAGCTGCACATCTGGCAAAATTCAGCAGGTTCCACGGGAGATCCGTCCCGTGCTATTCATAAGGGGGAGGGGCCATTTCTCTAAAGGGGGAGGCGGGCTCACAGGGAGAAAAATCCCATCGTTCGATCCATGAAGGGGCCCGGGAAAGCTGGGGAGCAAGGGTGGGGTTCCCACAGTGCAAGTCGCGAAGG
>CM052898.1:701935-714566 GCA_028534135.1 Potos flavus | reverse complement strand
CCCCACGCCCCGCCTCTGCGCTCCTGCCCCGCCCCCACATCCCCACGCCCCGCCCCCTGCCCCCGGAGCCCCCAGCCCGCACCAGCTGGATGGCGATCATGAGCACCGTCTTGAGCGTGAACGTGCGATCGCACAGGTCAAACAGGTCCTCCAGGCTCGGCCCGAGCAGCTCCAGCACCATAGCATTGTACTTCCCACACGGACCGAAGTAGTAGACCTGAGGGACGCCCTCTGCAGGGGAAGACACACACAGACTCTAGTGGGGCCTGCGGCGCGCCCTGGGCACCGCGCCCGCACTGCGCGCCCACCGCGCGGGGCCCGGTACCTGCGGCGCTGAGCTGCTTGTAGAAGCGGTACTCCAGGTGCAGCTGGGGCGCCCGGGACTTGATGGGCTCCTGGGAAGGGTAGGCGGACATGTGCTCAGGTGACCCCCCCCCCATGCGTGCACACACCCCTCAGGGGACACACGGGCGCAGGCCGAGCTCAGGTGACCCCACCCTCCATGCACGCACCCCCCCCCCACAGGGGACCCCTGGGGCCCCGCTGGGCGGTGGGAGGGAAGGCCTAGACTCACCAGTTTAATAGCTACGTATTCATTTGTATAGAGATTCTTCCCTGTGGGGGAGAGGTGCGTCAGCCCGGCAGGGCCCCAGCAGGGGAAGCCCCACCTGACCCACACCTCCAGGGACCACCTTCTCTTCCCTGGCAGATCCCCTGGAGCTTGGCCACGTCCTGGGAGGGAGAAGAAAGCCTACAGGCCCCCCGTCCCGCCGCGGGTGGCCCCCATCTGCCCCACACCCTCATCCTCAACGCCCCCCTGCCAGCCAGCCCTCCCCCCAACCCAGGCCCGCCCGCTCGAGGGGGCCGCTCCCAACGCCTTTCTAGGGGCTCCTTCCCGCCAGCACACCAGCTTGCTCCAATTTCTCCCATCTAAAAAAACAAAGAGAGAAAACGTAGACTCGCGGTGACCCCAAGGCCGCAGGTCGGCTCCCACAGCAGCGAAGCAGGAGGGCGGTGCTCCCCTCGGCCTATGCCATCTGACCTGCAGCAGCCCCTCAGGGCTCCCCAGAACACCCCCACCCCTCTCCCCTCTAACACCTGCTCGGCGTCTCCCCAGGACCAGCCCAGAGCAGGCCACGTCCCCGCCCCACTGGCTCATCTCCTTCTGTCCGTCCCACCAGCAGACCTCGACCCCGTGGCGCAGGCCCCTGGCAAGAAGCCACACGGAGAGGTCTGTCCAGGTCCTGTCTTGCAGGGGACTCACCCAAGGCGCGCCACACCGGGCCGTCGGCGTGGGGACTTCCCTTGTGGTGCAGGAAGGGGACAGGCCCCAGGGCCCTGGCCCTTGCTGGAACCTGTGGTCCAGCGAGACCCTGCCCCCGTGGCACCTGGTCGGCAGAGTGCCCCTGGCCGGCTTCCCAGGGCAGCGGAGCTCAGCACGCCTGGGGCTAGGAGCTGTGGGCCTCACAGGTTAGCAAGAGCCTGGGGCAGGTCGTCTTCCCGAGCCCATCACTGACCAGCAGGACCTCCGGGAGCCCGCACGGAAAGAGCCCACGAGCCCGACCTCGGAGAACTGCAAACACGTGAGTTCTGGAACCTGCCGCAGCCCAGGTTCCACCTGCTGGGGCCCCCAGATGGGGCTCCTGGCGAGCCGGCCCCACCCCGTGGCTCAGGGCTTCCGTAAAGGGGTCCCGCGCCCCGTGCGTGGACGCCCGACCCCCATGTGGCTCTGAGGTCGCATGAGCTGCAGCAGAGGGGCTCCTCCCAGCACGACCCTGCCCGTGCCCTCCAACTGACCTCACGGGACCCGGAAGGCCACGAACGTGGCCCCACACGGTATGCCTGCTCCTCCGGGAGGCTACGCGGTCTGCCCCGCTGTCCCGGAGAAGGATCCACTGCGGGAAGAGGCCTCGGCTTACTCCCCCGTCACGGTGACATCCACACCGGGGCCGTTCCTCGCGGTGTACCAGCTCCCAGGCCGCCCCGGGGCTCCCCGCGCCCACCAGCCCCTCCCCCCAGTCTGCGGGGGGGGGGAGGGGGGGCTGCTGCGGCCTCAGCCATCCTAGGGCCTTTGTTCCCAGGGGCGGTTCGAGAGTCCGCGGGTCCGTTTCCCCGGCACGCCGCGCACAGAGAGGTCCCCACAGGCCCGCAGGACAACCCAAGGAGGGGACAGCTGACCCCCGAGCCGCCGGCCACCACGCTCGAGGGGACTTCTCTCACAGGGATTTGCGGTTCTCGCCGGGGAGCGCGTGACGGCCTGGCAGATTTATTCCACGGGCACTTGGCAGGTTTTGGCACGCTGACCACCGGCAGTGTGTCTACCTTTTTCTTTCCCAACTGCTGCCCAAACGGAAATGCTCACTTCTGACTGCACCCGGAGAGCGCGCTGTGGCCGCTGTGGGCCCGGGCCGTGGGGATGAGCCCACTCACTCCCGCCCAGTCCGTTTTCTCTTCTCCGCCGTTTCCGGCCACGGCCGGGAAGGGGTGGCAGAGGGGCCCCGCGATCTGGCAGAGCCCTGTTCACGCAGGTAGATGACCCAGAGGCTGGTCAGCAGGGAAAGAAAGCGCTCTTGAAGCCCTGCTTCCTCGCTTTGGATAAAAGATAGGTTTTGCCTCTTACATTCTTCCTTCGACGTTTTATGATGAAAGTCTCAAACATAAAAAAATGGAAAAGCCATGCAGGGAAGAGCCACACCCTCGTGCCCTCGGTGACATCAGTAACGATCTGCTTTGTCCCACCGTATGGCTGCACGCCTGTCACCAACTCATCTCCTTTACTTTTTTTTTTTAGATTTTACTTATTTACTTGAGAGAGAGTGCGCACAAGCAGAGGGAGCAGTGGAGGCAGAGGGGGAAGCAGGCTCCCGGCCGAGCAGGGAGCCCGACGCGGGGCTCGATCCCGGAACCCGGAGACCATGACCCGAGCCGAAGGCAGATGCTTCACTGACAGAGTCACCCGCGCGCCCCTCATCTCCCTTATTTTAAAATGAGAGCATTTCGAAGCAGCAGCATCAGGAGCCCTCCGTACTCCAGCCGATGAAGAGCACAGACTGAGCTCAGTAGGACTTGCGGTGCCTGTTCTCGCTGGAGGCATTTCCCTGGGAAGCGCGCGCACCCGAAGGGCCCACGCGGGCCGCCGCCAACGCCAGCTCCACGCCGACACAGAAACCGGCCCGAGAGGCAGCGACCGAGGGGGCACCACCCGGCCCGCCCCCGTTCCAGGCTCCCGCCACACGGCCCGCAGCGGAGGTTTCCCCGGGGACACCGGCTGGCTCCCAGGGTTCTCTCCCACGCACCGCGGGGCGGTGTGTCACCACGCGGGGCCGCCCCACCAAGTCCGCTGCTCGTGCTGCAGACGTGGCGTGCAACTCACGTGGCTGCCTTCGCCCGTGGCCGGTGAGGCCGAGCGCCTTCTGTGCCCCCCAGCGACTCATCGGGCTGCCTTTGTGAGTCTCTCCGCATCTCTTGCCTGTTTTTAACGCGGTTTCTTTAAGTCCTCCCTGCAGCAGAACGGGGCTCGGGCTCACGACCCCAACGAGCCGGCCGGGCGCCCCTCTCCTGCCCGCCTGGACTCGCAGTGTCTTTTTACACCAAGCTGTCCTTCGCGTGTGCGACACCGGTGCTCTGCCACACGGCGCTCGGCAGCACCGCCCGTCTGTGGGCCCCCATCCACGCTCCCGACACGCCTTCTCGTGACAACACGAGCGAGAGAAAGACAGAGCGAGCACGCACGCGTGCGAGTGGGGGAGGGGCAGGAGGAGAGACTCCAGCAGCCGCAGAGCGCAGAGGCGGGCACGGGGCTCGACCCCACAACCCTGAGATCATGACCCAAGCCAAAACCAAGAGTCGGACGCTCAACCGACGGAGCCGCCCAGGTGCCCCTCAAATAGGATGTTTTCCACTCTGGTGATTCTAACTGATCCTTCATGGTAACTGATTCCTACGTCTTGAGGTAACTCCGGCGTCTTGACTGCCCACGCGAGTCCTGGGAGAGCCAAAGTCCCTGAAGGCCAGCGAGAGCTGCAGGTGAGCGTGTGTACGTGTGCCACGCGTGTCTGAGGTCGGGATTCGCGGACAGCTGGAGGAGTTCAGGTCCTTGGGGCTCGGAGGGCCCCACCAGTGTCAGCAGAGTCACCGGCGCGTGCTCCTGAGGGGCAGTGAGCAGAAGGAAGATCCTGGGGCCCGCACGAGGCTGCAGCGGCAGCCATCCAGATACGGACGTCCCCAAACTCCCCTGACCCTCGGCTTAGAAGCCAGAACGCCCTCGCCGTGGGACAGAGGTGACTCCAGCCCCTGAGTCAGGTCTGCTCTCAGCTGCCCCCCAGTCCCGGGCGACGTCAAGATGAGCCTCCGGGACAAAGCGCGATGCAGACGTCCCCCACGTGGCACCCACAATTTCCAACAAATAATAAAACAGCAAAAGGAGGCAAGTGAGACAGTAACAAGAAAAAACAAAGTCAGAGGTGCCAAATATTTAGATTTAAAACAGTCACAAGGATGTGTGAGGATTTAAAGGACAAGATGGGCAAAATAAACGAGCACATGGGAAACTTCAAGGGAGAAACGGGGGAGTCCAGAGAAGGGAGAAGTACCGAGTACGAAAAGAAAAATCCACCTCAGTGGGTCCAACAACAGACCGGACACAGCAGAGAAAAAGAAGGGTGAACTTACAAAAGAGCAAAAACTAACCAGACTGAGGCAAAAAAGGAAAAAAAGGCAAAAAGAAAACTCAAAGAAGCTTAAGGGAACTGCAGAAAAGCACCAAACACTTAACGTATGTGTCATCAGAGTCTGAGGATGCAAAAGACACGAAGAGAAAGGCAGGAAAAGATGTGAAGAAATAACGACTAAAGTATTTCCGATTTAATGAAAATGTATTACGCAGATCTATGAAGTTCAACCAATCCAAAAGAGATAAACACAAAAAAATCCACCTTAACATGGAATCAAAATCTGAAATCAGAGATAAAAAGAAAACCTTCGAATTACCAGGAAAAAAGACACGCGACGCACAGGAGGACGTGAATCATCAGGGAACTGCAAACAATGACCCCCCTGACATCGAGGAGCTCAACGCAGAGAAGCCGGACGAGCCCGAATTCCGACGGGGACGCAGGACTTTCGGACCCTCGGACGCTGTCCACGGGAGTTCAGAAATGTCCCCATCCCCGCGGAGAGCGGTCTGGCAGTTTCTCACCCACACACAGCTCGTCCGGGAGCCAGTGCTTTAGCTAATAAACACCCGTGCCGAGACCCGGGGAGGGATGCTCGGGGCGCCTGTCCTCACGGCGGCGGAAATCTGCACACAGCCGGACGTCCCCGAGCAGGAGGACGGGTGGGGAAACGGGGCGCGGTCACACAGACGGGGCCACCAGCGGGGACACGCAAAGCCACGCTGAGCAGAAGCCAGACAGAAACACCACACCCCTCAATTTTAAAAAGGTCAGAAGCCCAAAGCGGCGGCACCCCAGGGCCCCAGCGCACACTGTGCACACCCGGAGCATGGAGGCTGCTGACCCCGGATGCGCGAGCACGGCTGTGCACACGCGTGCACCCTAAGAGGGCAGCGGGAGGGGGCACAGGGCGGCTCCGTCTGGGCTCAGCTGCAGAACGGCTACCAGGCTGCCAGGAGGGCCGCACACGGCTGCCCTGTGCTCTCTCCCGCGAACCCGGCAGCCCCGGTGACCGAGTGACAGACGCACCCGCCCGGCACCGGCCCCCCTGCCCCCTCGCCCAGCACGCAGAGGTCAGACCCCAGCCCTTGACAGTTCGCTAGCTCAGAAACCCTGAGCCCAGGGCTTCCTGAAGCCGGGGACAGGCAGTGAGACGCCATGGCCCAAGCCCGACGCTGGCAGCCTCGAGCGGCTGCGGGGTGGCTCTGGCCCCGGACGGGGACCCCCCGCAGCCTCGCAGGGCCGCTGGCCAGGGGACAGGGTTCAGGCTCTGCCTGCGGCTCCGGACAGCCTAGGGCTCAGGAGAGCTGGGCGCCCAGCTCTCCTGCAAATGCACCTGGACCCACCAGTGAGAAACTTCCACGTGGGTCCCCCCTGCACAGGGGGATGGGGGGGCACGCAAATCCCCCACTAAACAGTCCGTCAGAAGCACAGGCTGAGGCTAGAGGTCCACCCCTCCGGCAAAGCCTCCCCCTTGGGGAGCAGAACCTCACACTTACCTGAATCCCCAGTCCCAACCATCTGGAAGGCATCTAGGAGTGGTGGCCACAGCCCCACTGGGCAGCCTCCCCCTCCCCGTGCCCCGGATACAAGCAGGGGGGCTCACCTAGCCGGAGCTCCCCGAAGTTGCCACAGCCTATCTTCTTCCCGACCCGGAAGTTGGGTCCCACCATCAGGACCCCTGAGCTGGTCCCCGAGCTCCGGACGCCATGGCTGGTCCGGCCGCCGGCTTTGGACATTCTCCGACCCTCCTCCGACTCCCCTTTCCCTCCTTTCTTGTCAAAATCCATAAGTTTGTGGTACCCTGGCCTCTCCACGGTGACTCTGCTGCCGTGCAAATCCCGGGTCTGGGCAGACCTGAGGCTGCGGTCGGCTCTTCGGGGCTAGTGCACCATGGCGGCCCAGCGGGCTCCCTGCTAGTGAGACGCGGGCGCTTGCCAGGGCCCGGCCGTGGCGCTCATCTCGGTGGCCTCGGGGTCGCATGCAGGGGGAGGACACATTCTGTTGACAGGTCCCGCCGCCTCAAATCTCGTGGCTCCCAGCTGGCAGAGAAACAAAGGCACGGGTTAGGAGGCCACACGTGTCCACGACGCAGCCCCGGACCGGCAGGGGACCCACGGGCAGCACTACGAGAGGCTGGGGCAGCAAAGTGGCACCGTGGAGGGCGTGTAGAAGGGCGGGCAAGTACCAAGCGACCCCCCGGGACACAGGGAGGAAGGGGCCAGCCACCCAAGCTGGCTGCGGCGAGGGGCAGAAACAACCCCGGGTCTGCCCTTGGCCCTGGCCAACGGCATCCAGCCCCCCTGTGTCCCCAGGCCCAGGCCCTCCCCAGACCCACGCCCACCCGGCAGATTCTGGGCGCTGGCCAGCCAGCCCAGACCTCCAGCCACACCCCCCCCACGTGTTCCTGTGAGTGCCCCCCACCAAACATGGCCTCCTCTAAAGCCTGAGTGTGGGGGCGCCCAGGCGGCTCAGTCGGTTGATGGATGACTCTGGATTTCAGCTCAGGTCACGATCTCAGGGTCATGAGACCGAGCCCCACGTGGGCCTCCGTGCTGGGCGCGGAGCCTGCTTGAGATCCTCTCTCCCCCTCTGCCCCTCCCCTCCCCCTCTCTGCCCTGAAATTAATTAATTAAATCTGAGTGTGGTGCCAGAGGCCTGGACGGCGGGCTCTGCCTGTCCACACAGCTGTCAGGCCCAGAGTGGCCACTACCTAGCTCACGCCCGTCCCCGTCCCTGCCCGGTACTCCATGCCAGCCATGCATGCCCTGAATGTCCCCGCGTGATTAACAGGACACAGTGACAAGAACCAAGGCAATAGGGACACCGTGGGCGCAGTGTGGGCTCTCCGTGGATGGGGGCAGGTGGGTTCTTTAACCGAGTGGGCGACCCTGAGGGCAGGCTGCTCCCCCGAGGCCAGCCCTGCTGCCGGCTGTGGGGGGGGGGGGGCGGGGGATGGTGCTCCCTCCCCCTCGGGGGCCTCCAGGTCCCCCTCCACTGACCAGGCCGGGACCCAGAGCAGGCGGGGAGCTCCACGGAGGGCATCTCCGGGCTGCGTGCTCAGAGAGGGGTGATGGCCCAGAGCTGTGGCACGCACACACACCCCCTTCCGTGCTCACGCACACGTGCGCACACCCACATCACCCAGAAAGGCGTGCTGCCCGGGAAGCCTGGGCGGGGCCTCGCTCCGTACCCGGCTCCGCCAGGGAAGAACCTCAGGCTTGGGGTCAGGAAGGAGCAAGGAAGGCCCTGCCCGCTTTGGGAACCCTCACTCTGGCGGGCCCTGGGGGCCAGAGCGAGTGAGGCGGCGTGCTCAGCCTGTCGGTCGGGAATAGGGGCCAAAACCAAAGAAGAGGGTGTGCGGGGATCCCCAACTTCCCTGCTCCATCAGAGGTGCCCCACATACCCCTAGTGGGGGAAAGGGGGGTGGGGGTCTTGGGGACAGTGGTCGGGCTCCCCCAGGAGGGGACATGTCCACGTGGACTGGCGGAGCCGACCCCCTTCGGTCACACGCGCCGCGAGACCCCTGCAGGAGACTGCGCAGAGGCCGGCACCCCGAGTCTACAATGAACAACAAAGCCCTCACACCAGCACCCCACTGTCCACAAGAGCAAACTGTGGAAAGAGCCCAGATGCCCACTGACGGGCGGACAGACACGGAAGATGCGGGTCCACGTACACGATGGAATACTACGCAGCCATCAGAAGGGAGGAAATCCTGCCATTTGCAACGACATGGATGGAACAAGAGAGTATTGTACTGAATGAAGTCAGTCATGTGATCTCACTGATAAGAGAAATTTGAGAAACAAGACAGGATCATAGAGAAAAAACAGGAAAAAATGAAACAAGATGAAACCGGACAGAGAGACAATCCCTAAGAAACTCTTAACCTCAGGAAACAAACTGAGGGCTGCTGGAGGGGAGGGGGCTGCGGGATGGACATCGGGGAGGGCGCGTGCTACAGCGAACGCTGCGAATTGCGTAAGACTGATAGACCAAAGACCTGTACCCGAAACCAATAACAGATTATACCTGAATAAAAACATACTTATTTCCTGTAAAAACAACAAAACAAAGCCCTCAACAGGCTCCAGCCTTCCTCTGGGCCTGAGCCAGACCCTGCCCCCGAGGCACGCCACGGGGGCACGGGAACCACACAAGAGGGGCCGGAGCGCACTTCTCCCCTCCCAAGGGGCAGATGGCACCTTCCGTCCGTCGTCCCTGGTCCTTGGTCCCCGCTTTACCATCACCTGCGTCACGGACCCGCACTCCACACCCTTCGCCCCTGAAAAGCGCACAGCTCGGTGCTCTTCAACACAGAGCTACCCAACCACCACCATGATCTAATCCCAGGACGTTCCGTCTCCCCAAAAAGCAACCCCAGCCCCATCAGTTGTCCCTCCCACCCCCTCCCCAGGCCCCGGCCCCCGCGAGCCCCCTTCCTGTCCACGGGGGAGCCTGGTCTGGGCATGTCACCCGCGTGGACTCACACCCCGTGGGGCCTTCTGTGTCTGGTCCCCTCCCTGCGCGTCATGGGCAGCGCATGGGGGCCGAGGGGCGCCCGTGCCTGTCCGTCTCCGGGCGCTGAGAAGAGAGTGTTTATGGACGCATGCTTCCGGCGCTCTCGGTGCGCGGCTGGGGCTGCACCTGCCGGCTCAGATGGAAATCGTACCAGAACTGTCTGAGGGGCTGCTGGGCTGCTCTCCGAGCAGCTGCCCGTGTTCTGGAAGCCCCCAGCCCACGCACGGGCTGCCAGCGCTCCTCGGGCTCCAGCCCGGGCTGCCGTCCCGGCGGCGGCGCCTCTGTCCACACTGCCCCGAATGCCTGTTCCTCTCCAGACACGGGTCTCCTCCGCCGACTGAGACAAAGGAGGCCGGACTCGCTTCCTCGACAGTGACCGCAGCTGAAATGCAGTCGTGAAAAAGGAACAGAGCAGGGGACGGCGGGCAGCGGCCCTCGAGAGCGCCCTCACAGGCTGCGGGGGCGCCGGGGTCAGGCCCAGGAGGGGTCTGGAGCCGCCCAGAAGGCCGGCCGGAGCAGAAACGAGCAGGACACCCGGCCCTCCCGGCCCTCCCTGACATGGTCCTCAGCCGGCACATGATTTTTACAAAAAACACCTGGTTCTTTACCTGGTAAAAACTTAAGGGCGGGACACTAAAGCCACGGCCTCCTAGCGACTCCGCACACACAGGAACCCCCATGGCCCTCGCACACCTGGCACGATCTCGCTGCTCCTCTGGAAGTCTCCAGGAGTCACACTAAGGGGCGCCGGGGCCCACTACTGGTCCGCTAGCACTCGGGTCTTCCTTCCCGTCAGAACGCCATCAAGAACACGAACATCTGTGCACATACACACACACGGGTACACATGCACCCACACAGGCACCCACACAGGCACACATGCACGCACAGGCGTGCACGCACAGGCACACGGGCGCAAATGGGCACACATACACGCACAGACGTGCACGCATGGGTGCACGTGCATGCACACATACATGGGTGCACACATGCACAGGTGCACACAGGCACACACACGGGCACATATGCACACAAGGGCACGGATGCACACACACAGGTGCACACACGGGCACGCACAGGCACATGCACACATACACGCACACGGGCACATACATGCAGACATGCACACTGGTGCACGTGTGTCCACATACATGGGCACATACATATGGGTCCACACATGCATGGGCACACACACGGGCACATATGCACGCACAGGCACACACGCACACAGAGGCCCAGAGTCCTTTATAAGGATCACAAGCAGACACTCTGTCTGGGACACAGACCATCTTCACATCTCCACGACCGCCCCTCTCCTGATGAGGGGTGACCTCCAGGGGTGAAGGGGCCCCAGGGGCTCCCCACAAAGGCAGCGCGGCGGAAGCCATCAGCTCCGGGGATGCGCACCCGGCGGGGCGGCCTGGGCACAGGCTCCACGTGGACGAGGCCAGGACCGGGAAAGACGGAGGTCTGGTCTCTGGGGCCTGGCACAGCACTCCTCAAACCCAGGGCGCTTCCCGAGTGACAAGACGGTCTCTGCTCTTCAGAAGCACCAGCGGCCTCTGGGCCACCCGGGGGGGGGCGGGGGGGCGGGGGGGGACAGGAAGACAAAGCTGGGGCGGAGCCAGGGAGGCCAGGTGCACGAAGCCAGGACACGCGTGGGGTAACCCCCTGCAGGCAGGAACACCTAACTCTGGACTCCGCTCCCCGCAGAACTACCAGGACCGCTCTGCCCCGGGCGCACGGGAGGAGCCCCTCTGGGCGCATCACGCCTCCGGACCTCAGCCCCCATCCCTCCCGGGACACCCCCCTCGGCCGTCGGCACAGGCCCGTCCCTAGCAGCCCCACCCCAGATGGGCATCTCCACCTGGCCTCCTGCCCCGGGCACACAGCCCTCCTGGGCCTGCAGAGCTGCCCTCTGAAGACCAGAAAGCCAGGGAGACCCCTGCGCCTGGGGGTGCTTCTTAGGGTCCCCTCCGAGCGACCCCAGGTCGCTCCCTGTGATGGTGGGGTCCCGGGTCTGACAGCACTCTCCTCCCCAGACACCTTCTTGCTGCTGCCTGAGAGAATCCTGACCATGGGGTGGCATGCTTGGGGCTTGGGGCCAACGCCCACACACCCCTCACTCCCTCTGCAAACCCTCCACCAGGGCTTACAGGGGAGGACTGCACCGGCCAGCGCACTCAGTAACCGGCTCCCTCTGCGCGAGCCTCCCCGTCCAGAAGGGGCCTCCACTGGCTCTGGCGGGCCACGCAGACGGGGCCCCCGGGCACAGCACGGGAAGGATGCTCGGGCACGCACTGCCCCACGCAGGCCCCTGGGCGCAGTGCCAGCGACCCGCACCTGCAGCTCACCCAAGCCCCACGCTGGCCCCCGCTGGCCGGCATCTGCCCCCCTCGGGCCCCTTACCACATGGCAGGTCACCACATGGGTCACCGCCTATGGGGCAGGGCAGGCACCGTGGTGGCAGGTGAGAAGCCCTTCACTCTGACCCCTTCCCGGGAAAGCCCTGACGACACCAGCCCCTCCTCGCCCCCGTGAAAGAGGGCCACCTCCCCCCAACCCAGCAGGCAGCCTGGACCTGCAAACGTTCTGGAAGGCGGCCAGACTCGGTATGCCCTGGGAGGCCACCCCACCCAGCACCGGCCACACGGGGGCATTCTGGGTCCTGTCCTGGGACGCTCTGAAAGCCCGGTGGGACCTGCAGGGGACCAGCAAGAGCACGTCACCCGCCGGCCTGGGAAGCAGGGTCACGGCAGCACAGAGGCCTGACACAGGCCCAGGAGCGGGCAGGGGCCAGCCCGGCAGACCCGGGTAACGCCGGGTAACCCGCCATCCGAGGGCAGCAGAAGCGTCTGCCATCAGCCCTGGCCTAGGCCCGGGCGCCACAGCCGAGAATAATTATCCTGGGGGAAGGGGCCTCCCGTCCCTCCCTCAAGCCTCAGATAAACCCAGTCTCCGCCCAACCAACAGGGCCCCCAATCCCTGGCACAGGGCAGCCCCCCGGGGCCCTCCGACCCGGGGCGAGCCCCGGCCTGCCTCCACCTAGAGGACCACAGACCACGTGCCCAGGCAGCCCCCGCGTCCACGCCGAACAGGCCTTGTGGAGACCGCTCCAGGTCAGGGCTGTGCTCCTGCGCGAGCACCCACCTCAGGTGAGTTACCTGCCGTGGTTTTTTGGGGGTCCTCCATCTTGTCAGCGCCAGGGGCCAGCTCCCCTGGTGGAGGCCCCAAGAACCCCCTTCTCTGACCGTGTCCACTCAGTGATGTCACAGTCCCCGGCTGACATCACCAGCGCAGCCCCAGCCCAGAGCCGGGGCAAGTCTGGGAGCAGATGCGGGCAGGCAGCCTCCCTCCCGGGAAGGGGGGCCCTCCGAGGCTGCCCTGGGCCTGGGGGCCAACCCACAAGCACCCACCTCCGTGGGATCCAAGCT
>CM052898.1:685548-701435 GCA_028534135.1 Potos flavus | reverse complement strand
GAGGAAGCCCTTCCTGGGGACCCAGCCCTGTCCTTTCTCTCTACTCACCCCTAGCCTACCTGCCCCCACCTGCCTCTCCTGTCCCACCGCAGGAGTGGGGCTTAGAAGCAGAAAAGAGGGTGCCAGGAGGATCACCTGGGAGCTTGCATTAGTCGGGGTTCCCCAGAGAAAGAGAACCATAGGATATCTAAGAATATGAGAACGAACATACAGATTTCTTCTTTTTTTTTTTTTATGATTTTATTTATTTGACAGAGAGAGAGAGAGAGAGATCACAAGTAGGCAGAGAGGCAGGCAGAGAAAGGGGGGGGGAAACAGGCTGCCCGCTGAGCAGAGAGCCCGACGCGGGGCTCGATCCCAGGACCCTGAGATCATGACCAGAGCCGAAGGCAGAGGCTTAACCCACTGAGCCACCCAGGCGCCCCACACAGACAGATTTCTTAAGAGGAATTGGCCCATGCAGTTACGGAGGCTGAGAAGTCCCATAATCCGATGTGCAAGCTGGAGGCCCAGCTCGAGCGCTCAGGCAGAAGGCACAAATTCTCCCTTCCTTCCCATTCTTTAAAATTCAGGTCGTCCACAATGGGGGCACCTGGGTGGCTCAGTTGGTTAAGCGTCAGCCTTCGGCTTGGGTCATGATCCCGGGGTCCTGGGATCTAGCCCCCCATTGGGCTTCCTGCTCGGTGGGGACCCTGCTCCTCCCTCTCCCACTCCCCCTGGTTTTGTTCCCTCTCTCACTGTCTCACTCCGTCAAACGAATGAATGCATGAATAAAATTCAGGTCCACAATGGACGAGACGACGCCCACTCCCTTGGGGAGGTGCACCTGCTTTACTCAGGCTACCGACTCCAATCATAATCTCATCCAGAAACGTCCTCACAGACACCCCCAGAAATAGTATTTAAATATTTCAAAAATATTTATATTTAATAATATTTAAAGTGAAATAATATTTTAAAAATGAAAATATAACTTGCAGACCGTAGTGTGCATAAATTTTTAGTTGCACAGCTCAGTAAAGGGCACACACGCAGGCGAAGCTAAGGAGACAGGACGAACATCTGACCGTGCCGGGGTTGGGGGGGCGGGGAGGGCGAACAGGTGGAGCACAGACGAATTTTAGGGCATGTGATGGTGGGTACGTGTCTGCACACATTTGGCCAAAACCATGGAACATACGACACGAAGACTGAGCCCTAATGTCAACTGTGGGCTTCCGCTGATAAAGGCATGTCAGTTTCCATTTGTCCTTGTGACAAATGTCCCACTCTGGTGACAGATGTTGATAATGGGGAAGGCTGTGCGTGTCTGAACCAGGGAGTAGGTATATGGTTCTTCAAAAATAAAACCTTTTTAAAAACTTGCTTTTATGCTCACATGTGCATATGTTTGTGCATACATAGAGGTGCCCATGCCCGGTCCCCCACTTCCCCGATTCCCTGTGCTGGCCCCGGAGGGTCCCTCCTGCTCTGGCCCCGGCCCCCCTCGCCCACAGAGGGAACCGCAGGTTGATTTCCATCAGCATGAATTTGCTTCTCCGGGTTTTGTACTTTCCATCGATGGAATCGTCCGATGCGTTCCTCCACTCGGAGCAGTGCGGTGAGACCCCACGGGGGGCTGTGTGTGGCCGGTGTGCGTGCCTTCTCGCCGCGGCACGGTATTCCGCAGGGCAAGCCTAGGCCCCTTCCCTTGCAGACGGCCCCGCGGGTTGTTTCCACTTTGGGGCTATTATGAGTAAAGTACAAACATTCATTCAGGTCTCTCACTGGACATGTGCACTCCTTTTATTGGGTGCTGTGTCAGTTGGCTGGGGGTGCCGTAGTGCGGTGATACTGGGCGGGGGCGGGGCCGGGTGGCCTGAACGACAGACGTTTACTCTCTCCTTGAGGCGGGAGGTCTGAGATTAGGGTATCAGCCCGTTCCTCCGGGGGGTGGGTGCTCTCCTGGGTCTGTGGACACCGTCTTCTCCCCATGTCCTCACAGTCCTCCCTCTGACTATGTCGGTGTCTTATCTCTTATGAGGACAGTGGTCACACTGGATCAGGGACACCCTTATGACCTCATTTGAACTTAAGCACCCTTTTAAAGACCCTGTGTTTAAATACAGCCACATTCTGAGCTCTTGGCAGTTAGGGGTTTAGGGCATAAATTTGGGGGGCACAATTTAGTCTGTAACAGGTGCCTATCTATTCAGGAGTTGATTTGGGTGGTCATAGAATATACATGTCATACAGGTCATAGAATATAAGCTGACAGGGCACCTGGGTGGCTCCATCAGTTGAGTGACTGACTCTTGGTTTCAGCTCAGGTCATGGTCTTGGGGTCCTGGGATGGAGCCCCGTTTTGGGCTCTGTGCTCAGCAAGGAGTCAGCTTGGGATTCTCTCTTGCTCTCTCCCTCTGCCTTTACCCCCGCTTGCACACCCTCTCTCTCCCTCAAATAAATCTAGGAAAGAAGAAAGAAAGAAAGAAAGAAAGAAAGAAAGAAAGAAAGAAAGAAAGAAAGAAAGGAAGGAAGGAAGGAAGGAAGGAAGGAAGGAAGGAAGGAAGGAAGGAAGGAAGGGGGAAAGAAAGACTGCCAAATGGTTTTGCAAAATAGCAACTCATTCTGGTTCTCTCCGCTTGTCCTCCATGAGCCCCTGTGTTCACCAAACCTCAACCTGTGGGATCTCGGTCCTGCCTCAGGACCTCTGCACTGGCTGCCTGCTGTCTCCCCACAGAAATCATGTCACTGTTTGGGCTCGGGGAAAGCGTCACCTCTGCGAAGAGGCCTTCCCTGACCACTTCGGCCCCTGCGAAGACCACACTGGCTCCAGCCCTCCGCAGAGCACTCACTCCGAGAGCGCGATCTCATCCCCCTTGTTCTGTTTTCCTTGGCTGTCATCTGCCTCCTTCCGGGGCTCATGAGCATGGCTGGGGCAAAGATCGAGTCTGTTTTCCCAGGAAAAATTTTTAAAAGATTTCATTTATTTATTTACTTATTTATCTGACAGAGTGAGAGAGTGAGACAGCTGAGACCTGAGCCAGAGGCAGAGGCTTAACCACACTGAGCCACCCAGGCGACCCTGATTATTTGATTTTTAAATGTAAGGACAAAATCCCCTCCCTCTCCATCCCCTGAAGGTTGGATTTAGAAGTCATGACTGACCTCAGCATCAGAGGCCCAACACTGTGGACCCACTGAGCTCACTTGCCCTGTCCTTTTCTGTAGAACTGGAATCTGGGTCAAGAGAGCGAGGCACTCACGTTGGACCCAAAATTCACGAAAGGGCAAAAAAACCCAAACACCCCAAAAAACAATAGTCGTGGAGGTAAATACTGTTTTATCGAAATATATATATATATATTTTTTAAAGATTTTATTTTATTTATTTGACAGAGAGAGAGATAACAAGTAGGCAGAGAGAGGGGGAAGCAGGCTCCCCGCTGAGCAGAGAGCCCGATGCGGGGCTCTATCCCAGGACCCTGAGATCATGACCTGAGCTGAAGGCAGAGGCTTTAACCCACTGAGCCCCCCAGGCGCCCCGTATTGAAATATATTTAAAAAATCAAAAGTCATGCCAAAAAAACCCACAAAACGCCACCACCCACGGTACTGGAAATAACATTTTGGATAAAGGCAGGAAGTAGAGATTCAGTTTCCCCGTCTGAGAAAGGAAAAGAGGGGGCGGGAGCAGGACGTGCAACCTCGCCGCCCTTGCAGTCCCATTCCCGCGGGGGCGGGGCACGCTGCCCTCCGCCGCCTCGGCCCCGGCCCCGCCCTCGGCCCCGCCCCCCCCGCCCGTCCATCACTCGCCGCTGCGCTCCTCTCGGCCAATCGGACCTCTCCGCCGCTCCTCTCTGGCCAATAGAAATTGCTCTTCCCGAGCGGGGGCGGGATGTGGCTCCGGTGCCTCCCCGCGGCTCCCGGGCCGCACAGGGCGGGCCGGGGGGACCTAGAGGACCGAGCCCGGGGCTAGGAGGACACGAGCATTCCTCCTGCCCCGGACACAGGGGTACGGTCTTCTCCTGAAGAAGGACCCCCATTTCCCTAGGCAGATATCGCCGAGTCGGACAAGGGCCTCAGTTTTAAGGGGCGGGGTCTGCCGCCAAATAGATCCCCCACCGCAGACCCAGGGATTGGGTCTCTTCTTGGCCGCGCTCGTCCCTGTCTTTGCAACCACCTAAGGCGAATAGGTCTTGTTACCATTCCCAACTTACCGGCGGGGAAACTGAGGTTCGGGGCCCCAAGACCCTAGTCCAGGGTCCCTCACCGTGGTTGGTGTATCTGCTCGGCCCCTGGGCAGGCGTTGTCGACCTCGGCACTACTGACGCTTGGAATGGATGGTTCTTGGTTGTGGGGCGTCCTGAGCACTGGGGGGCACTGGGCGCATCCTTGGCCCCCACCCACTCCGTGCCAAGAGCCCTCGCTGGAGCTAGAACAACCAAAAATGTCCCCAGACGTCACCAATGTCCCCTGGGGAGCAGGATCTCTCCCTGGTGAGACCCCCTGGGTTGGAGGGTTCGCCCGACCCCCAGGAGACTCCGTTCTGTAACCACTGGGCTCCTGAGGCCCTGGGACGCTGCACACGCTTCCTGACACGCTCGGAGTGGGAGTGACTCACAGAGGCTGGGGTCCCCCTGGTTTGTACCCTCTGACCCCGCGGGTTTACTCTGGTGTCCAGCGGGAGCGGGGACCAGACTCAATCTTTTTTCCAAATAATTAATGCAGAGTTTGTCCCCCTTGGCCCTGCTGACATTCTGGGCAGGTCACTCTCTGTGGGGGCGTCCCGGGCACGGTGGGGGGTCAGCAGCATCCCTGGCCCCCACCCCCTGGGTGGCAGGAGCACCCCCAGCCCTGCCGACCACAGACATCTCCAGACATTGCAAATGCGGGGGAGCAAAAGGCCTGGTTCTTGAAGTTGAGGGGCGGGGGGTGGCCCTGGAATCCCCAGGGGAGGCCCATTGAAATCCAGATGCTGGCGCCCTGCCCAGAGTTTCTGATTCAGCAGGTGCGGGGTGCGGCCCGAGAATCTGCATTTCTAAAGGAGCGTGTGGTGTGGTGGTCCCGTTGGGAGGCCACCCCTGCTTCCCTGAGTGACCTGAAGCAGACGCCGGATCCCTCGATGGAGGCGGGGGCGGCAAGGCTGGGCTTGTGGAAGTTTTGGGAATTGCTCAGACCACTCCACCTGCCGACCCGGCCTGAAGCCAGGGATTGGGACGTGCTGCCTTCGGTAGATAAGTGACAACTTACCTGGGTCCTCAGCAGCTGGGTAGGCTGCACCGGGCTCCTGGGGGATGCGTGGGAGATCCCGTCGGTCTTGTTACAATAATAATAATAATCCTGACATTGGCTGGTCGCCTGTACTGAGCCCTCGCTCTGGGCCAGGTAAGGTGGACACCACGGTGAGCACAGCTGCTGTCACTGGTGGAGCAGACGTTCTAGATAAATAAGCTATCGCCAGGGAATACCAAGCGCTGGGAAGACCATCAGACGAAAGGGTAGGCTCCTTGAAATGGGGCTTCTCCCCACACCCCGGTCCCACATGGCCAGGGTTTTGGCGAGGTTCTTTGGAGCTGTGTGCCCCCCGGGGTGCATTTCCAGCCGCACAGATCGGGAAGAGGTCATCCCAAGGTTGTGGAACTCAGGCCCTGTTTGGACAGGGCAGCTCGATGCCAGCAACCCCCGCCTTGGGGTGTGAGCGGGGAAGGCACACGCATAAGCCTAATCATAAGCATGAAATGACTGAAAGGACGGTGGATGCAATGTTTTCTTATCCTTAAAATGAGGATACTTGGGGCACCTGGGGGCTCAGTCATTAAGCGTCTGCCTTTGGCTCAGATCATGGTCCCAGGGTCCTGGGATCGAGTCCCACATCGGGCTCCCTGCTCGGCGGGAAGCCTGCTGCTCCCTCTCCCGCTTCCACTGCTGGTATTCCCTCTCTCGCTGTCTCTCCCCCTCTGTCAAATAAATAAATAAAATCTTTAAAAAATAAAATAAATTAAAATGAGGATACTTCCTCCCTGCCGCATAGGATTGCCGTGAGGACAAAGGAGATGATGTCGAGTGCCTTGACCGGTGTCTGGCTGCAGAGAAGCCCTCTGGAAATATGCATTGTGACTAGTTGTTAGTCTCAGCCCCGGGGTCCGGGAAAGCAGAGACGCAGGTGGGTTCTATCATTCTGTGCAAAGTAAGGGTTAAAGAGATGTGAGCAAAGAGGCTGGGTTTTCGGTTTGTTTTTCAGAAACAAACTGGCCCTGGGGGAAGTGACAGATGGCTGGCGTGTGATCAGTCGTGTGGGTGCACGAGCGTCACACGAGCGAGGAGCTCTCTCCCGGTCTGGCTAAGGAGGCAGGGATTCACTTGTCGAGACACCTGCTGGGGCCAGTGGAATGTCCTGCAATCTTCAGGAAGCAGGACACGGCAACTTTCCCTCCTTGCGGATCTCCGGATCTCCGGTGGCTTTAATCTGCCTTCCCTGGGCATCGGAGGACACGCTCCCCGCCCCCGCCCCACATTTCCAGGAAGAGCCTGGTCTGAGGCCCCCCACAGAGTGGGAAGCACCTGGCCCACAGCGACTCCCGAACATCCCCGGACATCAGCAGGGGGATGAGCAACATGAGGAAATGTGGCACCGCTTGGCGTGAGGAACACTGATTTCCGCCCCAGCCCCGCGGAGAGAGGGGCAGGCTCCTGGGGAAGCCCATCCCCTCCCCGGAATCTGGTTGACTGCCTCGCGGACAGGGAAGAGCTTGGGGCTATCCCGCCTGCGCAGCTGACCCAAGCCTCCCACACTCCAGGGCCCTTTCTGCTGCCATTCCGCTTACAACGGGGGAACCAAACTCCGGGTTTTTCCATCCCGTTGGTTCTGGACCCGACTTGCCCGTCACCGTGAGTTTTGAGGATCATGGGACTTGTGAAGGTGCTACATGATGAGCAGAAGGGACCCTACCGATGGGAGCTCAGGATTTATAAAGGACTGAAATCATAACTCCGATTAGCTTAAGTCATAAAACAAACAAAACACCGAACAAAACAAAACGCAGGAGGGGCGCCTGGGTGGCTCAGTGGGTTAAAGCCTCTGCCTTCGGCTCGGGTCATGATCTCAGGGTCCTGGGATCGAGCCCCGCATCGGACTCTCTGCTCAGTGGGGAGCCTGCTTCCCCCCCCTCTGCCTGCCTCTCTGCCTGCTTGTGATCTCTCTCTCTCTCTCTGTCAAATAAATAAATAAAATCTTAAAAAAAAAAAAACAAAAAACGCAGGAAAGCCCAAGGGCTCCTGATGCGGGCAGGGCTAGACCCAGCCGCTCAAACAGCATCACGAAGGCACGGACCTCTTCTTCCCTTTGGGATCTGCTCTCCTCTGTTTGGGCTTAATTCTCAGACAAGCTCCACCACCGGGTAGTAAAGATTTCTCCTGGAAGCTCAGGCTTTAACCCTATCGCACAATGAGAAAGACTCTGCTTGTATTTCAAACAAAATCCCAAGGCCGGCTCTCATTGGTTCCATTGAGTTATAAGTCCATTCCTTTTTTTTTTTTTAGACTATTTATTTATTTGTCAGAGAAAGAGAGAGAGAGAAGTAGGCAGAGGGAGAAGTAGGCTCCCTTCCAAGCAAGGAGCCCAATGCAGGACTCGATCCCAGGACCCTGGGATCCTGACTCGAGCCGAAGGCAGACGCTTCACCAACTGAGCCACCGAGTCGCCCCAAAGATCTTCTTTCTTCCCGTACCTACTTTCTGTCTCTATGAGTCTATTTGAGACTCATACAAGTAGAACCATAGAGTGTGTCCTTCTGTGTCTAGCTTATTTCACCGAGCACAGTGTCCTGAAGGTCCATCCATGTTGTAGCATGTGTCAGGATCCCTTCCTTTTTGAGGCTGAATCATATTCCAGTGTCTGGATGGAGCACGTTTTGTTTGTCCATTCACCCGTTACTCGAATTCCCACCCTTTATCTGTTGTGCGTAATCCTGCTGTGAACGTGGCTGGGCCAGTATCCACTTGGGTCCCTGCTTTCAATGCCCTGGTGTGTATATCTAGACTTGGAATCGCTGGGTCATAGGGTCATTCTCTTGGGAGATCTGCCAAACTGTCTTTACCTCCCCACCTGTATGTCTTTTTGTATATTGAGAGATTAACAAGAGGCAGAAAAAGGGGCACCTGGCTGGCTCGGTCGGTGGAGCATGCGACTCTTGATCTTGGGGCGATGAGTTTGAGCCCCACGTTGGGTGTAAAGCTAACTTAAAAAAAAAATAGGTAGGAAAATACACGGAGAAGATTCATTTTTTTTCCATGCAGAAAATCTAGTCTTTGCTTTTAACAACCTGCCAATCAAACACCATGAATTAAAAAAATAAATAATCAGCAAAACAGGAGCTCTGGGCTAGCGTGAGTGGCACATCAAGGGCTGAGAAGGAAAACAAAAGCAAACGAAAGCACACATTAATCTTTTCTTATTTGGAAGAGAAAAAAAAAAATGAAGGTGACCAGCTGCGAGCGAACTTGTTTCCTGGAGTGTTGTTTTCCCAGGAATAAATGGGGACAGGAGGCAATGCTTTGCCAACGAAGAGAATCCACGCAGCTGGATTCTCAGGGCCCTGCAGGGTTGAGGAGGGGGGTGGCAGCAGGAACCCCAGGGAGGAGGGTTCTCCCCTCCAGCCACCCCCCAGGATAGATATTTGACAGATCTTCCCGGGGAATTCCTTGGTTCTTGCAGGAAGGAAACAGAGAGACAATGGAAACATGAAATTTCCCCCGTCAGGGCCCTTTGAGATCTGAATTTTTCTCCTTGCTCAGCAATGGGGTCAAACCTGGATCTTCCAAACTGTGCTCTGTGGACACTTGGGGTTGGCTGTGTTGGGGCGTCTTGTGCAGCGCAGGGTGTTGAGTGACATCCCTGGCCTCCAGGTTTTGATGACATTTGATGCCAAGTGCCCATCCCCACCCCCCACCCCGCCCCAACAACCACAAAGGTCCCCAGACGTTGCCCAACGTAGAGAACCGCTGGGTTAAATCTGTTTGACCAGAATGAATACCTGGAGTTGCTCATAAAAATTGCATGTTTTGCCGAAAAGAGTCAAGAGATCCCCTGCGCCTACTGTACAGATGGGAAAACTGAGGCCAAGAATCGCCCAGTCCTAGATCTCTTTGAGAACCAGACCCGCCCAAGTCTCTGCGGACAGCCCCTCTGAAGCTACGTGGCAGCAGCAAAGTGGGTGTCGTGTCCGCCTCTGCCTCAGTCTCCCTAGTCTGTTTTCCCCAACGGTCCCCGGGGTCCCCTTCTCCGGGCCGCCCAGAGAGGTCTCGAACCCTCAACTCAGCACTCCCCGCGCTCCAGCGGGTCTCCGGAACTGTGCTCGGGGAGATGGGCGGTGCTCCGCGGCCCGGCGCGCAGCCTTGTGGGGATTGTAGTCCCGGCCCCGCCCCTGTGCCGCGCCGACCCCGCCCCTGGAACTACGCTCCCGTCGTGCCCCGCGGCGCGGGCGGAGGCGGGGCAGGCGGTCGGTTGCTAAGCTTGGGAGGCGCAGCGCTCGCGTGCGGTTCTTCAGGTAAGCGCGGGGCCAGGGGGCTCGGCTCTCGCGGCCCGGCCTCCCACGGGCGGCGAGCCGGGGTGGTGACGGGCGAGGGGACGTATCTCGACTGGCGGGGGAGGCCGGCCCTGCCGGGCGCCAGGAGGCAGCCGGGGGCATCGGCGCGTGTGCGCGTGCGCGCGGGGCGGCCGGGCCGCGCGCCGCCGCTCCCCCGCCCGTCGACCTTGTGCGCGTGCGCGCGCCCCTGCGGCCGGGGGTGGAGGCCCCGTGCGCCCAGCTGCTCCGCTCGCTGCCCCCCCAACCCCGCGCGCGTGCCTGGGGTCATCGCGGCCAGCCCCCTGCCCCCGGGCCGCGCCTTTGCTGGCGTCCCGCCCCTGCAGGCGTCTCCACGTTAGTAAACGTTAGCTGTCCTGACGCTTACCGACAGCGTGAGTGGTAGGGGGCTACTGTCCTGGCCCCGGGCAGAGGGGCTTTCCTCCCGCACGCCCGACCTTCTCGAACTTCTGTGCACGGAAGGGCGTCGGCCACGCAGGACGCCCCGCCGACGGAGAACTCCGTATAAGCAAGGGGGGAGCTCGTTAGGGGTGCAGATGGCAGTCCCTTGCCTCCCCGCTGGGCCAGGGAGCCACCCTCGGAACCAGCACCGAACCAGCACCTCACGCGCTGGGGGCTGGCCTGGGACTCCAGCCCTGGCTGTCCTGTTCAGGACTGCCCGCCTTCCAGGGCCCTCTGCGGGTCACTGCCTCTGAGGAGCCCTCTTGGACTCTGCCCACTTACCCCAGGGCATCACTGGCCCCCGGCCCATGTGGGGCCTCGTGTGGGTTTTGTCCCTTTCTGTGTCTGACAGCCGTGCGTGATGCTGTTGCGTTCCCATTTCTCGGAGGGAAATGCTGAGGCTGGGGCTTAGGCCGGGTGCCCCGGGGTTCACAGCCAGCTTATGGCCTGCTTTCCTACTCTAGTGGGGAGACGGGGCCTCGAGCCTGAGGTTACCGGGTGCTGCCTGCGGGGCGACTGCGCTGCCCGAATCAGTGCTGTGTCCTGAGTCCCTCCCAGCGCCAGAGCCTTCAGGGGTTCCGGGGCTCCCCGCTTGTCTGGGGGCCACGGAGGGCGGGTAGTCCTAAGCTGCCGGGGGCAGTTGTGTTAGGGTTCTGTGTCCTTGACCCACTGGACCCTGTGGGGCTCCCATATGCAGTTGAGCCCCCCCCTCCCGGCCCTCCCAGACTTCAGCGGCCGAGGCAGAGGTGCTGGGACCCTGTGACGTCGGTTCCGAGACGTCGGTTCTGAGCGGGCTGTGGCTGCCCCCGCATGTGCCAGGGATGGGGCTGAGCTGGGCGAGAACAGAGAAGGGTGCGTATGTGGGGGTGGGTAGAGGCAGCCGGGTGCCTGGAGCCGGGGCTCGATCGCGAGCTTCGGAGACAAGAGAGGAGCCCGGGTGCCCCAATGGTCTGCAGCCCGTTGCACGTCCCGGCCTGTTCAAACAACCCTGGTGCGTGGACACTGTTTGTCACTGGACTGGCGCTGCCCTCCGGACGTTGGGCTTGGGCGCTCAGGCGGGGACGTCGTCTGTGGAAGCTGTTTACTCCTTATCTGTGAAACGGGCTCAGAAGGCAGCCCCAGAGCTGGTCAGATCCCGACTCTGCCTTCCCTGCCTTGTGGCTCCAGGCAAGTCCTTCCCGCTCACAGAGCCTCATCTTTCCTTGTAGAAAGGGGACAGTTCCCGAGCTCCCTCCTGGGTCGTTGGGAGGACACGTGGCGGCTACGGTACCAGCAGCTGTTATCCGAGGCGTTGGGCCTTGTTTGGAGTCTGCTGACCTGGCAACCGGCCTGTGCCCTTACCCCTCCTCGCTTTTTTTTAGCAGCTTCACTGAGGGGCAGTTCACCCATTTAAAATGGACAGATCTGTGGTTTTTAGGACATTCGTGGGGTTGTGGAACCGTCATCACAGTCTTATTCCTGAACACACCACCCGCCTCCCCAAAAAGCCCCATCCCCGTTAGTAGTCACTTCAGTCTCCCAGCCCCCGGCCCCCACCGGCCCCCTTTCCGTCTGTGGAGGAGCTTGGTCTGGGCGCGTCACCTGCGCGGACTCACATTCTGTGGGGCCTTCTGTGTCTGGTCCCCTCCCTGACCATCATGGGCTCGGGGTCCGTCCCCGGGGCAGTGCGTGGGGGGGCACCCCACTCCTGCTCGCGGCCAAGGGACGCTCCCGCACGTGGGGGACACACTGTGTGTATCCGTTCATTCATCGAAGGACACTCGGGCTGTGTCCACCTGGCTGCCTTGAATACTCTGCTGAGAGCACGCGTGTGCAGGCGTCTTGGTGGACGTGTGTTCTCGGTGCTCCGGGCACGTGGCTGGGTGTGGAGTGGAGCAGCCACGGGGCAGACGGAGACCGCTGGAGTTTTACCCGTCCTGCCTAGGGACCGGCACCCTGGCCAGCAGCGTCCCAGGGCTGGCTCCAGTACTTGTCGCCTTTTTTGTTTCTATCAGACGGAGTTGGACTT
Source organism: Potos flavus (assembly GCA_028534135.1). Lineage (NCBI taxonomy): Eukaryota > Metazoa > Chordata > Mammalia > Carnivora > Procyonidae > Potos > Potos flavus. Next base: position 689,423 of record CM052898.1, on the reverse strand, counting down.
TGGAGGGGCAAGTGAGGCGTGTATTTTGCCGTGGAGACCAGGAGCTTTCGTGGCCCATGCGGGCTGTGGGGTCCTGGGCGTGGCGTGTGCCAGGAGCAGATTCCGAGTTGCGCTGTGGGTCCTGCTGGGGGCCGTGCCTGGCACGGTGCTGGGAGTGCACCGGGGGCCCTCTGCGCCTTCCACTCCTTGTGGCTGCTGCCAGCACCCCGGGCTCTGTACGCCGGCCAGACGTGTATCGTGAGCTCAGGACGTAGCGTGGAGGGCGAGGTCGTCCCGTGCCCCCCCCCCCCCCCCCCCCCCCCCGGCGGGCCTGGCTGATAGAACAGGTTCCGGGTGGCTGAGGAGCGGGCCGGGAGGCGCGTCGTGAGAGGTGGAAGCCCACAGTTGTCAGATGATTCCAGCCCTTCCCTGTCCACGGGGAGGGGGCAGGAGGCGCCGGTCCGCTCCGGGACGCCGGCAGGCCATATGGTCTGGGCGCACGGGGGCAGCAGGATCCCCCGCAGTCACGTCGAGGTGACCAGGAATTGGGGTCTGACGTTATCCGTGGCGGTCCCGACCAACAGGGACACGATGCGAGGCACGGACGTAACGTTAAATGTTCTAGAAGCCACCATCCCCAGAAGCGCACAGAGGCAGGTGAAGTTAGCGTTATCAGCCAAGCGCACGGTCAGCGTGAAGACGATTACTGAGACCGCTGGGGTTCCCTTTTCTCACTGAGTGAGACCTGGCGTGCGTGTCCACAGCGGCCCGTGTCCCAGGGACACAGAATGGTCGGTGCCAGGCTGAGTTCTGCAGACCCGGACTCGGCGGGACGTGAGCGCGAGCCCGGCCGCTGGTGCGCCGTGTGCGCGGAGCTCTCGGACGGGCCTTCGGATTCCGCACACTCCCGGGACCTGGGACGGATTCCTGTGCTCCGCCGGGGCCTCTGCAGCTGACGGATGCATGTCTGCTCCGATCTCTGTCTCCCACAGTCGGAGCCGCGCCGAGGATGGAGGCCGCCTCGGGCCGCAGGGAGCAGCGCGCGGACGCGAAGACCGGGAGCCCCGAGCCGGAGCCCGTGCCGTGGCAAGCCCTCCCGGTCCTGTCGGAGCAGCAGTCGGGGGATGTGGAGCTGGTGCTGGCCTACGCCGCGCCCATCCTTGACAAGCGCCAGACGTCGCGGCTCCTCAAGGAGGTGTCGGCCGTGCACCCGCTGCCCGCGCAGCCCCACCTGAAGAGGGTGCGGCCCAGCCGCCACGCCGGCCCGCACGCGCTCGAGATGCTGCTGTGCCTGGCGGGGCCAGCTGCGGGGGCCAGGTCACTCGCCGAGCTCCTGCCGCAGCCGGCGGTGGACCCTCGTGGCCTGGGGCAGCCCTTCCTGGTGCCCGTGCCGGCCCGGCCGCCCCTGACCAGAGGCCAGTTCGAGGAGGCGCGCGCCCACTGGCCCACGTCCTTCCACGAGGATAGGCAGGTGACGCGTGCCTTGGCCGGAAGGCTGTTCTCGGCGCACGAGCGGACGGCCATGCAGGCCCACATGGAGCGGGCCGTGTGGGCAGCGCGGCAGGCGGCTGCCAGGGGCCTCAGGGCGGTGGGGGCCGTGGTGGTGGACCCGTCCTCCGGCCGCGTGCTGGCCACGGGCCATGACTGCAGCAGCAGAGCCCGCCCCCTGCTGCACGCCACCATGGTGTGCATTGACCTGGTGGCCCAGGGCCAGGGCCGCGGCGCCTACGACCTCGGCTCCTACCCTGCCTGCTCCTTCACCCCAGCCGGCACCCCCCAGGGTGTCCGCGTGGGCTCTGTGCGCAAGCTGGACGAGGATGGGGACATGTGCGCGGACAGTCTTCCCTACGTGTGCACGGGCTACGACCTCTACGTCACCCGCGAGCCCTGTGCCATGTGCGCCATGGCCCTGGTGCACTCCCGCGTGCAGCGCGTCTTCTACGGGGCACCCTCGCCCGACGGCGCCCTGGGCACCCGCTTCCGCATCCACGCCCGGCCCGACCTCAACCATCGCTTCCAGGTGTTCCGCGGGGTCCTGGAGGCCCAGTGCCGCCGGCTGGACCCGGGCTCCTAGGTGGCCGACAGCTCGGCCCCCCTTGGACTCCAGCCGCATGCCTCCACCTCTGTCGCTTTCGTCCCGGCGGGCTGTGACCCCAGGGGTCAGTTCTGGGGGCAACGCGGGTCTCCCACCCCGACGCCAGACCCCGCACTATTCTCCTTGGTGTGTGGGACGCCTTTCTGCCTGGACAGAGCTTTTCCCCAGGCTTGAGCTTCGTGTGGTCCAGCCTGGGCGGCGGGCTGGGCCCTCGGACATCCTTCTCCAGCCACCTCTTGCCCCAGGCCCGAGGGTCCTCTGGGACAGGACCCCCTTTGTCCCAGGTGTCCGAAAACGGCTCTACTTGTGAAAATAAACAGCCCCAAACCAGGTTGGTGTCTGTTGACAGAGGCAGGGGACCGTGGTGGCCGAGGGTACCTGGGTCAGGTGACTTCCTCTGGCAGGGTTTGGGGTCTCTACACGGGAAGGGGAGCTTCCGAGCCAAGTAGGGGAAGAGTGCGGCCCCGGGGGTCAGCTCCCGGCCCGCGTCCTGGTTCTAGAAGGGTGGGGTTGGCCGCGGGGCGTTTGCACCAGGGGGTCGCCTGCCAGCCTGTGCTAAGCTCCCTGAAAGGCTGCTTCGGGTCATCACCCCACTTCCCGTTCTTCACGGAGGGCCAGCCGGGGGTCTGCCCCAGAGCGGTTAGCGGTAGAACCAACGTGGGTTTGTCTGTCCGGCAAACGTGGGTTTTTGGATCGCTGTGGGGCCCCAGCTCATGCCTGCCCTGAGCTTCCCCTGGAGCCCTGGGGGTCTGCTCCCAGCCCGTGCCTGCCCACGGGTGCAGGGGAGGGGGTCTGCCCACAGGCCGGTGCCGTGGATGGGCAGTGCGGCGGGGCTGTGAGCCCACCAGCCATGGGGGCACAGAGGGCTGGGCTGGGCCGGGCCACAGGGGGTCTCCTGGTCGGGGGGGCAGCGTGGACCCTGGGAGTTCAGTTCACGGGAACCTTGTCACCTAGAGTGTATGTCAGAAAGCTGTCCGTGGATTCCCAGTGCTGGGGACAGTGAGGCCCGGGTGGGTGCTGGGCGCGGCCCCTGAGCCTGGCTTCTGTCCTGGCAATGGCAGTGCCCGCCCATGAGGTCCTCAGGGAGCCAGCAAAGTCCCCGCAGGTGTACATTTTGGTGGCAGCCTGCTCCGCGGTGACGCCAGCGCCCCGGTTCCGTGTAGGAAGGGCTGCTGGCGGCCAGCTGCGTCCCCAGCTGCCTCACTTGGGTCGCGGCGAGGCCCTTAGTTCCGTCAGGCTTGCAGGGGCAAGAGTGCAGACCAGAGAGGCCGTATGAGTCGTGTGATGTCACACAGCACCGAGCGCGGACCCAGTTCTCAGCAGCGCTGAGAAGGTGCTCGGAGCTCTTTGTGGATCAAGAGGAACTTTTGCGGGGGGGGGGTGGACGAGGAGGTGGGGGGCTGACGGGGTCCCAGGAACATGTTGGTTCTGGCCGGGTGTGTGGAGGGGCAGCAGGCCGACCCCAGTTCTGCCAGCACGGACGCTGCCCGGGAGGCTCTGAAGGTGGCACATGGGGCTGGTCTGAGTGGTTCGGGGTGGCCTTTGGGACCAGAGCACAGACACCCCCGGGGCGGCCTGGAGGTGAGGCCTCTAGCTGCGGTTGCCGCTGAGTGTGCAGCGGGGGTCGGGGTCCCCCAGCAGCGTTGGGGACCTCCTGACTGTGGCTGTCTCCCCTCCAGGTGGCCGTAGGCTTCTGCCCTGCCCAGTTGTCACAGCGGAAATGTCTGGTGAGTCTCACCCAGAGGTCCTGCGGTGGGGGATCCTCTGGGAGGTGTCCCCTAGTGGCCGGACCCACCCTAAC
>CM052898.1:659562-685048 GCA_028534135.1 Potos flavus | reverse complement strand
CGCCCCCCCATTTGCTCTTCCTAAAAATGGAACGAATGGGAGGCTGCAGACAGACAGACTGAAGCAAAGTAAAGAAATCCCCCCAAGGAAGTGGCCGCGATGAAGACCCCTAGCATTTAAACCTTAATTTGAATATGGGTAACAGTTGAAACTGTGACTATGAAACAGGTAGTACTGTAATTTTTGAGAGATGATATATTTTATTTACTTATTAGAGAGAGCATGCACAAGCAGGGGGAGCGGCAGAGGGAGAGGGAGAAGCAGGCTCCCTGCTCAGCAGGGAGCCCGATGCGGGGCTCGATCCCAGGACCCTGGGATCAGGACCTGAGCCGAAGGCAGACGCTTCACCGACGGAGCCACCCAGGCGCTCTGCAAACATAATTTAATAGCAAAAGGACCGGGACGAAATCCTTGATCGCACCAACACCAACTGAGAGTTTCAGGGAGGCAGTGCAAGGTTAGGAATGGCTACGGAATCAGTACATGACGTTCTGTTAATAAAACTGCTTATTTGAAAAACACATGGTCACGGGGCACCTGGGGGCTCAGTGGGTTAAAGCCTCTGCCTTCGGCTCAGGTCATGATCTCAGGGTCCTGGGATCGAGCCCCGCATCGGGCTCTCTGCTCAGCAGGGAGCCTGCCTCCCCCTCTCTCTCTGTCTGCCTCTCTGCCTGCTTGTGATCTCTCTCTCTGTCAAATAAATAAATAAAATCTTTAAAAAAAAAAAAAAAGAAAGAAAAATACACGGTCAGGGTTGTGTTCATCTAAAAGTGATGAGTGGTAGGACACAAAATGCTGCCTTCTTCCAAATTATTGGAAAAATATGCAGGAAGACATTGGATCCGGAGAAACAAAGCCATCAGCAAGAGGCATTGATGGAGGAAAAAATAAAATAAAATCGCATTAGCGGAGGAAAGCTAAAAATCTCTGATATACACATTAATGTAAATGAGATAAACTCACTCATGTTTTTAAAGCGTCCCAATTTGGGGGGGGCGGGGGGGCGGTGTCACAAAACAAAATCCTCCCTCACGTGCACACGAGGGGCCCCGGGGACTTGGAAAGATCCAAAGAACGAGATTGCTCAGGGCTGTGTGGGAGCAGGAGCAGGAGTGGGTGAGCGTGGAAAGCGTGGGGGTCGAGCGAGTAGAGCATGCAACCCTTGATCTCAGGGTTGTGAGTTCGAGCCCCAGGTCGGGCGTAGAGATTACTTTAATCAGCAGCTGCCATTGCAAGTCTTCCGTAAATATACAATTATTCCAAAATAAATATATTGCTTTAAAACACGAGAGAAAATTTAGATGCCCTTGGGTTTGGAGATGACTCTTCAGACGTTACCGGGAAGGCGTGACCCCGGAAAGGCATTCACTGGTCAGCGGGACTGCGTGAAAATGCAAATCTCACGCTGCGCGAGACAGCGTCTAAAGAATAAGGAGACAAGCCGCCGACTGGAAGAAAATACTTGCAAAAGAGGTCTGATAAAGGACCGTGGTCCCAAATACACAAAGCTCTCGGGAGGACAGTTCGGCAGCGTCTTGCAAACTAAGCCTGCTCTTGCCACACCATCCAGCAACCGCAGCGTTTGGCATTTACCCCAAGGAGTTGAACGTGTCCACACAAACCCCCGCACACGGGTGTTTAGAGCAGCTTTACTCGTCACCGTCCACACGTGGAGCGACCGCGACGCCCTTCCGTGGGCAGGTGGGTAACTACGCCGCGCTCCACCAGGGCAAGGGAATAGTACTCAGCCCTGAAAAGAAACGAGCCATCGAGCCCGGCGGAGACCGGAGGGACCTCAGCGGCACGGCCCTGAGCGACGTCCCTGAGCGAGAGCAGCCGGGCTGAGGAGCCCACACACCCGGGGGCTCCGAGTCTGGGACGTTCTGGAAAAGGAGAACCACGGAGGGCCAGGAGGGCAGGGGACTGCTCTGTGAGAGACCACGGTAGGGGACACGTGACATGAGGCCACAAAAGCCCGTGGACCGGGCATGCAAGAGCGAGTCGGAATGTGAGCCGCAGACTGGGGAGAATGCTGGGTCCACGCATGTTCACCGCGTGTCCCCGACGTGTCCCCGATGGGGGCCGCTGCTGATGGGGGCGGCCGTAGGGGTGTGGGGACGGCACCTGTCTTCTGCTCAGTTTTTCTGTGAACATACAATTGGTCTCAAAAATCAAGTCTATCTTTAAAAAATAATAAATAAAAGCCGTAGAGGCCAGAAAAGGCAGAAAGGGCCACGACTCTGACATCAGGCAAAAGCAGGGTCGGGATAAAAAGAAGCCAACAGCCAGGGAAGGCTGTTCACTCTTGTCACAGATGTGACGCCCGCGATGGCGTGGCGCTCTCACAGAAAGGACGCGGCCGTAGAGACACAGGACTCCGTGGGCGGCGGCCTCGCATCTCTCCGGGCACTGGTCCGAAAAGTGAGGGGGAAAGTAAGACTGACAAGGACCAGCATAGTTTAAATAAAGAGCTCGAGCTACTAAGTGTGTCCGACTCTGCGAGCACAGCGGACACACTTTCTTCCTGAGACCACGTCTGGAAGGCCGGTGGCCTCCTGGGCCACGGGTGACACCCAGCGCTTTCCGGAGCGTGGGAGGGGCCCGGCCAGGTTTGCCCCCAGCTGCCTGGAACAGCACCAGAAATAAAAACATTTTTTTTTTTAAGATTTTACTTTTCGAGCCAACTCCATGCCCAACGTGGGGCCTGAACTCATGACCCCAAGATCCAGGGTCCCACGCTCTCCCCACTGAGCCGGCCGGGGGGCCCCCTAAAAAAAAAAAAAAGAATTAAAAGGAGCTAACTCTCGGGTTAAAACAATTCTAGAGTATTTTAGAAATAATGATAATGGGAAGTCTCCCCACCAAAATATACGGGCGATGGCCGGGCGCAAATCCATTGCCTTAAATGCTTTCATCGCTAAAGAAAAAAAAAACAGCGAATGTAAATAAAGTCGGCAGCTCAGGAAGAGAGCGACAACCCCAAAACAGAACTAATGAAAGCAGAAGCGCAAATTAATAAAGATAAAAGCCAAAATTAATGGCTTAGAAAAGGGGAAAACAGCAGAATTAATAAATAAATCCCATGGCTGTTTTTCTGGGAAAAAAAAATAAAGCACTCTAAAATAGATAAACAGGCTTGTGTAATCAAGAAAAACGGGAAAGAAACCCAAATGAAAATCAGGGATGAAAGAGAGCCTGTGGAACCGTAAATACTGATGACATTTAGATGCACCAAGATAAAGCGGTGTAGCCTTCTGCGCTAATGAGCTTGAAGCCGGGATGAAGCCGGTGATTTTCTAGGAAAAACGTAAGTTACCCAAATGGACCCCGGAAGCGGCGGAACGTGGGCGCACGCTTCTTACCTTGACGCCATCGGTCTCTGCACGAAACAACGGGAAAGACGTGTCCTGATACACGCCTGCACACACATGTCCACGGGGGCCACAAGGCGTGGACAACCCAAGTGGCCATCAACAGATGGATGGGTGAATGCACAGTGGTCCGTCCACGTGCGGGACCATGCCCTGGCTGCCGCAGGAGAAGCCCCCCCACGCGCAGCCCCGGGGACGGACCCCGGGCCCACGACGCACAGGGAGGGGACCAGACACAGAAGGCCCCACGGGGTGTGAGTCCACGTGGGTGACACGCCCAGACCAGGCTCCCCGCAGACGGGAAGGGGGCTCGCGGGGGCCGGGGGCTGGGGAGGGGGATGGGGGGTGACGGCTGATGGGATGGGGTTTCCTTAAGGCGATGGGATATTGTTATTTATAATTGGAAATACATATATTTGGTCTTTGCCCCTGTTCCCAGGACAGAGCATAGAAAACCATGGAATTTCCTAAGTGTTAAGAGACAGGAAGGGGTCTGTTGTTATTCCTAATAAGCCCCTCAGATGGCTTGATGGCCAACGACCAGGGACTGGTCCACTCGGTCAGCTCACAGATGAAGTTCCTTCAAGGTTAAAGAAAGGAGAAACAAACTTGATCCCATGCAGCCATCCTGAAGCCTGGAAAAGGAGAAACGCCCCCGTGCTCGGGTCAGTGTCCCGTCCCCCCAGTTCATGTGCACTCAGAACCCCAGAAGGCGACCTGATCTGGAAGTAGGGTCTTTGCAGCTGTAATCCGCTAAGGTGAGGTCGCGCTGGACTAGGTTGGCGCGGAGTCGGGTGACTGGGGTCCCTATAAGGAGGCTGTGGGGAAACCCCGAGAGTCTGACAGCAGAGACAGCCATGGAGGACAGAGGCGGAGGTCTGAGCCACACTGAGACCACCCGAGGGGCCCCGAGGATTGACAGTGCCTCCAGAAGCCTCCAGAAGCCGGAAGGACTCAGGATAGAATCTTCCTCAGAACTTCTAGAAGGAACCGGCCCCCAGAACAGTGAGCAAATAAATTTCTGTTATTTGAAGCCACCAGTCTGTGGGACTTTGTTATGGGAACCCCCCAGAATTAATACAGCCCTCTCCCCGACGACAGTGTTTTACAAAACCAGCAGACCCCAATACCGAACCCGCCAAAAATAAAATGACAAAGAAGTCTGCCGGCCGCCCCCATCCATTAAAGGATGCGGAAGTACAAAGTGAGCTCTTGTCCAGGCAAATCCAGAGATATTTGAAGAAAAAAAAACCTCATCATCAAATAAGGCAGAAGTTAGTCGGAGGCGTTAGGAAACCCATTCATACACTTCACCATCCTAATGGATAGGAGCTGACGAACAAAAGGCTTCACCAGCAGGTGCCAAAAGCCTTTGACAGAAATTCTAGGGAAGACGAGAATGGAAGGCTCGGCCCCTAAGGTGAAAAAGAAAAGCCCATCAGCCAGCATCATTATTAATCTCGAGAAATCGTGAAAGTCTTGAAGAAAGAGATTCTCAATAATACCGTCTACTTTTTCATCGGTGACCCATCTGTGCCTTGAACAGGGACACGCTGTCCACGTGGGAGCCGAGAGCTGGACATGAGGTCCACACCGGATGCTGCCCCAAGTGACTGTCCCGATGTCTCTGAAGCCCACGGCACACGGACCGTGAGTGCCGAACGGGGGCACCCAGGTCCCTCTGATGGGGTCGGCCCCCTTCTGTCTCTTTCCCAGGAAGCCTTCTGGTCAATGCCTGTTACCCAAAGTAAGGCATCAACATCGCGGGTGTGGTTTAACCCACGCCATAAGTGCTAGCCCACTCAATAAGACAGGATAACAAAATGGTCTGGGTTAAGGACGGCAAAGTCGAGCGGGTTTCTGAGCTGGGCTGTGAAGTCGGTGTATTGTTAGGGCCCCAGGAGGAAGCCGATCCACCGCCCCTCGCTATTTTCAGAGGGTGTCATCCTATCATGGAAACACCAAGAGAATTTATGAAGAACCAGGAGAGTATTCCTGACAAGAGCATCCCACGGACTGACGGTAACCAGTGAAGACGCAGGTTGCAAGATTATAATAATAACGATGCGTCCACAACAACGGAGAGAATAAAACCTCAAAGGTCTTCAGAAAAAAAAGAAGAAAAAACCCGCTTAAGACACATGCAGGATGTTAAAAACTATCTGCTATTGAAGGACAAAAAAAGAGCACGAAATAACAGAGAGAGGCCCCAGTCACTGAGTGACGAGACCCAATAATGCAAAAATGTCGATTTTCTCTAAATTAATCCATACATTTTTATTTCAATACCAATCAAAATTCCAATCAGTCTTCCCCCCACAGGGTGAAGGAGAACTGAACAAAATTATTCTAAAGTTCATGTGGCAGAAAACACGCTTGGGAGTTGACGGGATTTTAAGAGCGGCGTGGTGGTGGGGCCCTTTTTTCTGCAGAAAAAAATAGGAGAAAGTTTTGTGAAATTACAATAGCCATGGATTATGCTCTCGTTGTCCTAAAAGTGAAGCAGAGCATGTATCAGTTTCACGTGAACTGGGGAGTCTTCTGATGGTCAGTGGGGAGGCTGCGGACGGCCCGGCGGGATACCCTTTACAGAGAGAACGAGGGGGCTGTCCGTGTCCTTTGTGACGCAGAAGAAAACCCACTCCTGAGGGTCTAGAAATCTCTCACAACCGTACATATTGCTGTAAGATGTTCTTTACGGCATGTTCTTTGACTTTCTTTTTTTTATGGGAAAGAATATAAATGTCTGTGTGCGCGAGGATCTCTGCCACAGCAAACTCATTGCAGAACAGGCCCGACCTGGGGACTTTGTTTTGAGAGAACTTTGTGGGGACGGGGAGGGCTGATGTCCCGCCCCTGGGCTCAACTCGCCGGGTGTTAGCAGCTGTGAGCCTAGTGGCGGAGTCGGCCTGAGAGACGCAGGGGATGGTGTCCTTGGTGTGCTCAGATGTGTGAGTCAGCCACCGCCGCGTAACAAATGACAACAGACCCAGAGCCTTGAACAACACTGGTGCGTGACCTGGCAGCTTCCCAGGTCTGATTTCCAGGTCAGATTCTGGGCCTCCGTGCGGCTGGTCTTTCCTCTCAGGGCCCCACAAATCTGGCCTCGTCGGCCCCGCTCTTCCTGCCTGCCGACCTCTTCCCAGTTCCTGGGCTTGTTGGCGGAATTCGGTTCCTCACAGCTGTGGGAGCCCCCACAGAGGGCTTCTTCAAAGCCAGCAACCAAGACAGAATCTCAGCTGCCTGAAGTCTGGGATTTAAGGATCACCCGGGCCCTCTTTGCAGTCTAGGCTCCTGATTAGGCCGGGCCCACCCAGGGTAATCTCCCGTCTCATCAATTCAAGTCAACTGAGTAGGGACCTTCAGGACGTCTGCCTTTTCCATATTCTGTGGGTTAGGAGCTGGTCCCAGGTCATGGTATGTTCAAGGGGAGGGGTCTAGACAAGGCCGTGACTCCCAGGGAGCCAGCCTAGGGTGTGTCTGCCCCAGCAGGCCACCTCTGGTCACCAACAGTCACCCCTGTCTGTCCCGTCTACAGCAGCTGACAGCACAGAGGAGCTCAGCAAGCCGAGCACTCTGATCTCGTGAGCGGTGCACGTCATGTACATCAGTGCAGTCCACACACAGACCTGTCCAGAGAGGCCCGCATCGTGCAGCATCTTAACAGCACCTGATGACCAGCATGTCCTGCCCTGAGCGTCTCTGCCGGGGAGAGATGCAGCACACACACGAAGAAATGGAGGCACGTTCACTAAAGACCACTGTTGTTCAGTCTTTGCGTTTGTTTTTACAAAGGTTTGGATGATGCGAGAAGCCACAAGGGATGGTCCATCTTTGAACTCCTCCTTCCACCCTCCAGTCTCCTGCAAGAGCTCCTCGATGGCCAAACCCGCACGGGAACCAGGGAGCACAAAGGCACGTGGGTCAGCCTCCCAGGGTGCAGAGCAGGAGGGCAAGGGAGCACGGGAGGAGACGGAATCTGTCCAGCATGATGTCTATCATACAAAAATGGCTGCATTCCCAGCAGAGCAGCCACACACACACGCACACGGAATATTCTGGAGCCCCTGAGAAGAATGGGGCTGCCTTACCTATACTTGGACCAAGAAAGCTGCCTGGCCTCTGCTGCTGAGGGAACAAAGCACGATGTGAAGCCATGTGTGTGCAAGGCTCCTACGCGTGTGGAGTCACACCCATCCGCATCCCCTCCTTACCTCGGGGGTAGGAGTGAGCGTAGACGGATGGAAAGCTAGGCACAGCCCACCTGGGGTCAGTGCCCGGCGCACTGCAAACTGGCTGTGTGAGCTTCAGCAGGTGGCTTGACCTCTCTGTGCCTTGGCTTACAGATCGGCAAGCTAGTGAACCCAGGCCACGGGGTTGCTGGGAGGATTACACGACACTCTCTGAGCAAGCGCTTAGGACGGTGCCTGGCACTGCAGTGGGCACGCCGTTCGTGTGAGCTTCCCTCTTACCGAATCCAATTCTTTCTGTATTGTTTGGATTCTTTGATGAGAAGCATGCAAGAGACAACAAAAGGGAGATAAATAAATTCCAGGCCGAATAAAATTTCAAACATACATAATGAAAGCACAGCCATACTGAAAGGACAAGTGGTGATTTGAGGATAATTGAATGTGTATAATTTGTGGGCGGAGAGAGTCTTTGATAGCAAGAAACTGAAGGCAGACAGTATCAAGCGGAAAATTATAAATTCTGCGACAGAAGGTTTAAGCACAAAATAGCAGCAAACGATAAACCAAAAAATGATAAAAGTGTTTAAAACTCAATGGCCAAGTTCATATCCTTGATTTACAAAGAGATCCTCTACATTGTTAAGAAAAAAACAAAGCACCCCCCAATGAAAAATGGGCAAAACATCAGAACAAGCAATTCACAAAGGCAATGACAAAAGGCCCAAAGGGGATGAGATGATAGAGATGAGGACGAGATCCGCAGAACTGAACAAAGTAATAACATCCACTTCGCCGTGGATGTGGGTGTTGCCTGAGCTCCTGTGAGAGGACAGAGCCCACAGCCCCACGAGCCACTTTGGAGATCATTCTCCGAAGGTCTCTTCTCATTCGCTGCTGCTTTAATTTGCAAGGCCATCAGAGAAGATGTGGTACAAGGACGTTCATCCCAGGGCTCCTCTTAATGAGAGAAAACTGGAGACTTAGATGATAGCCGGCTGCTTACACGAACCTGGCCATTCAGTTAACCAGAGGGTCACCGTCTGAGCCGGCAGAGCCCATGGAAGTGTAGACCCCAAGGAATTGAAAACAGGTGCCCCCACAAGTACGTGTACACACGTGCTCATAGGAGCAGGACTCACGAGAGCCAACAAGTGGAAACGACCCAAGTGGCCGTCCACAGCTGGACGGAGACCCACGACGTGGTCCACGCACACACCAGAGCTCTAGCCGGCTGCAAACACGAGTGGGGGTCTCACACATCCTCATGTGTGCACACGATGCTCAGGGAGGGAACCAGACACAGAAGGCCCCACGGCGTGTGAGTCCACACGTGTGACACGCCCAGACCAGGCTCCTCCACGGACAGGAAGGGGGCTCGTGGTGGCCGGGGGCTGGACGGGGGTGGGGAGTGACCGCAGATGGGGACAGGGCTTCTTTCTGGAGTTTGACGATGGACGTGATTGCATGACTTTGTGACTTTGAGAGAAACCATTTAATGGCACACTTTAAAATGTTTCATTTTATGATACGTGAATTTCACCCCAATCTTTAAAAAAAAAAAAAGGAAAAGAGAAATAAATGAACTGGGTTATATCGGCAGACACAATACAGCTATCAAAAGCTGTGAGAAAGATGTTTATCTACTGGCCTAAAGATGTTCACAATATTACACTAATTGGAAAAAAAAAAAAGAGGTAGCAAAACAGCATTTCGATCGCCTATTTATAAGATGGGTGCCTTCATATCCCCGAGTATATCTGCATGAGAAAAGCCCTAACCATCATGGACCAAAATGCGATGTGGAATCCTGCATGGGATTCTGAAAAACCTGGCAAAATGCAAACCAATTTGTATTCTGTGACGCAGAGTTCATTTCTCGCTTGTGACAGACGCACCGTGGGGATGGGAGATGCTCACGCCAGGGGCGGTTGGGTGGGGCGGGGGCCTCTGCCTTATCTTTGCAACTTTTCTGTACACCTAAAATTATTCCAAAATAAAACGTTTATATAAGAAAAACCCGAAACAGCAGTTCTAAGAAATGAAATTATCAATGATCACATTTTCTCCATGAAACTTTTCGATATTTGCCAATCGTTTCTGACCCTGGTGCCGAGTTTTTAATCAGAAAGAACTGCCAACCTCTTGACGCAGGTCGCAATGTGTGAAGCCATTTTTGTAAAGTTTTTTAATATTCAAGTACAATTATTTGACACGAATGTGTACACTTGTGCGCGAGAGATCTCAGGATTTCTCTCTGGAATGGCAGGACAGACATTTTTCTGTTTGTTTGCTGGTTTCTTATCATCATTTTGCTACAATTGTGCCACCATAGACAGGCGGTGTTTATGCAATAAAAACTAATAACGAGATTTATTTTTTCTACCCCTGAAACTTCCCCCATGGCCTCGTGGGAATTTGCCCAATGACCTTTCCCGATACCCACAATAATTGATCCTTAATCAAATATTCAAATGGGTGCTTCAGGGAAAGACACAGTGATTCGGCAACTTTGATGATAAATAATATTTCTCAGCCTCGCTCCCTGCCCCCACCCGCTGTTACTTGCTCCCCCCCGTACCCCCTCCGAAGTCCGGCCCCGACATTGCCCCCCGCCCCACTGGAGTCCTGCAAATATCTTTTGGTTTTAAGAGTTCCCCGGGGAAGCCTTGTTCTAAATGAGGTGTAAAAATCTAAGCGGCACAAAAAAAAATAGCGTGAGGTTGGAATCAATATTCTCTTCACAGCTCCATCGATTAACAACCATATTCTTCATTTATTAATTATGAAGGGGTTTCGGAGCCGCCGCCTCCTTCTTTCGCTGTGACATGGCAGCTTCCCCCCATCCCTGCTTCCCGTGGCTGCCGCCCCAGCTCTGGGGTCCGGGGTTCCCGGGTTCAGCACCCCCCGGGCCGGGAGAAGAGGAAGCAGGCAGGCACTTGCCCCCAGGTGCCCGTCCAGCCAGGAGCAGAGACCTCCGGAATCAGCCTTGCAGCAAATTATTGTATTCCGTTGCTTCTTTGCTGGTTTTTGCCTTGTCTCCCCAACTAGAACATAAGCTCCATGTGGGACCTCACCTGCGCTCTCGCTGCTGTGTTTCGGTAAAGATTTGGTGAGGGGGAGGGCACGCAGAGAGAGGAGGGAGGGCAGCCCCGGTGGGGGGGGGACAACAACGAGGAGCAGAGTCGGAGAGTGAGCCTCGACCATGGTCAATTCCTGTGGGGCGGCCCGGAAGTCTTGCTGCGACCATCACAAAGGCAGTAGCTGGCATCCCCGTTCCCTAACTGGGCAGGTTTCGACTGGCTCATCTGTAAAATGGTGCCCCCTTCAGATGAAGTGATCCCTTGTCTGGGCTGAACCTGGCTCTTCATGTGCGGGTGCAATGTCCTCGGTCCGGGAATACATGGCGTGGGACCAGGTCAGACTCACCTTTATCCCCAGAGTGCAGTATCGGGATGGCCGAGAAACGGGCACAGAAAATGCTTGTGGTAGACACGAGTGGATAGGTCAATTGTTAAACAGGTGGATGGCTGGATGGGTAAATGGATGGGCTAGTGGATGAACAGGTGGATGGACAGGTGGCTGAAAGGGTGAATGAGTCAGTAGATGTATAAGAGGGTGGTTAATGGATGGTTGAGTAGCAGGGATGATAAATAAATGGGTGTGTAGATGAGAGGGTACGTAGGTGGGTACATGAATGCATGGAAGAGTGGAGGGATGGGAGAAAGGATGAGTGGATGGCTTAATAGGATAGATAGATGGGTTCATGAATGGGTGGATGTATTGGTGAATGCATGGGTAAATGGGTGAGTGGTTTGGTCGATGGATTGGATGGATGGATGGATGGATGGATGGATGGATGGATGGATGGATGGATAGGAGGATAAATGGGTGAATGAATAGGTAGATGGATGGACGGATGGATGGGTTCGTGGCTGAGTCATTGGGTATGTTGGTGAACGTAGGGCTTGTTGACTGTGGGGGTGGATGGCTAAAAGGATAAATATATGGATGCATGAATGGATGCATGAATTGGTGAATGCAAGGGTAGCTGGATGAGTGGTTTTGTGGGTGCAGGGATGGATGGATGGGTGGATGGATGGATGGTTAGATAGGTGAGTAGATAGGTAGATGAATGAACAGTAATGTGTGGGAGAATGGACGTATAAATTGGTGTATGGGTGGGTGGATGGATGGATGACTAAAAGGATAGATAAATGAATGGATGAATGGGTAAGAGGCTGGAAGGGTGAATCAATGGATGAGTGGATGGATGGATGGATGGATGGATGGATGGATGGATTGGTGGATGGGTAGAAGGATGGATGGGTGATTCAAGAGTGGATGAGGGGATGGATAATGGGTGGATAAATGGATGGATGGGTAGTTGGCTAAAAGGATACATAAATGGATAGATGAATGGGTAGGAGGATGGATGGGTGAATCAATGAGTAGGTGAGTGATGGACGGATGGCTGAGTCGTTGGATACAGTGGTGAACGTATGCTTTGTTGGCTTGTGTGGGCGGATGGGTGGATGGCTGAATAGATGTGTCCTGGTGAAAAGGCCGGTGTATGGGTGGGCTCGTGAGTGAATCAGTGGGCAGGTGTGGCGGATGTTTGAACACATGGACGGACATGTCGGTGAACGGGTGGATGAGTGGGCATACAGGTGGATGAGCAAAGCAGCTTTAGTGGGATTATTCTGCACAGGTTCCTGTGCATCCTCTGTGCCTAATGGAAATCCCTTCCCAAGTATTAGGCGCTGTGGGAGGAAATCTCATGCTGGCTCAGGAGCGACCAGTGTTGTCTGCAGAGAATGGCACACGGGGTCCAAGAGGAAGGGGAGATCTATAGGGGAGCATTACAAGAAGCAGGAATAGCCCCTGGGTTTGGGGCTGGGAGCAGGCCTAGTCCTGGGGGGCCGAGAGTAGGATTCCGGGCAGGGAGCAATCCTTGGCCGGGTAGGGAGCCCAGAGACTCGGCCTTTGCCCTCTCCCAGCCTGGCCTCCTTCCCGAGGGACCGTCTAACACCTCGGGCTGGCCACGCCCCCCTGCCCCCACCTTCCAGGGCTCCCAGTCGCCTCTCCCCCCTCCCCCCTCCGGCCCACACGGACCCTCCCCCTCCCTTTGGCCCGTCGTTGCCCCCCCCCCAGTCCTTCTCTCTGTGCGGGGGCGCTGGGGCGCAGGGCCAGGCAGCGGAGCTGTCAGCGCCGGATCGTGGGGAGGGGCGCCTCCGCCCGAGGTCGATGGGAGCGGGGGCCCAGGCTGCGGTTTACACTGAATCCACGAAAATCACCGAAGCTTGAAAAGTGCTCAATACGCCATCGATCGCTCTCTGCTGATCGGCGCCGCCGCAGCGAGCTGGGAGGAAGGGCGCGCGGCTGCCCGGGCCCCACGCGGGACCGCGACGGCGCACCTGCCCGGCGCCCCGCAGGCTGCAGCCTCGGCGTCCCCACTGTGCGCAGGCAGAGCCCGGCTCCCCGCGTGCAGAGCGGGGACAGAGCCCCCCTCCGCCGCCATCCTCGGAGCCGCTCGGACCCGCCCCCGTGGCCGGCCGGGTGTGGCGGGGGGGGGGGGGGGGGGGGCTGCAAACCCTTCTCCAGGGGTTTTGGGTGACATGGAATTAAGACAGAAAACCCGGCTCCTCCACTACCAGGCTGTGTGACCTCCAGTGCGTTTCTTAACCTCTCTGGGCCTCCGTTGCGTTCTCTGTAAAACGGGTATTGCAGGCCGCGCCCTGTGGGGAATTCTGGGCTTCCTTAGGGTTCACTGGCTCTGCATTTCCTTCCGTCTTTTGGATGCGGCTCCTTTGCCTCGTTTCCCTCTCAGCTGGGGAAAGGGTTCCAGGCGGAGGGAAAAGCCCGCTCAGGCTTGCAGGCTGGACCCACGCGGGGGCACTCAGCTGACGCCGAGGACAGGTGGCAGCGATCGACCCTTGAGAGGACGGTGAGTGGGCAGGAGTGAGGTCCGGTTTCCAATCCCAGGGGTAACAGCGAGCCTCGGGGTTTGGAGTGACAGCAGTGGCTTAGCACTCTCCCCTTCACGCTCCGCCTGGTCCAGGCCCACGCATGGCCTGGCCTCTTCTGCCCCACCCCCCGGTGCCCACTGGCCCTTCTTCCTCAGGAGTCCTCGCCTGGGTCCCCAGGGACCTTTCTCTTCTTTTTCTTTCTTTCCCCGTAGGGACATTTCAAGTCCAGTCTGGGCCACCCCTCCCCTGCTCTAGGCCCTCCCAGAGCTCCCCATCTCCCATGGCCCATCCAGCTGCAAATCCAGCCTCTCGCCAGGCATCACGCTGAGCTCTGGCCCAGACTCTGGCGCAGCGCGGCTGTCCTCGCTGGTGCGGTCCCCCACGTACTTTGTCCTCCTGCCAGAGTTCTGTCCCCACCTAACACGCCCGAACCCCTCCGGCCCGGCTGTGTCTGGGGGTGTGTCCCCCAGGCCTGGACTGCGGGCTCCCAGGGGCTGTGGCATGTGGGAGGGTCCGCTGCAGGCCATACAGGAGGAGGTAGGAGGTGAGGAGTGAGACATTTGTGGCAGAGACTGGGAGGGTGCTGTGGGGGGGGGGGGCGAGGCAGAATCTGCCTCCAACAGCTAAGAAATTAAAGCCCAGCTGGGGGTCCCGCCCCCCAGATCCCTCATGCCTTCGAGCCCAACCCACATGCAGCATGACCCTGAATCCCCACCAGCCCCTAAGAGGGAGGGAGGAAAGGGAAGTAAGACCAGTGGCTTCCCTCTCCAGCTCCCTTCAGCAGACCCCCTCTCCAGACTCCCGACTCTGGGACTCCTCCCTCCCCCGCCCTGGAGTCTCAGCCCACACCCCAGGACCCCCACGGGAGCTCTGCTGGAGCAGGGGCGGCCCCCTCCCCACTTCTGTGTCCTTCTCCCCAAAGGTCAGGGAGCTAATTTCATTCCTGTGTATCTCTCACACCTCGATGATTAATAATTGAAGAAAATGTATTTCTTCGGGGGCCCGGGATAAATCAGAAATAACTACAACATTCGTATGCCGTGTGCCGCTGGAGGGCTGGGGATGCCCGAAGGGAGGGGAAAGGCGGGAGAGGCATCCGAGGGTCTGGCGGTCAGAACACCATGAAAGAATTGTTTCAAAAGCATCCTAATAGCAGTAGCAGCAAGAATCCTTCACTGAGGACTTGCTCTGCATCGCGGAAGGACCGTGCTGGGGCTTTTGAGGTAAAGGATCTCACGGCTTCCACTTTACAGATGAGGAAACTGAGGCCCAAATCAAGGGAACTGATTTGCCCAAGGCCGCATGGCTGGGATTCAGAGTCAGGGGGGTCCCGCCCCACACCTGGGACTCTGCCCGGGACCCCACCCCGGCACCTTCCCTTCAGTTGGGATCTCCGGGCTCAGTCCCACGTGAGGGGAGGGGTGGGGGTGCCTGACCCCACACGGGACCTGTTCGCTCCCCCAGAGTCTGCCGCGTGGCAGCTGTCGCTGAGACACACCCGTGTTCACAGCAGCATGACTCGCAGCGGCCAAGTGGTGAAAACACCCCCGTGTCACCCACGGATGAAGGACACACGCACTGGGGTCCGGCCCCACGCGGGAACATGGTCCAGGCTCGGGAAGGGAGGGACCCCGACCCCCGCAGTGATGCGGAGGGACCCCGAGGACACGGGGCTCAGACCCAGAAGGACCCATCCCGCAGGACCCCACTCCCAGGAGGTCCCCAGAGGAGCCCCGTCCACGCGGACAGAGAGGAGAGGGTGGGAGCCGGGGCTGGGGCTGGGGCGGGGGGGGAGTCCGTGCTTCGCGGGGACAGAGTCTCCGTGTGGGGAGATGGAAGGTTCTGGAGCCGGGGAGTGGGGTGTGAGCGTGCTTCACGCCGCGGAGCTGTGTGCTTAGAGACGATCACGATGGTGACTCTTATGTTGTGTGTATTTTACGCCAGTTAAAACATAAATTCTTTTTTTAAGATAGTTTTTTTAAAGATTTTATTTTCAAGTGATCTCTGCATTCAATGTGGGGCTCGAACCCACAACCCTGAGATCAAGAGCCCCTCGCTCCACCAACTGAGCCGGCCAGGCACCCCCGAACGGGATGCATTTCCGCTCCTCGCCACCGTGTGGGTGAACCATGAGCCCATGACACGCAGGGAGGGAACCAGACACAGAAGGCCCCACGGCGCGTGAGTCCACGCGGGTGACACGCCCGGGCTCATGCGGACAGAAAGTGGGGCAGTGGGCGCCGGGAGCCGGGGGCCAGGGCCGGGGGTGGCTCGTAAGGGGTACAGTGTTTCGTTTGGGGGAGGTGACAATGTCGGGACCAGGTAACGGTGACAGTTGCGGCACCCTGCGAACGTCCTAAGCACGGCCGAATCGTACCTTTCAAAAGGGCGAAGGGTGAAGGTCAAGGGTGAAGCAGCCCATCCCCCTCCCTGGGAGCCTGCCTGTGTTTGGGGGACGCTGGCCCCCCCCGGGGCAGGGCACTTCCAGGGTTTTGTACCCAGTCTGAGACGCACGGGCCTGGGGGCTCCAACCTGCACGCTCTCATCCCCATGTGAGGTCAACCTGTTACACTCGGCAGATGCCATTTTGCCATTTCCCAGGACGAGGCGGGCTGGGACTGGCCCTGCCATGCCAGGGAGGCCGGTCAACAGACAGCCCTGCCTCCTCCGTGGGTGGGATGCCGGGTGCTGCTAAAGACAGTGGGGCAGGAGAGATTTTAAAGACGCGGAAAGGCGCCCACACGGTAGAGGGAAAGGCACATTCCACGTGACAGCTGGAGGTCCCGCGAACTCAGTTTGTTAGAGCCCCCGTCCTCCGTCGCCATTCTCCCAGGGTCCTAGCCCAGGTCCAGTTGTGCCCAACAACTTCTGGGGCCCCGGAGAAGACCGCCACCTTCGAGGCCCCCTCCCCCTGTGCCCACCTGGAGCGGACTGCGTAGCGTGTCCCCCCAACTCACATCCACCCAGAACCTCAGAACGCGGATTTAGAAACACCGTCTGCACATGTAGTCACGTTACGATGACGTCATCCTGCGCCAGGGTGACCCCAAAGTCCAGGGAGTGATGTCGTTACAAGAAGAGGAGAGACACACAGAGACACGGACGGAAGGCACCCAGGGGATGATAGAGAAAGGGCTCCGAGTGAGGTCTCTACAAGCCAAGGGCTGCCAGGAGCCGCCAGGGACCCCGAGAAGCTGGAAGAGGCCGGAAGGACCTTTCCCTGGAGCCTCTGGAGGGAGCCCAGCCCTGAGACGCCCGGATCGCAGACTTCAGGCCTTCAGAACAGGAGAGAATACGTCTCCGCTGGTTAAGCCACTGAGTTCGTGACACTTCACTGCAGCCGTCCCAAGAAAACCCCACGGACCTCGGAAGAGGGAAGAAGAGGGCTGGAAGGTGCAGGGGAAGCGTGGTTCCCTGGGTGCTGGGTGCCGGCCTCCTTGTGTTTCCCAACTCGTGCATGCCTCCCGAGACTCTCATTCAACACCACTACTGACCCTGCCTTGAAAGATAGAGGCCGAACGGTGATTTGGACACGGCGGGTAGGCAGCTCCAAGACACACCGCAGGCCTGCAGGTCGGTTTGGAGGACCCTTGTCAAGGGAGGGGACATGGGGGCTTGCGGCAATGAGGTCCTAGGGCACCTCGGCTGACCGTGTACTTCCTCCCCAGCCGCAGCCCTCACTCATGCGAGGCCCCGAGCAGAGTCTGGCCCCCGGATCCAAAGACCTCCTTTCTTATGCCAGCGTCCAGAAGACCTAAGACCTCGGAGGAATGGGGAGGAGAAAGGGAGGTGGAGGGAGGAGGGGAAAGGGAGAAGAGAAGGGAGTGGAGAGGAGAAGGTGAAAGGAAGGGGACGACGGGAAGGGCCTCGCCTGTGCCCACACGCTGGCCTTGTTTTTCCTGTTTCCTCGGCTGTTACATGGGGATAACTTATGCAATGCATGGGATTTGCAAGTATCAACGTGTTCCACACGTGCAAAGCACTTAGCCCCATGCCCAGGCCGGTGAACACCAGGCAGAAGACGAATCGGACGCAGAGAAAAGCAAGCAGGAGGAGGAGGGAGGACAGGCCGTCTGTGGCAGCTGCTGTCCCTGAGCCAGTGACTCCCCCTCGCTGGGCCTCAGCCTCCCCGCCTGATGCCCACCGAGTCCCCACGGAGCCCCCCAGGGCAGCTACTGTCTTTAGCCCGTTACAGGTGTGAGCCGTGAGGCCCCGCGCCACTCAGCTGGTGGGCGGTGGGGACAGGCTGCCAACTCGGGCCACCTCCGGGCTGCAGCCGGCCGGGCGACCCCTTGGGTGGGACGTGGGGAGATGGGAGGGTCCGGCAGGCAGCAGGCGCTGGGCGAGTGGGGGCTGCCCTCGCTGTTGTTGTTATTATTACTGACGGGAGCGGGAGGGGAGGAGGCGGCGGGCGGCGGGGGCACCCGGGCCCCTCCCTTAAGCCCTTCTCCGAGCTTATTAAGCGCCTCGGGCCGCGCGGATCGATGGCCACTGGGCGCCGGCTGCAGCGTCCCTCCCGGCCGCGGGCCGCGCATGCGCGCGGGCGCCCGATTGATCGCGGCCGCCCGGGCTCCCCGGCCGCGCCGGCCCCGCCCCTCCGCCCGCCGCGTTGCCCGGCAACCGCGGCTCGGCGCGCTCCCATTGGCCGGCGGCGCGCCGGGCTCCCGGGCGGCGCGTGGTCAGCCGGTCAGCGCGGCCGCGGCGTGGCCGGGGGCCTGGCTGCGGGCTCGGGTCGATGCCGCCTCCCGGCTGACCTTTCCCGGCGCGCGGGGGGCGGGGGGGGGCGCGGGCGGCAAGGCGGCCGGGGAGGGTGGAGCCGCCCGGGCCGCCTCGGAAAAAAAGTTTATTGACCCGTTTCTTATCTCGGGGCCGCACGGCTTGCCGCGGTGGGGGCGGCGGCGAGGACCCCTGCCCGGCTCTCCCCGCGCCCCCCCCCCGCCCGCCCCGGGGCCGTGGCCTCCCCGCCGCCCGGCCCTCTGCCCGAGCTGGCCCAGGGTGTCGCCCCAGTCACCGGGACCCAAGAGGTGGACCTGCGCCCGAGAAGTGCACCGGGGGGGCTTCGGATTCCCCCGGCCCACCCTCACGCCCCAGGACTGCTCCGGCGCTCAGGTCCCCCGCCGGACCGCCCGCAGCCCGCAGCCCCCGGCCCGCAGCCCTGTACGGAGGGACAGCGGCTCCAGGCTGCAGACTTCAGAAAAGACAGTTTATGGGGGGGGGGTGCCCTAAACCTTCCAGCTCAGTCGGAACACAAAACCCCAAAACCCTCAACAACTAACGGGGTTTCTTAAAAATGAACACGAGAGTTTGGTCAAAGGAAAGTTTATTGCAAAGATAAAGATGCTGTTTATAAAACGCTAGGGTTTCCTGTTCCGGGGGCAAAAAACATTGCTTCTTTCTTCGGGGGTGGAAAAAAAGACTGGATTGCTTGCCGTGAATGAGGGGGTTTGTGTTTTTGTTAATTAGTGTACACAACAGTTTGGATATGCACTTTGTGCCGAGTTCAGTTCTGACAGATTTGCTCAAATGATCTCCGTGAACCCCCCACTCACACACCAGCCACATCAGCGAGGTTTTACAGAGGAGGGAACTCTGAAGGCATTGTTAGTACCACTTGGAAGGACACAGGAGAGGACAAATCTCTTGTCCGGCTGCAATCGGCGGGGCTCATTTTGCTCCGGGGGAGAGGGGGTGTCCTCTGGCCTTGGTGCCCCTTGCAGACCGTGCAGAGCTGGACCCTTCACGTCGCCCCCACCGACATTTTGCACTTTTGCCGTTTTATTTTCACATAAGCTGCACCGACGGGCCCGGCTCCTTCGGCGGCCTTTGCACTTCTCATTCTTAACAGCCGAGGAAGGCTGCATTGACCAGTGGGTCGCGTGGGGGTTATTTCTGAAAGCAGATGCTGGAATTCAATTTTTATTTTAACCTGGTTATTGAGTGGGGAGGGGGAGGGAGGCGGAGGTTAGCCAATTCGCGTGCAAGATGAAAAAACTGGGTTTTATCAAAGGATGAGCTATTTTGAAAATGGCTGCTTGGGTCTGTGACACGGGAACGGCTCCACGGCCGCTGTGAACGGATGTGAGTGTGTCCGAGCGGGAGTGCGAGTCCGTGTGCATCTTCGCGTAGGAATGCTCGAGCGGATTGCGAGCGTGAGGGTGTGCACGTGTGCGTGCGTGAGTGTGAGCGGGGGCCTGTGTGTGCGTGTGTAAATGGGCACGAGTGGGCGTGTGTGCATTGTGTGAGGGAGTGAGGGGGAGGGAAGCAGAAGCTGAATGCGACGGTGTGTGTTTTAAGTGTGTGCACGTGTGTAAGCGTGCAATGCGTACGTGTAGGGTGTGGTGTGGCCGCCTCCATATTTATTTTTGGTGTTCACGCGCGTGTATGTGCGTGAACGTGGGAAGGTGTCTGCGAGTGCGTCTGCATGAGTGTGAGAGAGTGTGTGGGTGCCTACATCGGGATACACGCCGGTGTGGATATCTGTGTGCGTCCGTATGCAAGCATGGGAGAACATGCGTGTGTTTGCACGTGTGTGTGAGTGTGCCTCGGCTCCTCGCTTCCTACAGCAGCTCTGTCCCTGCCTAGCTCTGCTCCCCTGCTGTCCCCGCCTCAGGGACTCCGGTCTGTCCCTGCCCACCCTCCCTCAGGCGCCAGCTTCGCGGGTCCCCCGGTTCCTCGCCTGGGAGAGCCCCCCCCCAATGCTGCTCATGCATTCGTCCGGCAAATGCTGCCTCTCCCTGAGGCCGGGGCCTGCATCGGAGCCGAGGGCGGGGCGGCCCGGACAGGCTGCCTGCGCCCAGCACCCGGGCTCCACTGCCAGTGCAGGGGCCCCCGTGATGGAAGGAGAGGCCGAGGCCCGGGCAGCAGGCGCCCCCACCCCAGGAGGCCAGGGTGTGCCTCCTCGACCTCCACCGCGCCAGCCCGGCCGGGGGTCAGCTGCCCTAGGACGCTGTCCCCGTCGGACACGGCCGCGCGCATGGATTTCCGAAGTCATCTCCCCATCTGGCTGCTTTCTTAACCCAATTCGACTGATCGAGTGATTGACGTGTTTGCTGATCAGCTTCTCCTGCCTCTCCAGGGACCTGGGCCAGGTGCCCCCTACCTCCGCCTCCATGAGTCCAGGAGGAGAGGGGACCCTGGGACCCCCTCGCAGCCCCATGTCTCACACACACACACTCTCACAATTACAATGATACACTCTTGGTGATTGGGTCAATAGAAGCGGATCTTTCCGGGAGGCAAATGTGCCAACATCTAACTAAATTAAAAGGGCAAATTCAAGACACAAGGTTGGTGAGGACAAGAACATTCCATCTATTGCCTTCTTTGCTGGGCACTGAGCCCCTTCGAACTATGCCCAGCACATAGTAGGTGCTTGATAAAAGGTAAATGAATTCCCCTGGCCCGTGTGTTCCACTAGAAATTTACCCCACGGGTACACGCACAGAAGAGTATGTTCTCTGCAGCGTCTGCTGGCCAACAACAGGGCGTCGGGGAGAGAAGTCGCAGACGGGGCACGGCACAGAGGGGAAGCATTAAATACTCCCAAGGTCTACCTGGTGAAAAGCCTACCTGCCCGAAAGGAGTTGGCAACTCGTGTCCGCGCAAAACCCGCCCACGGATGCTTACAGCAGGTCTCGTTACCGCGGCTGCCGACAAAGGAGAGGTGGAAGCAAGAGAAATCCGTCCTCTCCCAGCTCTGCAGCCGGAAGTCCGAGGCCGGGCTCAGGTTCTTCGGAGACCCTGGGGCAGATGCTGTCCCCCTCCCGGCTCCTGGGGTTTGCTGGCCACCTTCGGTGTCCCTCGGTCTGCGGACGCGTCACCCGGTCTCTGCCCGCATGGTCACGTGGCTTCTCCCCAGGTGTGCATCTGTGTCCAAACGTCCCCTTCTTACAAGGACACCGGGCCTGTCACATTAAGACCCACCCAAACGGCCTCGTCTTAACCCGGTCAGATACAAAGCCCCTCTTTCTAAATCAGGCCGCGCTGGCAGGTTCCGCGGGGGACACGACTCACACCATAACCATTAATAATGACGTATTAATAGTGGTTCATTAATTATAACAAGTGCACCACACTGTTAACGACGGAGGAAAGTGGGGGGGGCGCGAGAGAATCCCCCACACGCCGCTCGCCTAAAGCTGTCCTCAAAGGAAGAGCCTGCTAATAAATCATGAAAACAGACACAGGTGCCCAAAAGAGCGTGGAGAACGCTGACATCTGAGAATGGGCACCGCGGTCCGACGCTCACACTCCTCGCGGGAACTGGGTGGCCCGGGAGGGTGATGCCCAGGGGAGGCTTATTTTCCCCGTGGGATTGTTGTCATGGTTTGCATTTTGTCCCCTGTGCACCTATCACTTGCTCAAAAACAGAAGATGTAACAAAACTGTGCGGATCCCTATTTCGTGACTCGGCTTTCCTGACGTTCCGCCCCACTCGGCTTCGGATGACCCTGTCGGACGGAGGCTCTCTCGTCCCCTGAGACCCCTGCCCCCTGGCCTTTGGTCCTCCTAGCCTAACAGCTTTGAGTGGGAAGGAGGCGGGGGCAGTTCATATCTACAACTCAGTTCCCCGTCTACGATACTAGATATTATCATCAGCTTCTCCTGAAAACAGTGCTTGTTTTCACTAAAGAAATAATAGTAATTCACCCCCTGTCCTGGCGGCCCCTCCCTCTCAGTGATGCAGCGCCTCAGAACCCAAGCTCCTCCAACCACTGGACCTTTGCATATGCTGTTCCCACTTCCTGGGATGCTGTTCCCACTTTTCTTCACTTAATTAACGCCTGCTCCACCTGCGGCTTTCAGGCCAAAGGTTGCCTTCTCGGGGAAGCCCCCCCAGCCGCCTCTCCGGCCCCCCGCCCCCGCCCCAGCCCCTGTTATTCCGGCAGACTGTGAGCTCCCCTGTGCCCCGTGCACACAGTAGGTGCAGCGAGGATCCTCTGAGTGATCGCACAGAGGATGAAACCAAGCGGAGACTGCAGCCGTCTGGAGCCCCCTCCCTGAGCCCCCCAAGCCCGGGGGGGGGGAGCAGAGGCCCCTTTAAGGGTCCAGCGCCACCTTCTTTTCTCAGCCTCCCGGCCCCCTCCCACCTGAGCAAGGCTCAAGCAGCCCATTAAGCGATTTTTTTCCTCCACTTACAGCTACCGGCATCGACAGGGATACTCAATATCTGAGAGGCCACTGGCCTTGGAAGAGAGATCGCAGCTGCCTCGATAAAATATTCTCTCTTGTCGGTGCTCCCCCCCCGCCGGAGCTGTGTGCCGGATCCCCTCCTCTAATGAGCTCCGTTCTCTCCTCCCCAGTCGGATGAGACGCTGCCCCCTCCTCAGCCTTTCAAGCTCAGCTCAAGGGTGGGGGGGTGGGGGGGGGTGGAAGGAGAATCATTCCCACTTGCTCCCTGTCTAGGTTCTGGTGGGACCACTTCCCCCAGGAAGTCCTCCCAGATCACTCGAGCCAGGCTCCAGCTCCTCCGAAGCATGATTTGAGGGGGGAGCTGGGGTACACAGAGAGACTGGGGTCCATGTGGGGCCGCACGGTAATGTTCAGATGCCGAGATCCTCTTCTGTCCGTTTGCCCAGCAGAGGGAGAGGGAGAGATTGTCTCAGGAATCCCCAGGCCTGTGGGGCCGGGGCCGAGCCCGTGCGAGGGGCCGGGCAGGATCGGATGAGGGCACAGTAGCCATAGGGCTAGGGAGGGACGAGACTGCGTGCTGGGCTGGAGTGAGCCCCTCGGGACGCAGTGGTGATGACCTGGACCTCAGACAGGCCCAAAGCGACTGGACTGGGCTGTCCGGCCTGCCCAGGGAGGGTGGCCGTGGCAAGAGGGGGACCTCCAATGGCCAGGCTGGAAGGGAAGCCCTCCCCAGGCCCGGAGCCGCCAATTCTGGCTTCAGCACCAAGAACAGCTCCCTGCTCTTCGGGGAGCTCTGAGGGGTCCCCATTTGTCAGGGCGTCCACAACAGGGCCCCCCACTAGGTGTCCCCTGGATGGACCCCACTGCTCCCTGGGGGGCCCGTAGGGGCCTCCTGGGACCTCCTTGGACCTCAGTGTCCTCACTAAAGTCAAGACAACGCCTCGTCCTCAGGAGGCGGGGAGGACGGGGGAGCAGCGAGGTCAACGCTGTTTGTAAACTGTGGGTTCCTGGTCACGGCCGCGAGTTTCCCCGCATGTCCAGCGCCGCAAAGTCTGCACACGGAAGGGGCTGGGGCGAGTGCTGGCTGAACGGACGAGTACACGAATGTCTCCAAAATGTCCAATCGGATCCCAGCCTCTTGTTACAAAAGGGGAAACTGAGACTGGAGAAGAATGTGGCCAGATTCCAGAAGCTTCTCTCCAGGCCTGAGGGCTTCCTGGGCAGGGGGAGGCGCGGAGGGAAGAAGGCCTCTGGTGGTGGGTGTCCAAGTACCGATCCACTCTGCGGGCCCAGCTCTGGCCGGGCTCTCAGGAAGCCGCCAGGCTGGGGGTCACCGGAGGGGAGTGAAGGTGCTGGGGTTGGGGGTGGGGAAGGGCAGCAAGGGCTCCATCCGGGAGGGGAAGGTGTACAGACGAGGGGGCCCTGGAGCTGGGCTCTGCAGGTAGGGTAAGAGTTTCCTGGGGCAAGCAGGGGGAAGAGGGAACAGCAGCAGCCCGGGCAGGGAGATGAAGGCACGTGGCCCACTTGGGAAGAGCTGGGAGGACTCCCCCCTCCAGGGGAGGACGGAGGTGCACGGAGGGGAGGGTCGGGCTTGCGGCGGGGGGCTCCGCCAGGAGGACGAGGAGTGGGTGGGGGTAGGCTGGGGGAAGGGCTGCACAGACGGACCCAGGCACCCACTGGGGGGAGACCGAAGCCTCACCCTCCCGCCATTCACCAGACATCAAACCCGGCCTCCCCCCCTTTCCAGGATATTAATTTTTCAGAGAAGAAAATGCTTTTTGTATTTTTTCCAGGCAAAATATTGATAATGGGCTTAATGTGCCTTTCCTGCTTTTGTGTGTCGAGAGGGCTTTTCCAGCCTGGCTGCCGCGGAAGCCGCGCACCCCCCGCCCCCCAGCCCCCAGCAGCAGACCCTCGCTTGGCTGCCCAGTGTCTGCAGAGAGCGGGGGGCGGGGTGTGGACGCCGCGAGCGGGTTGGCGCAGCCCCCCCCCCCGAGCCCCCCTCTCCGCCCGCACAAAGCCAGACACTCGCCGCCCCTCGGTGGGTCGGGTCGATCCACCCCCCCGGGGAGCTGGTGTTTCTAGCGGCTCCAGGCGGAGGTACATTTCAGGTTGTTTGAAATTTGCCTTCCTTTCTCTCACGGCGACTGAGAGGCAGGAAGGTAGGGGGGTCCATCCGTCCGTCCGTCCATCCACTCACTGCACATCGCCTCGTGACCACGCACCCTACCATGTACCGGGCCGGGTGCCGGGCATCGGGGCCACCGCCACCGCTGGAGCAGACCCCAGCCCCTGCCCCCTCGGAGCTCACAGTCCGGTGGGAGAGAAGGGTGCCGAGCAAAATACTCCAGCGACAAAAGTATAGCACCACAAATCGCGACGAGACCCTCGTAGGGAGACACGGAAGGGCGAGATCATACAGCAGTGAAGGGCTGATTGAGTAGGAGGGCCAGAGGGCTTCCCTGAGGTGGTGACGGCAAATGGGACCTGGAGGACCGGGGCGAGTGGCCTCTGCTACGACGGACAGCGAGGAGCTCAGCCTTCCTCTGGAGGGAGCAGCCTGTACAAAGGTCCTGAGGTCTGAAATAGAATGTGCTCTCTCAGCGGTTCTCAAATGTAAGCGCGCACCGGGATCCCCCGGAGGGCTCATGGAAGCCCGGACAGCCGGTCCTCCACACCTGGAGATCCTCCACATGGAGGGGCACTGATTCAGCAGGTGGGGCGCCCCATCTGTGAGCCCCTGCATCAGGGCAAGCTCGGCAATTGCTTGCTGAGATGCAGACATGAGCCAAACCTCCAGGGGTGGGCAGCCGGGGGCACTGGA
>CM052898.1:640551-659062 GCA_028534135.1 Potos flavus | reverse complement strand
GGGACCCCACAACGTGCCCTCGACCGCGCGGGGGCGAAGCCCGAGGCGCCGAAAAGGCCTCGGCGGTGTTCCCCTTCCTCCCGGGGCAGCAAGGCACCCGCCGGAGGGTGGCGCCCCTGAGGCGAGGGGTCGGCTGCCCCACAGAACAGCCAAGGCAGGACTCAGTCTCCCCGCGGGAAACGGGCGCGGGGAGGAAGCCGGGCCTCGGGGCTGAATCAGCCACAGCGCCGCTGAGACGGGGCTCGGCCACCGGCACCCCACCTCTCCTGCTGCACCTGCCGTCCGAAGGCCTTCCATCTTCCCAGGCCGCCGAGGGGCACCGCTCAGAGAGGCTCTCGCAGCTGGAAAACAGGCCAAGGGTCGACCAGAGGACCCTCGACCCTTCCCAGCCCCTCTGGCTCCTGCGGGCGCCGCGACCCCTCCCGCGATGGGGCCCTCGGGGGGCCTGCGCCAGAAGCTTGCCCCTGACTTCTCACTCCGCTGCCTTAACCCTCCTGTCTCTCCCCTCCAGGCAGGGGCGAGGGGAGGCGAGGGCGGGAGGAAGATCTGCTCTCTGCCAAGTCCCCGGAGAGGCTGCTGAGAGGGGCCAGCCTCCTTGCCTCTGATGCATGGGGAGTTCAGTAATAATAGAAATGTTGTGTTGTGTTTGTTTTTTTTTTTAAGATTTTATTTATTTATTTGACACAGAGAGAGAGAGAGATCACAAGTAGGCAGAGAGGCAGGCAGAGAGAGAAGCAGGCTCCTCGCTGAGCAGAGAGCCCGATGCGGGGCTCGATTCCAGGACCCTGAGATCATGACCTGAGCCGAAGGCAGAGGCTTTAACCCACGGAGCCCCCCAGGCGCCCCATTGTGTTGTGTTTTTGGTTTTTAAAAGTGGGGGGGAGAGGGAAGTCCCCCCCCTTCCTACCAGCCAAAGTGCGGGATTTATTACAGAGGCAACTACAGAGGGAAGCCGGGGTGGGGGGGGGACTGCTCTGAGGGGCCTGGGTGCTCGTTAGGGAGGTGGGCTAACCGGCAGTTACAGCCCTTAGCAGCCCAGGGGAGGGAGAAGGAGGGAGGAGGCAGAGAGGAAGAGAGAGCGGGGAGGAGAGGGGCAGGGGAGGGGGACAAGAGGAGCGGCAAGACTCCCCTTCCCTACCAGCAGGAGAAACTGAGGCTGCCCTCAGCCCCTCCAGCCCCCGCAGCTCTGCTTCTCCGCTGCCCGGGGCTCCCCCAAGGGTCAGGCTCCAGCGTTCGCGGTGGGGGCGGCCATGGCCTTTTCCAGGAGGAAAAAGGTGCGGGGAGGTTGACCCTTCCCTTTCTCGGTCCCTTTCATGTGTCACCGGCAGGTGGGCGGCATGGGAGGCTCCAGGGGCACCGCAGGACCCCCCCACCTTCATCAGGGCGGTGGGCAGCCCAGCCCTGGAAGAGGGGACCCCCGCAAGTGTGGGCGGGCTGTCTCTCCTGGTCTCTTCCCATTGCCTCCCACAAATGCAGGGGGGCGGCATGGGGTCCCTGGGGTTGTCCCAAGGACTAGGTCGGGGGAATGTTCTGTGTAGCTGAAATTCACGAGGTCAGCCGGGACAGCCGGCCAGGCCACCCAGTCCTGCAGACCTGGGCCTGGATCATGGCTGGGGGGCCTCGGGCAGAGCCCAGCACCTCCCGGCACCTGTTTCCTCATCTGGAAAGTGGGTATAATTAGAGTGGCTGCCTCAGAGTCCCACCTCCCCCAGCCTGCAGGAGTCGCAATGGGCGGGGGTGGGGGGTGGGGGGGGCAGGCAGCAGACCTGGCTTCGCTGGGTGCATTACTCCCTGGGGGGATCTGGGACGCCCCCCCCCCCGGCTGAAGGGAGAACGGGGGGGGGGACACACCTGCCAGGCTCAGGAGTAAACAGCTCTGCCCCCCACACCCGGACCCCCGCGTGGCACGTGGCACGGGGTGGGGTTCATTCTCTCCCCACCACATCTATCGTGAGCTCCATTTCTGCCAACTGAGTGTGGAGGTTGTTCTCAAGGCTGCCGGGCCCTCCCCCCCCCCACCTCCCTGGCTGGCATTCAAGGCTTGGTCCCAACACCATCCCCCACTCTGCTCCCCGCTTTATCTCATTGACTCATTCAACAAATATTTCCTTAATGAAGGCCTGCGAGGAACCTGGCGACCCAGAAGGCCAAGCGCCCAGCGCCAGCCCCAGCCTCTTCTTCCCCAGATCCTAAGGGGGCTTTCATCCCTTGACTCGCCTACCTGATGGAACTCCTACACGTCCCACAAAACTCAGCCTCGAGGTCCTCCGCTGGGAAGGCTGCTGCCCTCCCCCCCAGTGGTTACTCAGAAGGAAGGGCGACCCTGTAGTCTGGCCCCCCCCCCAAGCCCAGGAGCTACACAGGGAGGGTGGGGAGGGACCTCGGCTCTGGGCTGGAGTGAACCGGCACTGGGAGGTCTGTTCAAACCCAGTGAGGGGCCCAGCTCCCTGCGTCCAGCTTGGACTTGTAGGTTCTGCCTGGTGGGCGTGCACCCCGGGCCCCCGTCTCCGCTTCCCAGTGTCCCTCCGAGAGACCCCCGGCCCGCGTCACACCCAGGGAGGAAGCAAGGGGGTGGGGGGCGGCCATCCCTGCAGGGATGGCGGTGCGGAGTCCCTGCCTCCCCCTACTTCCTGGCCAAGCGGAAAGGGCGCCGCGCGTTCAGATAAATGGCACGTTAATGGGGCGCCAGGTCAGGGCGAGGCTCCGCAGCCGGATGCCGCCCCGGGTTACCGCCCCCCGGACCGTCCCGGGGCAGGAGGGGCGTCGTGCTCACTCCCGGCTGGGGCCTCCGTCTCCGCGTCTGGAAGGTGGGCGCTCTCCCAGGCCTGTCCCCCGGCCTCCGTGTGGCGTCCCGGGGGCGGGGGCGGAGGGGTCTGACTCCCGGGGTGTCGAAGCCCGCCTGCTGGGGCTCCGCAGCGCCAGCGCCGCGACCCGGGCCAGGGCGGCTCCTGAAAGCGCCCCGAAGGCCGCCCAGCTGCAGCCGGGTCTGGGCCCCCTCCAGCCCGGAGCCTCTGCAAACCCACCGCCCCACCGGGCTCCGGGATCCGCGCGCGCTTTTCTGCAAGGCAGAGAGCATTGTGGAATAAATATATGTATTTACATTTTTAATTGTTGAAGGAACCTCCCTTCCGGGAAGGACCAGAGGGCGCTCGGGGCTGCGGGGGGCGGAGGGGCGGGGGTCTCGCTCAGAGGCGGAGGGCGGGAGCTTGGCGGCGCGGGGGTGGCGCGGGGGGCCCTCTGGAGCCGCGCGCCTGACGCGGGTTTCGTTGCGCCGGGGAAGTCCTCCTCTGGCCCCAAGCGGTCAGAGGAGCTGGGCGGTGGGGCGTCCTCCACCTCGCCGGCCCGCCCGGTCCCCCTCCCTCATCCTCCAGGAGGCCGCAACTCGCGTCCCGCGGGCCTGGCCTCAGTTTCCCCGGCTGCTGGGCAGACCCGTAGTCTCCTCTCTAGCTCATGGAGGAGGGGGGGTGATCTCGACAAAGCCGAGAGAAGAGGGGTCGGGGCCTGACGTAGGGGGGCGCATTCGTGTCCAGGCCCCCTCTGGCTGCGCCTCCAACTGGGCCTCACCCTATTTACAACCGGGGAGCCCCAGGCTCAGCCCCCCGCCCGGCTCCGGACCGGCGCAGCGCTGGCCGCGCGCAGAGGAAGCGAAAGCAGGTGGAGGCGGAGGGAGGAGAGCGAGCAGACCTCGGGCGCCATGGGATCCCTCAGACCAGATGGGGAAACTGAGGCGGGGACGGCGGTCCAGGTGCCCTGCGGCTCCTCGGCGTCCCCTTCTCGACCGCCCACCCTGGAGTATGGTGGGGGGGGGGCAGGATTCCCTCCCTATCTGTGTTCTTGTGGCTCCCGGCAGGCGGAGGCCGGGCCGGCAGGGGAGGGGACGAGGACCCGGGGCCGCAGGGACACGCGCACGTCCCCGCGCCCCGCGAACGCCCAGCCCCGGTGCCCCCGCGCAAACAAGAGCCGTGTTTGCCGAGAGCGCGGCGGGCGGCGCGGCCCGGGAGCGATGAGGATTCGATGGAGCCGCGCGCTGCGGCGGGGGCACCGGGGCCCGGGCGGGCGCGGGGATCGATGGGGCGCAGCTGTCGCTGACACGCCCGCGGGAGCATCCACCCCGGCGCCGCCGGCCGCCGGTAAGAAGCTCGGGACGTCCGCCCGCCGGGGGCGAAGCCCCGACGTCGTGGCGCCCCAGGGCCGGTCCTCAGAATGTCCCCGCGCCCAGGGTCCGAACGTGGAACCTCCCCGCGCAGCGCACACAGCGCTGCCAGGACCCCCGGCCGGGCCTGAAAAGCCCAGCACCCTCCCCCCAAAATCTAAATGAAGGCCACTGACCCCGCCCGAACGAAGGCGCCGGAGGCCCGCGGGCCTGCAGGTGCGCGCCAGCCAGGAGTCGGGGGCGCCCGCAGGTTTGCGGGACTGGAACTGGGGGCCGGCGCGGATGCCAGGCTCCGGCGCGACTGGAGTGGGATATTTCCATCGCTTCTATTTATTAAGACCTTACTCTAATAAAAAACAGGGGTGCACAGCGGCCGGTGACTTCCATTTCCATGGGGACAAGTCGAATCGCAAAATCAGCCGTGGACTGGGGAAGGACCTAGGGGAGGCCCTGCAAGGGAAAACCTTGGGTACATCCCCCTCCTATTTTGAGCGACGAGGCTGAGCCGGAGCCACAGGAGAGGAGGTGGGCCGCACTTGATTACAGGGGAGTTTCGAGCTTGGGAGGGGGATGTAGTTAGAGCCGCAGAGAGGGCTGGGCTCCCCGGGTGGGGAGAAGGTCCGAGCTGGGCACAGAGAGGGTGGGCATCGGCCGGGGGCAGCCCAGTGCGCGCAGATGCGGGGGTCCCAGAGTCGATCACCAATTTTCCTGTGGGGGGATACTGAGGCCGGAGAGCTTCTGCGACGTGGCCAAGGTCCGGGTAGGAGCGAGGACGGGGGTCTCCCTGCCCCCATCCAGCCCACCCCTCCCCCGCCGCAATTTGCCTAATGACCCAAGATCGATCAGGGCCTGAGCCACCCGCCTGCCCCGTAGCCAGCTCAATTCTATTTTACTAATTACTAAAAGGCCGCTGGTGGGGGACGCGGTTCAGGGGTTTCAGGGGGCCTCCTCCCTCGCGGGATGCCGGCATATTTGTGTTCAGTCTCCCAGTAGGAGCTCAGCCTCTGGGGGAAGCGAGATCCCCGTTCCCCGAGGGAGTCCAAGTCCAGCCCAGCGTGAGGGGAGGTGCTTGCACGGGGCCGACAGCCCTGCCCCTGCCGAGTCCAGGCGCTCGGGGTGTCCGGAGGCCGCAGAGCCCAGAGGCTCAGTCTCCAAGCCACTGGCTAGAGTCTTTTCCTTCAAAATGGACGCTTTCTTCGTTAGGAAAGCCACACATGCTTGTTGTAAAAAAAAAGAAGTGATAATTGAGCCGGAGAAAATATGTAAAGAAGGAAGCAAAAGGCTGCACGATCGGAACCCCCGTGGAGCACCCCTGCGTGGACATCTGGGGGTCCTTCCTTCCACCTTTGTTTTCGCACCCTGACTCCTGCGCCCGGCCTGGTCTGCGCTCCTTGGGCCTTGGATGTGATCGTTTTATGGAGGCTGATTGATTTTTAGATCCCACGATTATTTTTAATTATCTGTGATTGTTGGAGGGTAGGATTGGGGGGCTCGGGCTCGGCACTGTGGAACCCGCCTCCTAGACTCGATCTGCGTGGGGGAGGGGGATATTAAGTTGTCTGCACCTGCCCCTCTCCCCTCTCTGTCTTCCCACCTGGAAGATGGGTGTAATACTATATAACCCGGGATCCCATAGAAACCCCAGAATGGAAAAGCGCATGGGCCCGGAAGTGGGGGCGTGTTAGCACTTGCACAAATCCGGGGAACCAAGGGGCAAGCCAGGCCACAGCGCTCTCTACCTCGGGCCTGAGGCACGTGGAGAAGGGTGGCTTGACTCCTCCTCAAGGCGGGTGACGATGGAGTGTGTGCCTGGGAAACAGTAGGTGGCTACTAAATGCTGAGTCCTACGCACGAACCACTGACCGGGGTCCCGTTTAGCCCTATCCCACCCCAGGACTTGGATCAGGCCGTTCCACTGTGTGACCCCTGCAGTCTGGGCCGGGGTCATCCAGGGCCCCCAACTCCCTCGCACCCAGTGACAGCAGCCCTCCCTCTCCCACTATGGTGATCAGCACACTTGTGCCTCTGGTTCAAAGCTAGGGCAGGCAGGCAGGCCCTCCCCTCCCCATCGCGCACAGAAAGGGCTCTGCACCCCGGCCAGGCTCAGTGGCTGGTCCACATGCACCCGGGAGGAGGGATGGGGGACGGCTGGCCAGTGGTTTGCCTGGGGGGGCTCCCTGCTAGGCTCTTCTCTCCCCTGGCAGCTTACAGCCCACATCCTCCCCGTTGAGATGGGGATGCCTGGGGGGGGGGGGTCTGGCAGAGGCCTCACTAGCTTTCCCTCCCCCCAGAGGTTACCCTGTGGGGCCAATGATCTGGGGAAGGAGGAAGGGGTGTGGCTGATTTGGGGATCCCCTCCTCCACTCTGGCCTACAGACAGGGGGGCCCTTTGGGGTCTGGCCTGATCACAGGGATGAATCTTACTCCTCCAGAGGGATCATGGAAGGGGACTTCTCTCTGAGCGCAGGAGGCTCCCTGTTTCTCCCAGTTCCCAGGGGTCCCTGGGCCTCAACCGTCTCCAGGTGGCAAGGAAAAGGAGCACCCTCGCCCCCCCCACCCAAAAGGGAAAACCTGGTGTTGGAAGCTGGGGCTTCTTAGGAAGCCGAGAGGACATGTCCTCTGCCTGTGGGCTCTGGAAGAGGACGGGGGGCTCTTTAAGGGTCACCCTCGAGCTGCTCCCACGCTCGCTCGAGATGGAGGAAACTAGAACTTGGAAGTGGGAGGTATCTTTGGCACCCCTGAGGACAGGCGCTCCACTGCACAGCCGGGCAAACTGAGGCCCAGGAGCCCGCACCGGGTTGCAGATCCAGACCCTGGAGGCAAAGGGGCGGGGACCCAGCCTGAGGACCCCGCTTTTCAGCACCAGGCCCCCCAGAGAGGTGGGAAGGGGGCTGTGACTCCGTGTACAGTGCTCCGACAGGGAAAGCTGAGCTTGCAGAGGGACCTGCCTTCTGGGGTCCGTGTGGGCACCAGTGGAGGGGAGGGAACAAGTGGATCGCAGGCCCCCACCGCGCCACATTCCCACGCGGCTCCCTGGAGATGGACTTGGGGGCGGGAGGCGGGAAAGTAACCTTCGTGACCCTCTGGGGAGAGACACGGGAACAGAGAGGCAGAGATGAGGGCCCCAGCCCCACCTCGGCGGAGTCTGCCCTCAGAACCCCGCCCGTTGTGCCCGCGCACGGCTGGCCCCCGGGAGGCCCGGGCGGGCGCAGAGCCAGGGGACCCCAGAAGCCCGAGTCAGGTCCACTCCAGTCCGCCTGGCGCTCGAGGGGGCCGGAGCGGGCGGAGAGCGAGGCGGCGGGAGGCGGCCGAGAGGGGAGCGGGTGGGCGGGGGTGCTGACGTCAGACCCGGGCCCGGGCGCCGGCGGCCGCTCCCCCGCCACATCCTGGTGGCCGCGCTCGCAGCCGGGCCGGGCGGTGCGCCGCGCAGCCGGGCAGCCTCGCGCGCAGCCACCGGGGAGCGGGCGGGGGCCATGCGGCGGCCTTGAGCGCGCCGGGCCGGCGCCGAGGAGCGCGCGCGGCGGGCGAGCGGCCGAGCATGGAGCTGAGCCTGGAGAGCCTGGGGGGCCTGCACGGCGTGGCCCACGCGCAGGCGGGCGAGCTGCTGAGCCCGGGCCACGCGCGCTCAGCGGCGGCGCAGCACCGCGGCCTGGTGGCGCCCGGGCGCCCGGGCCTGGTGGCCGGCATGGCGAGCCTGCTGGACGGCGGCGGCGGCGGCGGGGGCGCCGGGGGCGCGGGCGGCACGGCCAGCGCGAGCGGCGGCGCCGACTTCCGCGGGGAGCTGGCGGGCCCGCTCCACCCGGCCATGGGCATGGCCTGCGAGGCGCCCGGGCTGGGCGGCACCTACACGACGCTCACGCCCCTGCAGCACCTGCCGCCTCTCGCGGCCGTGGCCGACAAGTTCCACCAGCACGCGGCGGCCGCGGCGGTGGCCGGAGCGCACGGCGGCCACCCCCACGCCCACCCGCACCCGGCGGCCGCGCCGCCCCCGCCGCCCCCGCCGCAGCGCCTCGCCGCCAGCGTGAGCGGCAGCTTCACCCTGATGCGCGACGAGCGCGCGGCGCTCGCCTCCGTGGGCCACCTCTACGGGCCCTACGGCAAGGAGCTGCCCGCCATGGGGTCGCCGCTGTCGCCTCTGCCCAACGCGCTGCCGCCCGCGCTGCACGGCGCCCCGCAGCCCCCGCCGCCGCCGCCGCCGCCGCCGCCGCTGGCCGCCTACGGCGCGCCGGGCCACCTGGCCGGGGACAAGCTGCTGCCGCCCGCCGCCTTCGAGCCGCACGCCGCGCTGCTGGGGCGCGCAGAGGACGCGCTGGCTCGCGGGCTGCCCGGAGGCGGCGGCGGCGGCGGCGCGGGCGGCGGGGGCACCGCGGGGCTGCTGGCGCCGCTGGGCGGGCTGGCGGCCGCCGGGGCGCACGGGTCCCACGCGGGCGGCGGCGGCCCGGGCGCGGGCGGCGGCGGCCCCGGGGCGGGCGCGGCGGCGGAGGAGATCAACACCAAGGAGGTGGCGCAGCGCATCACGGCCGAGCTGAAGCGCTACAGCATCCCGCAGGCCATCTTCGCGCAGCGCATCCTGTGCCGCTCCCAGGGCACGCTCTCCGACCTCCTGCGCAACCCCAAGCCGTGGAGCAAGCTCAAGTCCGGCCGGGAGACCTTCCGCAGGATGTGGAAGTGGCTGCAGGAACCCGAGTTCCAGCGCATGTCGGCGCTGCGCCTCGCAGGTAGGAGCGCGCGCGCAGCGGCGAGCCCAGGGCTCCGACTCGGGGCTCCCCAGCACCCAGCAGGGCGGCCGCGGGGCACGCCAGCCCCTTCTCAGGCCGGGGCCGTGCGCCCCGCCGGCTGGCTCAGGGCTCCCGGGCGGGAGGCTGGAGCGTGATCTGTGACCCGGCCCGTCGGTACCGTCGCCAAAAGGGAGAGAGGGGTCGCGCCGCCTTCCCCCCACAGCAGCCCGCCCGGCCCCTCCGGGAATGGGGAGGGGTCCCTGGTTCCTTTTACACTATGGGGAGGATCCCCGAAGCAGCCTGCAAGGTCGCTCATTGTGTGTGTGGTGCGAGGGGCGGGGGGTGGCGGTGCCGAGCCCCAGACGCGCGGCCGCGGTCCGCTCCGGGAGCGCCCCCCCTCCTCCCGAAGAGCCCCCGGCTGCGCTGCCCGCTCCGGGCAGAGAGCCGGGACCGTGCACCGGGGAGGCGGCCAGGGCCGGGCCCGCGCTGAGCCCTCGGCCCCAGCGCGCGCTTCTTTGTAGCTCGGCCTCAGCGATCGATAGCCCCCTCCCCCTCTCCGGCCGCTGGCAAAGGTCACCCGAGAACGCGCGGGGGAGGGGCGGCCCGGGGGACCCTCGCCCGCGCGGCCCGGAGGCCTTCACACCCCGGCCGGCCGCCCGGCGCGGTTGCTTCTGGCTCGGGCGCGCGCCCTCCTGCCTGCCTGGCTTTTCCGTTTTGTGTTTCCCTCATTCTACCTCTGTCTGCCGGGACACACTGCTGTCTGTTTTTCGCTTGCTCTGCTTCTGCTCCTGTTCCTCATCCTTTCTCCTACTCTCCGTTGCTCTCTCCGTCTCTCTCTCTCTCTCTCTCTCAGGCTGACTCTCAGCCCCCGGCCCCCTGGAGACCAGCTCCCTTCCCCCCCCTCCCAGCTGACAACAGCTGGGTCCACACCTGCCCGCAGCGAGGCCGCCTGGCCGGGTCCCCTTCTTCTGGGTGCCTGTGGGGTGCAGGAGAGCCCCTGCCACTGTCCCTACGATGGGCCTGACTCGGAGGGGGGTGTCTTTCCCCGGCCGCAGGGGGAGGGGGCTGCAGCTGCCCCAGCCGTGGGGACAATAGCCGTCTCAGTGGCCAGATCGATCGCTTCTCTGCGCACAGGGGCAAGTGGAGCTGGAGCGGCGGGTCTCAAACTAGGCGCCCCCCGGGCGGGCGGGGAGGCAGGGACAGATCGGAGCCTCCAGTCCACCCAGGGAAGGGGAGGTTGGGGAGAAGGGGCACCGCTGAAGGGCGGAGACGGGTCTGTGTTTGTTCCTCCCCTCCCCCAGGCATACGGACAACCAGGGGGGAGCGCGCACTCACGCGTGGCCTCGGTTTCCCCGGTCTGCAGCGTGAGGCCACTAACTGAGCCTTCTGTAGGCTTCTTAGAGTCTCCACTTTAGGAAACGGGAAAATAAATTCTCCCTCCTACATGGCAGCTGACCCAGGGTGACACGCTGGAAATGGCGTTAGGAACCTAGACAGGGCTTGTGTGCCAGCAAAACCTGTTCGGTCCTGCCCCACATGGCAGGACCCGGGGTGCTCTCAGGGGCCCCTCGGTCACAGCAGCGCGCCCCCACAGCCTGCTCTGGGCCACATAAGCGATATCGGGAGCGGAAACACACCCCCTACGCTCTGGCCACAGCCGTAGCTCGAAGGTGGTGGACACTAAGTGGCACTCGTGGCCTCTGACCACAGCGCAGGTAGCGCAGGGAACAGGGTGTCCGACTTGGGCGCACCCCAAAGAACACAGGCCACTTTCCATTTTTCTCACCGCCACCTTAAGTAACTTAAGGGCCCATTCCCGTATTCAGCCGCACCTTTCAGGGCCCAGAAAGGTCGGCCAGTGCGCCCCAATGACAGACCCCGGGTGAGGAGTCCCGGTGGGGGGCGGTGGGGGGTGCTGTGGGCAGAGACGCGCCTGGGGCATCCCTTCCGACCCCCCTGCTCCGGGCGCCCGACCCTGGGCGCCCCCCACCCCGCAATTCGCTCACACTCCGGGCCACGTCTACACCACGGGGCTCGGCCTGGGAGTTAGAGGTGGCCCGGCCACAGCCGCAGGCGAGGGGTAATTAGGCGCCGGGCAGCGCAGGGGCCTTTAGTTCCGGTCGCTGCGCAAATGAAAAGCGGTTAAGTGGCGGCAAATCGTGGCGCTTAGGGGGAGGCAACGCGGCGCGTCTCCCTCCCCAACGCTGCGCTCCACAGGCATGGCCTGGAGCGCCCCCAGGGTCCCGGCCCCCCAGCCCCCGCGGCAGGACTCGTCGCCCCGCCGGTGCTGGCCCCTCCGTGGGCGCGGCGCCCCAGTCCTGTCCGCACGCTCACCTGCCTCCGGCCTCCCTGGCCTCCCTGCTCCCAGCGGGGCCACCCGGTGACAGACCGCGGGCGCCGGGGCCAGGAGACAGGACGACACAGGTAGAGAGATGGACACGGAGAGGCAGGGATAGGTAGGCAGGGACAGAGCGACAAAAACAGAGAGAAAAAAGACAAAACTGGAGACAGAGAAACAGACAGAAACAAAGATGGGGACAGAAAGAGAAACCAAAGCAGAAACAGAGAAAGACAAAGAGAGACAGGGAGAGAGACAGCGACAGAGAAGGGAAAGCACTGAAAAGAAGAGTCGAGAGCCCCCAAGGGCACTGAGCTCGGTCCCCTCAGCCTGGGTCTCTCCCCACCTCTCTCCTTCCCTAGTCTGGGGCCTCGGGGAGGAGGGTTGGTGTCTTTGTTTCTGAGCACCTGAGAAATCTGGCCAGGCAGACCTCAGGGCCCACCCCACAGCCCCGAGCCTGCCCGTGCTCTGTGCCTCAGTTTACCCATCTGTAAAATGTGGGGGGTGGGCGGAGCCAGGTTCTGGGTTTAACATTCTGAGATTCTGGGACCTGCTAGTCCGGGCAAGGCCCATCCTGCAGCCCCCTAACCCCACTGCCACTGGGGGCCTCAGCTCCCAACCCCACTCCAGGGTCCTGGGAGTGTGAGGCTTGCCGGCGCCTCCTCCTGGGTCCAGCTCAAGCAGGAATGGTGGGAGGGGTGCGGGGACTCTCGGCTGGGGCGGGGTGGTCCATGAAATTGCCGTCTCTAATTCATCACTGCTGCTGGTCAGTAGCTTTGGCCGTCTTCAAATATTGTTTAAATTGCGACTCTGGAGGAAAAGTATTTTTTGTAACTAATCAGAAAAAATATATATGTAAAATAAATATCCGATGGAGGCGATTGTCGTCCTCCTTGCCTCACTGGTGAGTCGGGTGCCCAAAACCCTGAGGGGTGGTGGAGACCAGCCTGCGGAAACTGAGGCCAGGAGGGAACCGCTTCTGGAACCAAGACGCTGGTGGGGGCGGCGACCCCGGGCCGGGCTGGGGGTCTGGAAGGGACGATAATGGACAGGAAAAGGCAAAGCAGCTCCTCTGCCCAGGGTAAGGCAGCCACTGCCTGCCCCCAGCCTCTTCCACCACTTTGCAGCCACCATCCCAGACTTGGGGAGGGAGCGACGAGGGGGTGTCTGAGCATGAAGGGACCCAGCCCAGCAGGTCCGACCAAGTCCCACTGGGAGGGCTGGCCGTGCACCTTCCCTGAGCTCCCGCCCAGGGACCTCCCGTAAAAACCTCGCCTTGAGGGGCAAGGGGCCCTCACGTCTTAGAGACCCCCCCACGACGTCCCATCAGGGGACTTGACCCCCTGGGCCTCACCTGGGCTCCCTCCCTCACTGGCGGGGTGGGGGGTGAGGGTCTGAGGCTCAGTTTCCTCACCTGAAAAATGGACCCAGTAAGACGCCCCCAGTAAGACGCTGCCCACAGTAAGGAGCCTGTGGAGGTTTTCTTATCAGCCGCTCCCTACGGAGACCCTCAGGGCGCAGTCCCAGCCCCTGTACCCTGAGGCCACCTGGCTTAACCACTCCCCACACGCACCTCTCCTCACCTTCAGGGGGGCCCCCACGGCAGCCTGGGATCTGGGAGATGCACAGAGAGTGGCCAGGGAGTCGGGGAGGGATCTGGGGGGGCACAGGCCCCCACAGCGATGCATGGCGTGAGGGATTCCGGGTCTGGGATTGTGTGTGTCACAGCCCTGTGGGCTCTGCAGATGCTCAGGGCGACCCTGGGTCCCCCCACTCCCAAACCGGGCCCTCCTTCCAAACCGCAAAACCTGGCTGGGACAGCCCCAGGAAGCTGCCCAGGTTCAGGAATTCTGCACTCCCGCCATGCAGACAGGGAAACGGGGTGGGGGCTGGCTGGGGTGCCTGAAGCCTCCCCCTCTCCTTGGCTCAGCCACCGGGAATGAGAGATGGAATCATCTGGAAGGACCACTGAAACTGGATGTGATTATTGTGCCCACTTTGCAGAGCAGCAAGCCGAGGCCGAGAGAAAGGAAGGCAGTTGCCAAAGC
This sequence comes from Potos flavus, assembly GCA_028534135.1. NCBI lineage: Eukaryota > Metazoa > Chordata > Mammalia > Carnivora > Procyonidae > Potos > Potos flavus. The sequence goes on along the minus strand of CM052898.1, from coordinate 645,805 downwards.
CACCCACACAGTGTCGGACGGAGCCAGTTCAGCAGGAGGGAGAGGACTCAGTTTCCCCAGTAGGAAACAGCCTGCCGTGGGGTGGGGGGTGCAGCCCCTGATCGCCTGAGTCTGGAGGGGCTGAAAGCAGGGCCTGGGATGCCCGGGTTCCCACCTCCTGCGAAAGAGGAGACACTCCAGGCAGGTGGTCCAGCGGGACACAGGCTGGAAGAGGCCGCAGGGGACTGAGGCCAAGGACAGGAAGCTGTCTCTCAAGGTCACGGCAAGCTCCAGTTTCTAAGCAGCTTGGATGACCCTCAGGCAGCTGGACGGTGGGGACGGGCTGGCGAGGCCTGCATGTCTCCACCGGGCTCCTCTGAGGGTGACAGGATCGTGGGTCCACATGAGCCCCCCCAGGGAGGGTGTGTGGGGACCAGGTCCCAGCTTCCTCCCACCCAACTCAGAGCCACCAGCACCCCGCCAAACACGCCCTCACTGAAGCTGTCCTCAGGATCAGCCTGGGCTCGGCATTGGATTTCCAGCCCTCCCTGAGTCCCAAGCCCAGTAACCCTTTCCTGTCCGTGTCCGAGAGTCCGAGAGACAGGGACAGTCACCCCTGCATAACAGGTAAGCACATAGGTCCGCACAGTGAGGGGCCGATGCTGCTTTTCCTTTATTCTCAAGTCCCCTTAACCTAACATCCCAGAACTGGGCGCTGTCCTCCCTAACTTCTCTCTCGTTTTGTGCTTCTTCCCTATCAGCCATCACCACTCTAGTCTGAATGACCCACCTCTGGGGCTGCTTCCCTCTCCTCCTGCTGCCCTCTCCTTCCAAGCCAGGTCACTTTGGAGCTCATCACACCCCTGCTTAGCATCCTGCCACGTAGCCCCCCATAGACCCTAAGAGGCAGAGGAAGCTCCCTGCACACAGTTACGGAAGCCCTAGCTTCTGGCTGGTGGATCCTCGAGGACAAAGGATGGGAGGCGGGGAAGCCGGGAGCGGCTGCAACGAGCGATGCTGGCCCGGGCGCCTGGCCTGCGTCTTTGTGTGTAGCAGGAGGCTCGGCTTAACCAGGGAGCTCAAGCTGGTTTGAATCAAGTTTTTAATTAAATATGGCCCTTGATCAATAAGGAAGGCAGCGCTAGTGGGGGAGGGGAGAGGCTAGGCCCCAGCCAGGGGCTGCCTGGGAGACCCGAGGGACCTTGGGCAGTGTGGGGCACCTGCGGCCTCAGTTTCCCCTCTGCCAAGTAAGTGTAGGTGCGGGTGGGTTGGGGAGACAAAACGGTCCAGCCTGTGGACTCTTGCCTTGTGGGCAGAGGTGGGGGGGGTTCCGTTAGACCCAACAAGTCACAGACTCGCAGCAGACGGAAACAGGGACAAGGAGATGGGTCCGTGACTGGTGACTGCGGAAGGGATGTGCAGGGGACGCAGAGGCAGGTGCGCAGGGGGACGCAGGCGGAGTTGCTCTCCCGCCGCCCGTGTAGACGCGCACAGGTTCGCACATTCGCAGTGGGACAAGCGGGGCACGCTCTGGCTCAGGAAGCCCATCCGTCTTCTTGCTCGGATCTGGGTCTGGCGTGTTGGGGGCAGCATGCGGCGCGGCCGGGCGGGAGGGCTCCCCCTCTATCCCCCAGACCTGTGCTGGCGACTGGGTCATCCACGCAGCCCGGCTGGGCTTGCCGGAACACCTGTCTGGAGCGTCTAGTTACTGCCCGGCCCTACTCCCCAGTGCTTGGGGGCTGAGAAAGGGTCGCCTCCGACGACAGTGACAGGGGAGCCGGGCCGCGCTTCTCCGAATGCCAGGCGCATCCGCGCGCCTGCTACTGCTGGGGGAAGCGTCAGTGCCTCAATTTCCCCCACAAGGCGAACGCCGGCCCGCATTGCCGCGGAGGCCACGGAGATGTGCCGCAGGCCGCACCTCTGTCCTCGGCGGGCGTGGAGACCCGCTGAAGCCGGAGAAGCCCGCGGTGCACTCGCGGGCCGCAGGCTGGCGGCCGTGAGGAGACCCCAGGCCCCGGTATGGCACCCACGCTGGGGCGGCGGCGGCCGGGGGGCGCTGGGCTGTGCGCTCCGGGCCTCGTGGGCGCAGCGCCGGGAGCGCGGACCACCGAGCGCGGGCTCCCCGGGACTGGGGCGGGGGCGCTCCGCGTAAGCCTGGACGGGGCGGCGGCGTCTGAGGCCTGTGACCGCGGGCTAGTCGCTTCTCCCCGCGCCGCTCCGTGCCCCGCACGGAGACCAGAATCCCCAGCCTGGTGGGAGCGCAGGGACTGGATAAAGAAACAGGCTCGCAGACGCAGCGGGAGCCCCGGCACAGCCGCCGCTCTCTCCCTCCGCCGCCTCCCTAAACAAGGCTGGAGCATTATCTTCAGTGGGGGGCGCGTTCGCCGCCTTCCAGATTTACGGGGAACAAGACGGCGGCCTCCACGACCCTCCTCCCTGCAGCCCCGTTTCCATGTGTCCTTGCGCAGAGAGGCCGCTACGGTGCTCGGCCCTTCTCTTCTTTTCCTCGTTTTAAACAACGCGTCGGGCAAGCGGGTTCTGTTTTGCTTCCTTCCCCACGACACCCAGAACATTCCACGTCGGGAAAGAGAGTGCCTCCAGGGTTGTTTGCCCGCGCTACATCCCGTCTCCCTCTTTCCCTGGCCACCTCCTGGCCAGAGGAGAGTCAGGCCATTCCAGAAGGTTCCGGGTCAGCCCTCCTCCCCTCCCAGCCGGTGATGCATGGGGGGGGGGGCCCTGTTCTGGTTAGTTTTTCCTAATCGCTGAAGTGCTGGGTCCCGCCCCCCTTTCTGGGTTGGCCTCTCTGTTCTTTTTTCTTATCACTGGTTCCTTTCCCGTCATCGTTTTCAAATCCATTTCCAGCTGCTGGCCACTGTGACTTCTTAATAGGTTTTTAAAAAGAAACGCTGTGCGCGGGTTGGGGACGGGTGTGTCGCACACCCATCGGTGTCCCCCGTGTGAGGGGTCTCCACGGCTCACAGTCTAAGGGTGAGCTGCCCCCAGACGCCCCAGTTCCCCGACTCCAGGCACTGCACCCTCCAGATGGAGCCCGGGGGGGGGGGGGCTGCGGAAACGCTCATTTCCCTGCAAAGTCTTTGAAAGGCTCAGAACTAATTTGAAAACGTGGCCATTAAAATCCCATCTGGGGGAGCAGTGGGTGGGGAGGAAGGCTGGACGCTGGCTGGAGGAGGGGTGTGCCGGCCGACAGGGGAGGGGAAGGCGAGGAAGGGGCAGGAGTGGACGGGCCATGAGGACGGATGGGGCACTGCTGAGGCCTCTGAGGGTCCTCGGCTGAGGGCAGGGGTCTGGCTGTGCACCTCTGTCCTTGGAGATGACTCGGCGCCCACCATGGGGACCCGGTCGGGCTCCCCCAGGGGTACCGGGTATAGATAAAGAGGGTCCGGGTCCGTGTATGGACTCCAGGCCCCCTTAGTGACTCGCTGTGTGACCTTGGGCGAGTCACCCACCATCTCTGGGCTGGGAGGCCACGGGGCAGGCTTCAGGGCAGCCCAGGCCGGTGGGGACAAGCCATCAGGGTGGGGGCACCAGGGCTCCCCACATCTGGGGCCTGGGCAGCTGGTGGCTGGGGCGGGACGCGTCGCCAAGGAAACCAGTCATCATCCCAGCCGGAGACCGGGCTCGTATTGAATTGTCTATTCCTAGAAGCCTAAGTCGAGCACAGGAGGTGGTCGGCGGGGAGGGGACAGCGGCTCCAGCGCCTGCCTGCGCCCACACCTCGCCGGTGGACAGGCGCTCGGTGCAGGGGTGCGGGGGGAGGGCACGCAGAGCGGGCTAGGTGCTGCCTAGAGGGACAGGCGCCCCCACCGCTGAGTTCCGGTGCCTCCGTCCAGCTCCTGTCCTCCCCCGCCAAACCCGGCCCTCCCCAGTCCCCGGGGCGTCACTAGGCCCCCTCCCCATCCAAGCTCCGGGCTAGATGGCCAGGCCCACCCTGCGCATCCAGCTCCGTCCCCGCCTGGGCCTCCTGGAACCCAGCTGGGCTCACGGCTTCCCCTCCCAGCCCTGGCTCGAGCCGCCTCCACCCCTCACTGCTCCCAGCCGGGCAGCCGCGCCCTGTTTCGGAACAAGTCAGCCCAGGCTTTCCGTCTATCCCTGGGTCCTCAGTGACCCGTCTCAGGCACCAGAGAGCGGCTGCGGGAAGTGAGGCGCCCCAGCAGCACTTGGGACACAGTAGGTGCTTGATAAATGCAGGAAGCAGGCCAGGAGGAAAGGACCGGGCCCAGGGTCCCGCCTCGGCGCCCCTTCAGAGCACGCGTCCCCGATGCTCATGCCCCTGCCTGGCCGGCGGCCCGCTCCCGCTGACAGACGGGGACCTCGTGATCGCCGGTCCCTGTGCTCGCCTGATCGACCAGGAAACCAGTGGGCACAGAGTGTGTGCAAGACCCCCAGCCCATGGAGCCAACGCCCTGCGCCCCCACAGCCGGGGCGGGCAGCCGGGAGCCACCTGAGGGTCTGCGTGGGCCCCGGGGGCCGCATCCCACCCGCCCAGACGCAGTGAGCCTCCTGGGGGGGCGTGCACGTCTGCTGCCCCCCAGCCTCACCACCTCACACCCCCAGTTTTCCATGCTGCTGCCCCCTGACATTCACCTGTCATGCAGACGTCTGCTGGCCCCTGGGTGGGTCTTCCTGCACACCCTCTGGGCTCTCCCCTCCTCACCCCTCCAGATCCCGTGCCCCTGCCCACGGCCCAGCCCGTCGCGTGGGTGACTCTTGCTGGGGTCAGGTCACAGGATGTCCCAGTTACTTGGTTACTTGCCTCAATCACACATCGCCCTACACCCTGCCAGGCGTCTGTGGCAGCCCCATGTGGACACCCCAATAGGATGGGGGGGACAGGCAGATGCCTGCATGGGAAGCCCACTGGAGTGGCACTCCCCCAGCCCCAGGCACCCACTCCTGCCCGGTTATGTGGCCCAGACACGGTGGACCTCTGGGAGAGGGGATGGGAGGAGAGAGGAGGAGAAGGAGCAGTGAGAGGAGGAGGGAGAGGGAGAGGAAGGAGAGGAGGAGGAGGAGCGGATGGGAGGAGGAGAGGGAAGGGGAGGAGGGGGAGCAGGGAGAAAGGGAAGAAGGGGAAGGGATGGGAGGAGGGGGAGAAGGAGAAGGGGGAGGGGGAGAGGGGGAGCAGGGAGAGAGGGAGGAGGGGGAAGGGATGGGAGGAGGGGAAGAAGGAGAGGAGGGGGAGGAGGGGAAGAGGGGGAGCAGAGAGAGAGGGATGAGGGGGACGGGATGGGAAGAGGGGGAGGAGGGAAGGTGA
>CM052898.1:625000-640051 GCA_028534135.1 Potos flavus | reverse complement strand
TTTGGGTTTCCAAACCGAGGACAACCCTAGTTTAGAAAAAGGAGGAGCCTAGAGCAGGCCAGTGCGGGATGGTGGGCCCTGGTTTATTAGCAAAAGGGAAGGGCGCGGAGCCCCGGGTTCCGGGCAAGGCCCCGCGCGCGCAGGTGCACGGCCCCGGGACTCCCGCGGCCACTACAGGGATGACAGCGTCGTCTCCGAGGGGGCGGGCTCCCGGCGCGCGGGCGGCCGGTCCGCGGGTGGGGCTCCCGCGGCTGCGGGAGGAGTCTGGCTGGGGAGCGGCGCCGTCCCCTCCCGGGGGGACTGGAGCAGCTGCTGCCAGCTGGAGGCCCAGCTCTTCCACGGGGACCCCTTCTCCTCCAGCGGCGCCGCCGGGCTCTCCGGAGGCGGCTGGCCCGGGGGCTGCGCCGGGGCCCCCGAAGGCGGCAGCGACTCCTGGGAGGACGCGGACGGCCGGTCCTCGGGCGGGCCCGCGTGCTTGAGGGAGCAGCTCCGCCCGTCGGCGGCGGCGCACGAGCTCGCCGTGCGCGCGGGCTCCTCCGACGACACCTTGCCCTGGTGCGGGGGCCTCTTCCTCCCCAGCAGCGACACCTTCCTGGAGAACCGGAACGAGTCCCTGACGCCCGGGGCCAGCTCTTCTTCAGACGGGATGGGGATCGTGCGATCAGCCAGCACGTCGCTGTCGAGCCCCGGGGCCTTGCGCAGAATGGTGCCCTGCGTGATGAGGTCCGCGTAGCCCTCGCGGTGCGAGAAGGCGTAGCTGGAGCGCCGGCCGCGCGACCCCCGGGGCAGGTAGGGCCCGGGCTCCACCGTGATGATCTCGCTGGGGGCCTCCTCCCCCTTCTGCAGAGCGCAGCGGAGAGCCAAGGTCACCCGGCCCCCGCCGTTCTCGGGTCACCCGCCCGCAGCGGGCACCGTTCAGAGCCCTTCCGCCGCCGCCACCGACTGACCGTTCCCTACCCGAGTGGAGCCAAGTAGAGTCCTCTCGAGACTGACCTTGGCCCAACCCATCAGTCCTTCCCTGGGACCTGACCCCGACCGGCCACCAGCGGCCTTGGGTGCCCTCTGGTGGCGAAACAGGACAGGCGCGCCTGGGACAGTCAGGTGTCCAGCCCACGGGGCAGAAGATGGCAGCTTCTGGCCACGTCTTGGTCCATTATTCCAGTCAATTCTAGGGCCCATCGCAGCTGCAATCCGCCCTTCTAGGTTTGGGACACAAAATGTCCCACCTCCACCATCTCTACGCGCACAGCTCCACGGCAGGAAGCACACTCACACCCCCACCCCCCGGCTCCAGAACCTTCCATCTCCCCACACGGAGACTCTGTCCCCACGAAGCACGGACTCCCCACCCCCTGCCCCAGCCCCGGCTCCCACCCTCTCCTCTCTGTCTGCGTGGACGGGGCTCCTCTGGGGACCTCCCGGGAGTGGGGACGTGCGGGATATGTCCTTCTGGGTCTGAGCCCGGTGTCCTCAGGGTCCCTCCACATCGTGGCGGGGGTCGGGGTCCCTCCCTTCCTGAGGCTGGACCGTGTTCCCGCGTGGGGACGGACCGCGCTGTGAGTGTCCATTCATCCTTCAGTGGACACTTGGGGCACTTCTAAGTCCCTTCTCTTCTCTAAGCTATTTCCAAGTTGCTCTGTCGTCTGAACCCCCAAGCCCCGGCCATCTGGGCATGGATCCTGTTAGTCGGTCCCCCTGAGGGCCCTGGGTGTGCGCCGGGCTCTCCATCCCTCCCGCCCCCGGCCCTGCATCTTGGGAGTTTCGGCTCCCAGCACAGGCTCTGGCTGCGGGGTCCCAGGAGTGTGTGACGGGGACTGGCCCCCTCACCTTGGGGGCCGCCTTCTTGAGGGCTTGGCAGATGACCCGCAGGGCCAGCGCGGGCAGGGTGTTCAGGGACACGTTCAGCAGGATGACCAGCAGGATGGAGGGGTGGGACAGCACGTTGCGGTCAGCATCTGGTGACATGTCAGGGTCACGGCCAGGCCCCAGAGCCTGCCGGGTGCCCCCTCCTCCTGACAGCCCACCTCCCCGCTCTCCCTCTGCCCCCAGGACACCTTTGTGCCAACTCCCGGAAGGCCCCGACCCCCCTGCGTGGCACCACCCCAGGCCCCCGCGAGAACACAGAGTCTGGGAGAGGGGCACGGCAGGCGCGTGGACAGGGCCGCACCCGTCTCCAGGGCCCGCCACCCCGGTCCCTGCTGGGGGCTCACACAGAAACGGGAAGGTCTTGGGTGAGATCTGGAAGAGCCAGAAGCTCTGGGTGGCTGAAGTGGCGAGCACGTAGAAGAAGAGACTGAGGAAAATGGCGAGCACGGACAGCAGCGTCCAGTATCTGATGATCAGTATGACCTGAAGGGGGACGGAGGCTCACGCCGGCGGCAGGGCCCCACGGAAGGGCCCCGGTCCGCGGAGGGCACATGTGAGGCCCCCTCAGTGGCTCGTGCCCGAGGCCCCCCTGGGGCGGGACCGGCTGGGGGGTCCTGCCTACCTCCATGGTGATGGACAGCAGGCCCGACATGGCCACGACCACAGCGAAAGACTGATAGTCGCTGAAGCTGACAGGCCCGGCCGAGTCGTGGCTGACCCACAGGGTCACGAAGAAGTTGACCAGGGAGGTGCCCGTGCCGTGGGCGAGGGCCTGGAGAAAGACCCAGTAGTTAAAGAGCTCGTCCTTCTGGCCTGCGACATACAGCTCGGGCAGCTCCAGGCTCCGCTCGGCACTCACGTCCTGGGGGTGGGGCACGGGGGGGGAGCGGCAGGCTCTTGGGACCAGGTGGGGAGTGGGGGACGGCCCCATCCCCAAGCCAGGCCCCCCGGGGGGAGGGGGGAATGCAGGGCGAACGCGGGAGCATCTCCAGGGACGGAGGAGGCGAGGCCTGAATCTGCTCACCTGCTCGAAGAGTCCGATGTAGAGAACGGGGAGGGTGCTGTAGAGCAGATTGAAGAGGGCCAGGAACCAGCCTTCATACAGAGGCTGGCGGGGAGGAGACGGAGGGGGCGCTCGGTCAGCCTTCCGCCGGCCGCAGAGAGAAGCAAGGCTTTACCCGAGGACCCCGCCCAAACCAGCTGGACGCCCAGGGAGGCTTCCAGGTGCGCAGGGAAGTCGAGTTATAAGGAAGGCTGGTGCTAGGACCAGGGCTGCGCTACCTGAGGCCGGGTGAAGACGGGAAGGTGAGAGGCAGAGAGGAAAAGCAGGATCTAATTATTGCAAAACTGCACCTTTGGGGCCTTGTTTTAATGGGATGGCTTCGGTGTACAAATACAGGGGGGGAAACGGCTAGAGGATGTGGGGTGTTTGCGTCATTCTAGGTTTAGGGGAGCCCCGTGTGGAAGAGCTCTCCCATTGACGAAGCCAATCCCGTGACCAGAACGTGAGCATTACCTCTGGAAACCCCCCGATGGGCCTTCTGGTTTTGAACAAATAAGTGAAAACAAGAAAATTCACAAGAATCGAATTTCTCACCGCTGGAGAAAAGAATCACCAACGAGTACATGGAAAAGGCGAGGCTGAGCCTTGTGCCGCGGGACTGGAATCGGATGTACACAGGCACAGAGAGGACAGACAGACGCGGGGACAGATGTGTGTCTCTACAGGTCGATATGTGTGCACTTCCCGGCTCTCGCCGACCGAGAGCAATCCAGTAGCACCCCAGTCCCGGCGAGCACACCCGGCACTTCAAGCTTGGTGTCTAATTGCCATGAGCCAGGACCCCTTCCAGGAAATACAACACGAGCGCGGAGCCTCCTGTGGCCCCGGAAAGCAGGGGTGCGCGCAGAGAAGAGCGGGCACGTGTCAAAAGGGACAAATTGGGGACAATCCGAGCAACAATGTATACAGTAAAAAAAATACCCACGAGTCTACACTGAGAGAAATAAATATTGGAGAGTAAGCCACAGTTCTTCCATTTAACAAATGTGGGCGTGTGGGGTCGGGGGGGGGACTAAACGCAGTCCGGCAGAGATCCCTGCTTTCAACACTGCTATTCGACATTACACTGGAAGTCCTCGACAGTGCGACTAGGTAAGAAAAAGAAGTAAATGCTATTCAAATAGAAAAGGAAGAAGTAAAACTATCTCTATTTGCAGAGGACATAATTCTATATGCAAAAAAGTCCCAAAGGGATCCATAAGAAACCTACGAGAGCCAATGGCCAGACTCGGCAAAGTTGCAGGGCACAGACCGAAAATCAAAAACACTCGTGTTTCTAGACACCAACAAGGAACAATCCCAAAAGCAAATTAAGAAAACAACTGCACTTATAGAAACATCTGAAAAATATCTATAAATTAAAAAGTAAAAGGAACAAACAATATATATTTATCTGGGGAGCCTCTGTAAAGCTCCGCCCTCAAGCCCCTGAGTTTCGGTGACGGGAAGCTCACTCCTTCTCACAGCTGGCCATGTGCAGACGACTTCCTTCCACGGGGGGCAAATCAGTGCCTGGGACCCTTGTAGAGCTCCAGAGGGCCCCCGTCACCTTCACCGTGACACTGCCTAGAGCCTTGTAGTCCGGGACCCAGCCCCACGCTCTTATCTCCTCTGGGGTCCTAGGTCTCCCCTTGGGTCCCCTAGAAGGACAGACATCGGGGCATCTGCCCTGCCCCTGCTTCAAAGCTCCAATTTGCCCAGTACCCCTGAGAACACTGGGCCCGGAGGGGGCGTGCGGCCGCGGCCCTCGCGGGGCTGATGGAAAGCACACCTGGGCGGTGAAGCCGCTGTAGAAGGCAAACCAGATCTGCACCATCATGCTGGCCACCGTCTTGTAGATGAAGTAGCGCAGGAACTTGCAGACCCGCATGTAGGACCAGCGCCCGTGCACCAGCAGCAGCCGCTTCAGGAAGCAGAACTGGGCCAGCACGTAGTCGCTATTCTGCACCGCCTGCATGCCCTCCTGCCCCGCCAGCCCCACGCCGATGTCCGCAGCTGCCGGGGACACGCGGCCCGTCAGCCTGGGCCGCCCCTGCCCCCCCCCTGCTCCCCCACCCCCGGCTGCCCACAACCCACTCTTGATCATGTTGATGTCGTTGGCGCCATCCCCGATGGCCAGGGTCACCACGCGCTGGTATTTCTTGACCAGCGCCACGATCAAAGCCTTCTGCTTGGGCGTCACCCGGCAGCAGATGACCGCTTGGCACTGGGAGGCCAGCTCCACGAAGGCCCGCTCCCGCCGCACCTCGGGGCTCTCGCTGGTGCTGGAGCCCGTGACCTGCGGCGTCAAGCCGGTGGCCCTCAGCTGGATCCCGAGGGTCCGCCACATCAGGGACATGCGCCGGGCGTGCAGGAAGTCCGCCCTCTGCTCGTCCGGCTCCTGCCACGACTCGTCCCCGTCCGCGTTCACGGTGTGGACCAGCGCCCGGGGCTCCTTGCGCAGGGACAGCAGGAGCTGGTCCTGGCCATGGGGGACGGGGTGCAGGGGGCGCATCACTCTGCCTGCACCCCTCCACTCCGGGGGCGCCCCAACCCGGCCCCTGAGCGGACACTGACCAGGAACTCCCCGCTAATGACCATGGCCACCTTGACATGTGGCAGGAAGCGGTTCTTCCGATGCCCTTGGCCACGCGGCACGTTGTTGTTGGTCTCCCAGTAGGCTTCCAGGATGCGGCTGCGGGGCCGGCCGGGGCTCAGCCACGCGGCGGGCACCGGCGCCCCTCCACTCCCTTCCCGGCTGGGCCCGGGTCTCCCCCCCGCCCCCCGGGAGTCCAGCCAGGCAGAGGCTGAGGGCCCCTGCAGACCCCGGGAGCCCCGCTGCTTACACGATCTCCTTCTCCTCCAGGATGAGCATGCTCTCCGAGAGCAGCTGGCAGGCGAAGCCGATGTTCACCGCGGTCTCTGCAAACCCGCCCGGCTCAGCCGCGCCGCAGCCCCGGGCTCGGGGCCACGCCCACCCCGCGGTGTAGAGCCAGCGCCCCCCCCCGCCCGCCACACCAGCATGCCCCTCCCCCGGCCGAGAGGATTGGCTCCGAGGGAGGCACGTGACTCGGGCCAGCCAATGACAGCCGGCCCTGATGTTTTTGGCGGCGGCTCCGCGCAAAGGGGCCCCCACCTCCCTCCGGCCGAGGCTAGGCTCCTGGAGGAAGGGAGTCTGGGGGCCACGGCCAAGGGGTCACTGGACGTGGCAGGCCTAGGCCCCCTGGGCACTTCTTGGAACCCACAAAGATGGCTTAATTTCTTTTAAAATCAGAAGAAAAAAAGAAGATAATGCAGCTTGGATATTTGTCTTTCCAGGAACGCAGCTGCAAATTGTCATCTTAAATACTGCGCGGTCTGTGCCCGGTGCCCACGGGAGTCGGACGCAGCCCTGTCGGCGCGCACGGCCAGCGGGCCCCGAACGACCCGAGCCCTGGGCAGCCTCCGGCGCGCGCCCCGCCTTCTCGGAGCCCTGCGTGGCCCATGTGTCGCATGCGGGTAACGAGGCCAAAGGCTCAGGAGTGCTTGCGAGGGAGGTGTCGGGGGGGCGTGGGGGACCCGGGCACTTCGAATTGTTCCCCTTTCTCCCTTCCCCACACGAGGTGGAGGGCGAATACGGGCCTGGACCCGGGCGGTGGGACAGGCCGTCGGGGGCGCTCCAGGCGGGGGAGGAGCTCTCGCCCACCCGGCCCCTTTCTCTCTGTGGGGCGTGGCCGCCCTGGGACCCACCTTGCTTATCCCCTGTGAGTACCCACACTTTGATGTTCCCCTGCTTGAGACACTTGATGGTGTCGCACACGCCGTCCTGCAGTCTGTCCTCGATGGCCGTGGCTCCCAGCAGCTAGGGGTGGGGGCAGACTGAGTGGGGACCCGGCTCCCCGGCAGAGGTGGGGGGCGGCGGCCGGCCCTCCGCACCCCGCGCACCTGGAGGCCCTGCTCCATCTCCTCGTACACCTGGTGCAGGGCGTGGGCCCGGTTCTGCAGCAGGATGCTGGCCTCCTGGTGCCGCTGCCGCCACTCCTCGTACATGTCCTCGTCCACCTCCTTGTACGCCAGGCACAGGGTCCGCAGCGTCTGCTCAGCGAAGGACTGGGGGCCGGGGGCGGCGCCGCCGCGTCACCGCCCTTCTCCCCCAGACCTTGCCCCCCCCATGCTCGGCTCTGTCCGGTCTCCGCACCTCTGCCCCTGCCCTTCCTCCTGCCAGCAGCACCTCCCTTCGCCTGGCACCGGCAACTTCTAACTGTTCCTAAGACCTTCCCTTCCCACCCCCTCATCAGTCCCAGAGCCTCCCTGTCCTCCCTAGGCTTAGAAATGTCTGGACCCGGGGCACCTGGGTGGCTCAGCGGGTTAAAGCCTCTGCCTTCCGCTCAGGTCATGATCTCAGGGTCCTGGGATCGAGCCCCGCATCGGGCTCTCTGCTGGGCGGGGAGCCTGCTTCCCCCTCTCTCTCTGCCTGCCTCTCCGCCTACTTGTGATCTATCTCTCTCTGTCAAATAAATAAAATAAAATCTTAAAAAAAAAAAAATGTCTGGACCCAAAAACAATAAAAATAAATTTAAAAAAATTAAAAAAGGAATGCCTGGACCCCCCACGCTGCCCCAGGTTTTCTGCCCCAGTGGGCAGGCCCAGGTCTCGCTTTTGTTCTTGACTAGAGGTGGCTCTGAGAGGCCGGGCTTGGGCGTGACAGGGGCTCCTCGCGCACCTGAAGAACCACACAGGTCTTTACTGCTCTTGTGCCTTGGTTTACCTATTTGTCCCACAAGGCAGTTGCGCCGAGCCCTCTTGCCGAGCTCCTGGGCTCTGTGTCATTGTTCTGTATGCATTTCCCCAGCTCGGAGTCAGAGATCAGAGGCTGCCCCCCAACTCCCTCTTCCAGCAGTGTTCCACCCTGCCCCTCACTCCCAGCAGAGCAGGGCACTGTGGGAAGCCCCAAGTGGAGGGACACACAACATTCTTTCCATTAACACCCCCACCGCATGTGCTAGGTGATGCCGGAGACCTAGCAAAGCCCTTAGGGAGCCCTACAGGGTCAGGGCTGGGCCAGAGAGAGGACACCTGACATGACCGGAAAGCCCTGGGTTGGGGCAGGAAAATCTCCCTGGAGGTGATCTCGCGTCTGAGGCTTGAGGACTAGAAGATCCTGAGTGACAGAGTGGAGGAAGGCATTCCAAGCAGGGGGTTAGGTGTGCAAAAGGTCCTGAGGTCTCATCTGAGTGTGGGGCAAATTGTAAGCCAGAAACTGGGGTCCTGGGAAACCCCCTGGGGGCAAGGAGATCCCAGGCTCGAGAGACCAGCAGGAGACAGACAGACAGAACCTCAACAGCTGGGCAGTGGAGTTTGGTCATCACCCACGGAGCAAAAGACTTGAGGCAAGGAGGGCTGGGCATGTCTTAGACCCAGGCCCCGCTAGGAGAAGGGGGGGCAGTGTCCAAGGCCAAAGCCCAATCACAGGGTGGCCTTGTGTGACTTAGAAAAAGGTGTCCCCTCTGGACAGATACAGCTTAGAGTTCAGTTCCTTCCCAGCCTGCATGCACGCACTCACACTGGGGGAGGTTGGGCAGTGCACAACCTGGACAACTGTACGTGGCCGGCCTGGGTACCTTCCGTTTCTCTGCACACTCTCATCCTCTCTCCCTGTGCCTTCGCCTCCTGCCCCCTGCCCCCCACAGCCTCTCCTCCCACAGGGACTCACAGCCAAGGCCTCCTCCGTTGCCCACTCCTTCATGCCTTTCTTGTGCAAGCGCTCAAAGATAACCACGTCGGCGCCTTTGGTGTAGAGGTAGATGGAGCCCTCGGGGTTGCGGACTGCGGAGGGAGAGGCCTGGCTGCCCACACGCTCTCCCCTGCGGCCCACCGCCCCCGGGGCGCCGGCACTCACCCAGCACGGACATGCGCTTGCGCGTGCTGTTGAAATCCATGATGGCCAGGACCTGGTACACCCGCTCCTCCCCCAGCTCCATCACAGTGATGCTGTCCTGTGTGCGTGCCAGGAACACGTACCCAAAGTTCCGGGCCGCCGTGACCAGCGCCTCCTCGTCGGGGGATGCCGCCTGGTACACCAGCTGGTCTGCTCAGGAAGGGAACCGCGGGGTGGAGAGGGCGCAGTCCCTGAGAGCCTGCCCTCCATCAGGACCCGCCTCCCCTCTACAGTGAGTCCCGCCTGCGTCTCCAGAGCACGGGGCTAGGAAACGGGCCCAGGAGATGGTCACGGACATCTACGGGATGGTGGTCCCCCGGGCTGCTGTGACCTCGCAGCCCAGTGAAGGAAGGAGGTGCTCGGGTCCGGTCCGAAGGGCCTCCCCCCTCCCAGCAAAAACAGCTCTCGAGTCACAGCCTGCACACCCCGCGATCCAGAAGACAGTGGGAGGGGGCCTGGCGGTGGGGCCAGGCCAGGGGCCCCGGGGCCCGGGCGCCCTCCCGGGGGGAGAGGGCAGGCGCACTCACGGTCCTTCTCCTGCACCATCACGGTGTGGCAGACGGCCAGCAGGCGCCAGAACTCCTGCACTGTCTTGTCCTCGTTGGCCCGGACGGCACACAGGAGCTCAGCGTTTCGGTAAAGCAACTTCCCATCGGCAAATTTGTTCCAGAGGTAGGGGTTCTCCTGCGGTGTGGAGTGAGCGGCACACGGGCTCCGGGCGCGTCCCTGCCCTCGCCCCCGCCCCCGCAGCACCCAGCACGGCCCGGCGGCCAGGGCTCACCTTACATGAGGTGTCTTCCTCCTCGGGGCCTGGGGAAAGACCGCCCCGTCAGGCCTCAGGTCCCCTGGACCCACGGGGATCCCACAGCCCGCAGTCCCCACAGTCAGGCTTCCTGGGGCCACCGGATACAGTGGACAAGCTGGGCCTGGGGCTCTGGACCCGACACCCCAAGCCACCAAGGACCCCCAGCCTCTGCTCTGCCTTCTGCACCAAGGAGGCCAAGATGCAGCCACAGTTTCGGGGGTCCCAGAGGGCAGCCAGAGCAGACCTCAGCCGCACGGAGGGCTCTCCGTGGTATCTTCTTACAACTTGGACTTGGCTGCCTACTTGGAAAACCGGGTGGTTCCACACAAAAACCTGGGTCCGCACCCCTTCTAGAAACATCCGACGACCCGGCAGGGGTAGATGCTGCCCGCCGCAGACCCTGCTGTTCCCTCTCGCCCCTCGGGCTCGGCGGAGGGCGGGGTAGAGTTTCCAGCTCCGTCTCCCGTGGATCACCCCGGCGGGCCCTGTGTCGCCTCCCCCGCTCCACCATGGGCCCCAGTTTCCGGCGAGGATGGAGGGGGCCCCGCCCGGCATGGTCTGCGCGGTCTGTGAGCTAAGAACGGCTTTCCCGGTTCCAAACCACCGGAGGAAGCCGAGACAAGACACCCGGAACATCCCCGAGGGTCCGCGCGCAGGATCTGTCTGCGAAAACCCAAAGCGGAGCCCCGTCCCGCCGCGGGGAGGGTGCGGGGACAGCAACCCCGGCCGGCGCGGGGGGCGGGGCACCCACCGTAGGTGATGCCCCCAATGCAGCACTTCTTGAAGGTCATGATGTTCTGGGTGAGGGTGCCGGTCTTGTCCGAGAAGACGTACTCCACCTGGCCCAGCTGGTCGTTGAGGCTGGTACTGCGCGCCTTGGCGGGCTCGTCCTGCGGGGCGTAGTACATCTGCACGTCCCAGTTGATGAAGATGCTGTTCCCCAGATAGATGAACTCCACCCTGCAAGGCACGCCGGGTCACGCCCCAGCTCCCTGGCGGCGGGAGGACAGGGGAGGGGCCCGGGGGTGCGGCCGGACCCACATGATGAACATGGCCATGGGCACCATGACACTCAGCAGGATGAGGAAGCCCCAGAAGATGAGGAAGGTCTCGGCGGCCACACTGTGCAGGTGCTTGGAGGACACGTAGTGGTGCTTGGCCTTGAACTCCCTCACCTTGAACCAGAAACCCAAGCTCAGGGCCATGGAGATCAGCACCAGGGACACGAAGACCTGCAGGGAGGGAGGGAGGTGGTGGAGCGCCGGGCGGGGGGCACACGGACCCCCGGGGTACCCACCCACCAGCAGGGACGCAGGACGGCCCCTTCCCCAGCCAGCCCCACCTGCGGGCCCAGCAGAGGGGGACTGGGGGACGGGGCGGGGGGCCTGCAGGGCAGCTCTCACCGAGCCCTGTGGCTGCAATTTGTTTTTTTTTTAAAGATCGTATTTATTTATTTGAGAGAGAGAGAGAGAGTGAGTGAGGGAACACGAGCAGGGGGAGCAGCAGAGGCAGAGGGAGAAGCAGGCTCCCCGCCGAGCAGGGAGCCCGCACGGGGCTCGATCCCAGGACCCCAGGATCATGACCTGAGCCGAAGGCAGAGGCTTCACCGACGGAGCCCCCCAGGCGCCCCGATTTCTTCAATTATTATTATTACGGTAACTTCAAGAGAGATAAAGTTAGTTAAGCAAAAAGTTAGGAGCGCTCGCTGTCAGCGGAGGGGAGGCGAGCCTCTCACGACTTCCTGCGGGTCTGGAAGACGTCAGCATCAGCAGTTCCGTCCTAAGGACACTCCTGCTTGGCCGTAGTCTTGCGGGAAGGCTCTGCAGGGTCCGCGCCGCGGGGACGCCCCCCGTCCCTCCCCGGGCGCCCAGGTGGGGGCCCTCACCAGCACCACCAGCCTGTTCATAAGCCGGTCTATCTTGGTCCTCTTCAGATGGATCTTGCCGCAGTTCTTCATGATCTTGGTGTCAAAGCCTGCGGGGTGCGTGCGCTCACCCCCTGCCCGCCCATCCCTTCGCCCCCTCTTCCCTCTGGCCGCCCCCACGGCCGCCCGCCCGCCTGCGCACACCACTCCCTTCCTGGGCCGCGGCCACGGCGCCAGCCGCCTCGGACCCCTCTAGGCTTCAGGGCCCCGGGCCTGGCCATGAGACCTCCTGCCAGGGACTCCGGGGGGGGGGGGTCCCCGCGCAGCGCAGACCGCGGAGGCCGGGCCGGCGGCCGTACCCGCGTAGATGACCATCCCGTAGCAGGTGTCCGTGTTCCGCACTCTGCAGCCGCGCAGAAGCACGTTGCCGCTGTCCAGGGGGTGCTTCCTGCCGTTCCAGTCCAGGCACCCCACGAAGTGGTGCATACGGCTGTTGGGCTCTTCACACACCACCTTGCCTGCGGGCAACCGGGGGGCAGGGGGCCGAGGGCTCGGTGCGGCTGGGGCCTGCCCTGCCCCACGCCGGGCCCCTGGACGCGCAGCCCCTCAGAGAAGCCCTCCCCTCGGAGCCCCCTTGCTCATGGATAGGACCCTGGGATGTCACAAGACATCATTCTGGGGCGGGTGCCATTGACGCCTGTGAGCTCCGTGGGAGGGGGCGAGCGGGCACCGGCCTCGTCCTGGTCACGCTGGGGCCCCGGAGCCCAGCCCAGCCCGCGGCCTTGCAGGAAGTGCTCACTAAAGCTTGGAGGTGGAGAAGGAAAGGACACCTCCATCCAGCACCCTGAAACCACAGGGGACAGATGCAGGGCACCGCAGAATGTTCTAGAGGGTGGTGGGAGAGGGCCTTTCTGCCGCTGCCACACAGTGAGTGGGGGGTCCGGCCCGGCTTGTGTTTGAGAAAATGAACTGAGGGTCAAAGGCTGGCCCCGGGCAGGGGGAAAATGACAATGAGGGGTGGGCTGGGACCCTGGCAGGGAGAGACCGGGGGGCCACGGGCCTGCTCAGGACTGAGAGACTGAGTTTGTTCTGAATGGAGAGGTGGGAGCTGTCCACGGCAGGACTGGTGGGGGGCAGGGGAGCCAAGGGGCAAGCCCGTGACCCCGTCACCGCTCTGAGCCCAGTGTCGCTCTCTGAAAGCCGGGGCCATGCCTCGCAGGACCCCCCAGGGCAGCTGGGGCAGGGCGAGGCCCAGAGGGAGGTGTCGGGACAGGTGCGGCTGCCCTCCACACAAGCGAGGCTTTTCCCCGGACGTGGTGACTGACGGGCAAGAGCTCGGAGCACGGCTTCTGCTCCAGGACCCGTTAGAGGAACATGCCTTTGCAACAAGCCAGCAAAAAAGAAAGTAGCCCCTCGCCGGGGCGTGACGAGCACTAACTGTATGCCCAGGTGTGATGTCTCGGTTTCCAGGCAGAAAAGCAGAAGCGCCGAGGACTCCGTGTGCTGTAGGCCCTCCCACCCGCACGCACGTCGCCAGCCCACGTCCAAGGGCTGCCTCCCCAAGCGAACAGCCGAACGTGTCGGGCTTTCAGCAGCCGTATGTTATAAATGACACGTAAGGCCAGATAAAATGCCGCCCTGCGCACCGTAACCGCAGAAGACGCCCCAGCGCTTACGCGGATGGGGGGGCCGTGACACGGGCCTGGGGCAAGCCCACCTCTTAACGGCCATCCCGGCCCCCGACACCCCCTAGACACCCCGTCACCATCCCTGAAACCCGGCTCGGTGGGGACCTTCTGCACCCAGCGCACAGACGGGCAGGTGGAGGCCCGGGGGGCGTGAACGGGTCTGCCGCCTCTCACCTTGGAAGGAAGCCATGCTCCTTATGTTGGTCAGCTCGAGGTGGGTGACCAGCGGGGCCTGCCTGAACTTCAGGTTGGTCTCCCTGGCGATGAGATGCGGAGCAGGTGAAAGGCAGGACGTTCTCGCTAAGCCCCTACTGTGTGCCAGCCTGGACAGCTGGGGCCCAGAGAGCAGGGGCTCCCTGCCTTCTCACGTTCAGCGTGGGGCACGCGGCGCACACTAGGGCCCCCAGGAGCGTCGGCGTGAAGGCGGGTGCCTTGCCGAGCCCGCTGGCTTGCAGGCGACCCAGAAATGCTCACGGGCTGAACGACCAGAAGGTCCAAGTGCGCTCGCTGTGCCAACTCCCCGGCCGCTGGGGAAGGGCTTGCACCCAGAGCCCCAAACCCCTGCGATGACCCCTGCTCACCCGTCGATGTCGGCCGTCTCCACGTAGCACAGACTGCTGGGCTCCGTGCTGGCCAGCAAGAGCAGGTCCGCCTGGGGGGGGGGGGGCGGGCAATGGCGTTGCTGGGGGGCAGGACGCAGAGGAGCAGGAAGCCGCACGCACGCGCACGCGCGCGCAAACACACACACACACACGCACGCACACACACACCCCAGCCCTGCTGCCAGCCAGCTCACCGGGACGATGTTGTCTCTGTGCAGACAGACCAGATCCCCCACACACAGGTTCGCCCATTTCTTCCACAGGAACCTGCAGGGGTGGGGGGGCGGCAGGTGTGGGGAGTGGGGGGCCCACCCACGCCCAGCCTCGGGTGCCCCCTGCTCGGAGGGGTCTTTGCTCCAGCGGCCCGCCCTCAGTCCTCCCAGAGGGCCTGCCTGCCCTGACCCCCCACTCCCAGGTCCCTCTCAGGCCTCCCCCCCCCCGCCCCCGCCGCACCCCTTCGGACCCTCAACCTCCGCCCCCACCGCGGGGCCCACCCCAGGCTTGGGGGACAGGAGCCGCTGGAGAAGTGCCGGCTGGGTCACCATCGGACTCACGCAGGAGGTCCAGGAGCAGAGAAGGTTCCGGGCACTCTGCCAGGGGCTCCTCCTTGTCGTGCAGCCCCCTCCCCACAGTGCAGGAAACCCCAGGCCGCCCCCACCGTCCGCCGGGCCACGGGGCCTCACCTCTTCCCCACCAGGATCTGGCAGGGCCTGTTGTTGATGAGCCTGTCGCTCCTGTGTCGCCCCTGGGCTGACAGGGGGTGGGTCAGAGGGACGGCCCCGCCCCCTCCGGCCCCTCCTCCCCCCGCCCCCCAGGTAAGGGCCCAGGTGCAGAGCAAGCCGTCCACAGGGGCGGCCTCTGTCCAGAGCAGGAGGCGGATTCTGCCTTTCTCCCTCCGCCTGTGTGAGTGCCGGCCCCCCGCCCCCCGCCCCCCCAGCCACACTTACGACGTCGTCCACCAGGTCGCGGGTGGCCCGGATGACGAGGAGGCACATGAGAGGGGCAAAAAGAGTGAACCAGGGCAGCGTGGAGATCTCGGGGAAGCCCTGCCGTGGAGGGTGGGTCACGCCAGTCCGTCCCCCAGGCGCTGCCCGCACCGCCTCCCCCTGCCCTCCCACCCGGCCCCCTAGGTCCGTCTGCCCACCACCTCAGCCCAGGACCAAACCTTAGGACAAGCACCCTCGGGTCCCTCTGGCCCTTTTCCCCGCCCAGAATGCTCCCCAGCGCACTCCTCCTTTCCCCTCGGTGCCCCGGTCACCTCCTCCAG
>CM052898.1:586414-624500 GCA_028534135.1 Potos flavus | reverse complement strand
CCCATGGCGTATCTTCTTTTTTTCTTGGTGGTGGTCTGGTAATCAGAAATTCTCAATTAGGCTGTAGTCTAGTTTATCAGTTTGTTTCTTTTTCAAAAACAGCTCATGTAGTGTTTTAGAAGATAGTTCTCACCTCTGAATCACAGCAGGATTTCCATGCACTTTTTTCTTAGGGTTTTCAGATCTTAGTCTGTTGCAGCTGATGACTGTGTGGTATGAGGTAGGGACCCAATTCTAGGTGCGTTTGCCCTTTTATTGTTGGGGTTTTGTTTTGTTATTGTTGTTTTAAGATTTTATTTATTTGACAGCACAAGCAGGTGGAGAGGCAGAGAGAGAGGGAGAATCGGACTCCCTGCTGTGCAAGGAGCCCCATGTGGGGCTCGATCCCAGGACCCAGGATCCTGACCTGACCTGAGCTGAAGGCAGACCCTTAACCAACTGAGCCACCCGGGCCCCAGGGCTTTTTTTTTTTTTTTTTTTGGCAAACGGAGGGCTGGCTCTCTGCAGAGAGCTCACTCTGCCTCCCACGAGGAGCAGCAGGGATTTGTCAGGTGGCCCTGGAGGTGCCCAGACGCTAAGCCCAGGCCTGTTGCAGGGCTCGGGCGCGCCGGGGCTGTCTCCGGTGCCAGCGAGATCAAACGGGAGGACAAGGAGGACGAGGAGAACACGTCTGTGGCTGACAACTCCGAGGAGGAGAAGAAGGAGCTGAAGCCCCCCCGGCCTCGGACCAGGTGCCCGCCCCTCCGCAGCCCCCGGCCCGGCCCGCCCGTCAGGACGCACGCACGCGCACACAGACACGCACACGGCGCCCACCGCGCGAGGCTGTCGGCGGGCCCCCCGCCTGCCCCCCCGCCTCACTGTCTCCCTCTGGCCCCCCGGGCCCCCCCCCCCATAGCCCGGACGAGGACGAGGACGACCTTCTCCCCCCAGAGCAGAAGGCTGAGCGGGAGAAGGAGCGCCGGGTGGCCAATAACGCGCGGGAGCGGCTGCGGGTCCGAGACATCAATGAGGCTTTTAAGGAGCTGGGGCGCATGTGCCAGCTGCACCTCAACAGTGAGAAGCCCCAGACCAAACTGCTCATCCTGCACCAGGCCGTGTCGGTCATCCTGAACCTGGAGCAGCAGGTGCGAGGTCAGTGGGGGCGCCGCTCCCCTCCCCCGCCACTGCTGCCCGCGCTCTCCCCCCACTTCCTGGAGCCCGCCTCCCCTGCTGCGACTGTCCCCCCTCCTTGCTGTGGCCGCCCTGCCCGCTGTGACTGTCCCTCTCCCTGCAGTGACCATCCTGCCCTGCTGTGAGCTCCCCCACCACGGTCGCTGTCCCCTCTCTGACCACGGGGCTGCCTAGCCTGGCCCCAATGTCCCCTCTGGAAATGGGAGGATGACACTCTCTGGAGCCCTAGCTCTGCAGACCCGGGCACTCGGGCTCTGAATTCCTGGGCCCCAGGGATCCCCGCCCGCCCCAGCCCTCCTTCCTCGGGAAGACTGTAGCCCTCTGGCTGAGGCCCCCGGGCCCCGGGGCCAGAGGTCACTGTCGCTGTGAACAGACACATCGTTGTGGGGCCGCTCCAGCCCGTCGGCCCCCCTCTACAGGTGGGGTTCGCCCCCACCCCCGTTTCCCAGGGCCGGGTGAGGAGCCAGAAAGGCCCCCATGTGACCCGGCCCCCCAGTTCAGCTGCTTCCTTAACGCCTCCCACGCCTGCGTGCCCGTTAACCCTTTCTCTCCTGCAGCGCTGTCGCTTGGACCGGAGCTGGGGCCCTCGCCCCCCCGGCCTGCTGTCCCCTCTGCTCTGAGGGTTCCGTGTTTCTGTGGTGGTGCGGGCACCCCGCCGTGTCCCCCGCGCCCGCCTCTCTGCTCTCTGCCTCTCGCGCTCCCCCCCATCCCAGCCCACCCGTCCCTCCGCTTCCACGGCAGCCCCTCCTACCTCGCACTTGCTGCCCAAGCCCCGGATGGCAGGGCTGCGACCTTGGGGTCTTTCCTCCCCGCAAAGTCCCCCCGTTGGGACTCAAGGGAAGAAAGGGGGCCAAGGGGTGCACCAGCCTCAGGCCCGTCAGTTTGGTCTGCGCGCTTGTCCGGGGGTCCGGGGCCACCGCCTGGCGGGACCCTCTCAGGCCCAGGGGCAGGTGGGCGGGCGGGCAGACGGGGGCACAGCCCCTGCCGCCACTGAGGGAGCTGCTCCCGCGCAGGCGCCTCGGCAGGCCCCCGCCCGCCCCGCTTCCCCTTGCGGAGGCCAGGCGAGGCCGGCGTCCCGCTGAGGACACGCTAGGTCGTGGGCAGAGCCACGCGGCTGACGGTTCGCGGACGCGAGCCAGGGTTCGGCCCTCGTGGCCAGGCGCCCGAGCCGCTCCGCAGCCCTGCGTGTGACGGGGCCGGTCCGCGGCAGGTGCTCAGTAACCGCACCGCCGGACAGACGGGGTGTTCGCCGTAGTCACGAGAGGCCCGGGGAGCCGCCGCGCCCGGCCCAGAGTGGGGGCGCGCTCCACGTCCAGCTCTTGGGGTGGCCGCTGAGCCGGAGTCTCCTCTGCCTCTCCCGCCCGCACTGGTCGGAGCGGCCCAGCCCTCCCTCGGCCCAGCCAGCCAGTGCGCTGAGCCGGGAAGGTGGTCGCAGGAGGGGCGGGGGGCACGGCGTGCCTCCAGCTCCCCACGGATGGCCCGACGGGGGCTCAGGGCGCGCCCTCCCTCCCCGGGGGTCGCTCACGCGTCGGTCCCCTTGGGGCGTCAGCACACACGCGGCCTCGCCTGCGGCCGGTCCCGGGTGCGCGCAGAGCGCGCGGTCGCGGGCACGCGCACACGCACGCGCACACACGCACACGGTCCGCGGGCGCCGGCCCCTCGCTAACGGAGGCCCCGGTGCTGTGACCCAGCAGTACGGAGGAGGTGCTGTCCCTGGAGGAGAAAGACCTGAGGGACCGGGAGAGGCGCATGGCCAATAACGCGCGGGAGCGGGTGCGCGTGCGGGACATTAACGAGGCCTTCCGGGAGCTGGGGCGCATGTGCCAGCTGCACCTCAAGTCGGACAAGGCGCAGACCAAGCTGCTCATCCTGCAGCAGGCCGTGCAGGTCATCCTGGGCCTGGAGCAGCAGGTGCGAGGTAGGCGCCCGGGCCAGCCGTCCCCGCCCCCGGCCCGTCCCCCCCCTGCGCGCCGGCGGCGGGGCGCTCTGCTCTCCCGGACGGACCCCGGCCCACACGGCTCTCCCCCTCCCCCCAGAGCGTAACCTGAACCCCAAAGCGGCTTGCTTGAAGCGCCGAGAAGAGGAGAAGGTGTCGGGCGTGGTCGGAGACCCTCAGATGGTGCTTTCGGCCGCCCACCCGGGCCTGGGCGAGGCCCGCAACCCCGCGGGGCACATGTGAGGAGGGGCGCCGCCGGGACCAGCACGGAGCCCGCGCCGCCCCGGGGTCAAGGGGGGGCTCCCCGGCCGCGGCCTCCAGCCCCCACCCCTGGGCCTCACCGCCGCCCGGGGACTTCCTGATGGATCCGGAAACCGCGGCCCGGGCCCAAAGGGGCAGTTCAGTTTTGTTTTGTTTTGTTTGTAAACAAAACCGGAACGCAAGCGAGATACACACTTTGTCAGAAAAGATGAAAAAATGCCTTAAGTAGAAAACGCGGGAGAGTCCAAACCCTGCCCCTTGTCGGAGGGAGAGCAAGACGGGCTCGCTCTCGCGGAGCCCCCGTGAATCGTGCCTACGCCTGACCTGTGTCTTAAGGAAAATAAAGAACGTTAGTTAGGAGATTTTTTTTAATGTATTAGAAAAATAGCAAGGAAGATGCCTTTGGTCTTTTTTTTTTTTTTAAGCTTTTTTGCATATGTTTTGTAAGCAACAAATTTTTGTATAAAAGTCTCGTGTCTCTTGCTACTTCTGCTGCTGTTTCTAGAACTGAGCGTTGCATTTCATGATCAACCAGATTATTAAAAGTTGTATTAAAAAGACCCACTGTAAACCTGAAAGCCCCCGGCCCGGGGAGCCACTGACGCAGAGGCGGATGGCGGATGCGGTCTCCGCGCTGGTGGTCCAGAGGTCGGGTGGTTTCCTCGCTTCGTGTAGGAGGGACGTGGTGCGCAGCCCTTGCCCTGAGGGGGCTCTCCTTTCGGGGCCCCTCACTGCGTCCTCACCCCTCCCTCAGGAAGGGGCTGGGGGGCGTCTGCAGGGAGGCAGCTCTGGTCCTCAGGCCCTTCCCCACGGCCTGCGAACCCCACAGTCTGCAGACCTCCCCCGATGGGATTTTGTTGGGCTCACCGCTTCTGGGCACGGGGACCATACCACAGGAGCCTGATGTAGGGGGGCGTCCCGGACACCCCGTCCTTCGTTCCTTTGACCTGGGGCCCCGGCCTGTTCTCTCATCTCTGGCAGAAGGCCTGCCGACAACTCCGGGCCAGCACACCAACCCCCACCCCGAGTGACTGATCCCAAACTCCCGATTAGCCCCAGGCTCTGCCCCTGATCACCCGCAAGATGGGGGGGGGGGGGGCCACATCCAGACCTGGCTCCGGGGCCTCGCCACGCCCCCCACCTGTGGGCGGGACCAGCTCTGCGCAGGGCTCCCCCAGGCCTGAACTGTAGGTCCCTGCAGTCCCCAGGATGCCCAGACAGCTGGCCTGTCCATGTGTCCCCCAGGTGTGGGGTCAGCCCCGCGGGGCTCCCGGGCTCCTTTTCTCTGTAATACCGCCCCGCGTCACACGCATGCACATTCACACACACACACACACACACACACACACGCCTTCCGGACCCTAGGCGGCCACGTTCACTCCCGCACGCCAGCCTGTCCGGCGTCTCCCCCGCGTTCCCGGAGCAGTAGGGCTGCCTGATGCCCTCCTACCCCAAGACTGGCGCTCCCCGAGGTCAGGGAGCTGGGCACCTGAAGGGAAGCACCAGGCAGGACGTGCGGGGCTGCCTCCCAAGCCCTGAGGTCACCCGGGTCTTCCCATCGATGCTGCCCCCCCCACCCAGGTCCGGGGTTGGCCAGGAGCCACGAGTATGGGCAAATCGTGCCGAGTGCCTCGAGATAACTGGTTCTCAAACAAAACTTTTTTTTTTTTTAAGATTTTATTTACTTATTTGACAGCTAGAGAAAGAGCACAAGTAGGCAGAGAGGCAGGCAGAGAGAGAGGGGGAAGCAGGCTCCCCACTGAGCAGAGAGCCCGATGCGGGGCTTGATCCCAGGACCCTGAGATCATGACCTGAGCCAAAGGTGGAGGCTTAACCCACTGAGCCACCCAGGTGCCCCTTAAAAATAAAATCTTGAACAAAATAAGACATAAACATCTTTAAAGATTTTATTTATTTATTTGAGAAAGAGGATGAGAGAGAGTGCGAGTGAGCACGAGCACAAGCAGAGGGAATGGGAGAGCGACAACCAGTCTTCCCGCTGAGCAGGGAGCCGGACATGGGACTCGATCCCAGGACCCTGGGATCATGACCTGAGCCGAGGGCAGAAGCTTCACTGACTGAGCCACTCAGGGGCCCATAAACACTTTGATGGTGTTCACACACCATCCCATTTACACACAATGTGCATAATTCAGTGGGCTTTGGCATATTACATTAATTTTAGAAATTAATAGGCCCCCTCTCAGGGAGTGGCTTTTCCCCATGAGCCAGTCCCATGTCCAGATCCCCAGGACCCCTTATTACAAGTGTAGGTTCCCCGCCTGACCCGAGGCGCTTTGGGTCTAGAACGTGGAAATGCCCTGGGCCCCTCCCGTCACGCTGGCTTTGCTGACCGAGGCCCCAGTCAAACCCTCCTGGTGTCTCCCCCAAAGGCTCACGCTCAAGTCCTGCCCCCCGGGACCTGGGGGCGGGACCTTATTTGGATACAGGATCTTTGCACACAGTTCAGGTGAGATCGTGCAGGAGGGGGGAGGCCGTGACGCGGTCAGTGACTGGTGGCCTCGTGACAGACGTAGGGGGAGGCAGCCACCTGCCACGGGGACAGCCCCCGGAGCTGGGAGGGGCAGGAGGGACCCTACGGAGGGAGCTCGGCCCCGCCACTCAGGGTCGGGGGGCCTGGCCCCAGAACGAGAATCAGTCCCAGTGGTTTCAGGCCCTGTCCCCGTGTGTGGGGCCCTGACAGCTGCCTCCAGGGCTGAGGCCTCCACGCCTGTGTGCGCTGCGGAACACCGTATCCCCTACCTGGCGTGACAGCCCCTTCCACCTGCCCTCCCCCCCCCCGTCTGGAAGCACACGGCCGCTGGAAGAGCCGGGGCACAGCCATGTGGTCACGTGATGTCACATTTATTGCTGTGGTGCAGCGATCTGCGGGACAGTCTCCAGGGGTGCGCGAGAGGCGCCCTTAAAACATCCCGAAGAATCCAGCCAGCCGTGTTGACACTTGTATAAAATTATCTTTCTTAAAAAAGTTTTGTTTGAGGGGCGCCTGGGTGGCTCAGTGGGTTAAAGCCTCTGCCTTCGGCTCAGGTCATGATCTCAGGGTCCTGGGATCGAGCCCCGCATCGGGCTCTCTGCTCAGCGGGAAGCCTGCTTCCCCCTCTCTCTGCCTGCCTCTCTGCCTACTTGTGATCTCCCCCTCTCTCTCTTCAAATAAATAAATAAATACAATCTTAAAAAAAAAAAAAAGATTTTATTTTTAAGTCATCTCCACACCCAAAACAGGGCTCGAATTCATAACCCTGAGATCAAGAGTCACGTGTTCTTCCCACTGTGCCAGCTGGGTGCCCCTCAAAAAAGGCTGTTTAAAGATAGGTCACAAAGGTGCTAAAATCCTCCTTCAGTGAGGCATCCCTCCCCATCCCAGCAAGGACCCGCCCCGTGGAAATTTCTGGAAGGAGCATCTTGGCCTTGCTCAGGGAGCTGCAGGGAGCAAGCAACGGAGGGAAACTCGGCGCAAGGGACGTGCCCACGTTTTGGCAGCAGCAATGGTGTCTCGGGCACGTTCGAAGGGTGCAGGTCTGTGTGCTTGTCCCAGACCTTCGGCCGGCCCCCCGCCAGCCCCCCGAGCCCTCCCGCTCTCAGGAAGACGCACCCAGCCCGGGCCTGACACGCAGCCCGGCCAGGCCCCGGAACTGGGGATCCGGGCTGTACTCGGGGAAAGGGCCTTTGCAGGTGGGACCCCATATCCTGAGATGAGCTCGTCCTGGAGTGGAGTGGGCCCCAACAAGCATCCCGATGAGAGACCTGAGAGACCGAAGCCCCGTGACAATGGCGACAATGACGGAGGCAGAGGCGGGAGGGACAGCGGGTGTGCGGCCTCCATGGCCACGGCGGCGAGAGCGTGAAACCCTGTTGTTTCCAGCCGCCCAGCGCGCAGCTCTCACCGTGACCGTGGGGAACAGGGAGCCTGTGCGCCCTTTTTAAAGCGGCCCGACGCCCCAAGACAGCGGGAACCCCGCGCCTCACTGGCGGGGCCATCAACAGGTGGGACCACTCCGGAGCGGTTTGGCGGGGGCACACGGGGGCGCCAGACGCTGACCTCACCCTCCGCAGCAGTTACACCTCAGCCTAAAAGAAGAAAAGCTTGGCGGTTTCGCGCACAGCTCAACATGGGCGCCCCGCTGCGCGCCGGCCGGCCCCCAGGGTCCTCGCCAGGGGGGTGAAGACACACGTCCACGCGAAGACCTGGACAAGGCGACTCACGGGCCGCAGCTGTGATGGCAGACGAGCGGTCCGCACACAGGGCCGCCCCTCCACAGGCCGCGACTCAGCAGCAGAAGGAAGGCTCCAGACGCGGGGGGGGGAGTGACGGACACGCTCCCTGTATAGAAGAGTCCAGAAAGTGCAGATGAACCGACAGGAGACAGCAGATGAGTGCCCTTGGGGGCCGGGAGGGGGGGCGGCGAGGGTCCGGAGGGGCAGGAGGCAAGGCCAGCGGGCACCCCGCAGTCCTGGTGGTGGTTCCACGGGCACACACACGTCCAAACACCAAGTTGTACGAGTTCGGTCCCTGAGTTTTTGTGCGCCCCATATTCCTCGATAAGTTGTAAAGATTTTAAAAGAGAGACTCCATCCACGGGTGAATGGATAAATACAACCCGGCCCCCACGCAGGAGAATGGAACGCGGCAGGGAGCTGGTGTGAGGCCCCCCGCGCGCGGCCCCGGGGACAAGCCCGAGCCCGGGACTCGCAGGGAAGGGACCAGACACAGGAGGCCCCACGGGGTGTGAGTCCACGTGTGTGGCACGCCCAGACCAGGCTCCTCCACGGACGGAAAGGGGCTCGTGGGGGCCGGGGGCTGGGGGAGGGGCGGAGGGTGGGGGAGGAACGGGGCTTCTTTTGGAAGGGATGAAAATTTTCTGCAACTAGACGCAAGGTGATGGTTGCAACAACTTTTGTGAACCTACTCAATGCCACTGAAATATTCACTTTAAGATGGTTAATGTATATTAATTTCACAGCAATAAAAAAAGTAAAAGGACTTGAGTCTCCCCCAAAGGCCAGAGAGGAGTGTATCACAGGGAACCCAACGTCCTGCTCATCCACTGTCGCTTCGGGTAACAGGATCCTGACTACTCCCTTTCGGGGATCCTCCCCTCCCCTAGTTTCAGCCCATATCCTCTTGTGAGAGTGGCGACCTCTGCCCCATTTCCACAGCAGGCCCAGGAGAACCAGCCTCGGGGCATTTTCCACAACGAGGGGGGAAGAGGTGCCATCTTCCGTCCCAGGCTGCTGGAATGTTGACCATTTTCCACATGCCACTGCTCAGAGAGAGCTCACTGGAGGGCAAGGACAACAGAGGAAAGAAGAGCTGAGAAATGCAGAGAGAGATTTGTAATAATATTGCTAGACTTCTGGATCCGGCCGTGCCTGAAGCCATCCAACATGCCATAAAACGTCTTTTCTCTTAGACTGGTTTTCGTATTTTATCACTTCGAAGGAAAACATTCTGCCTTATGAGCTGAAGTACATGAAGCAGAAAGAGCAATGAGGCAGGGCATCAGGAACGGCTGGATCCAGGACCTGCAGCTCTCAGGCCTCTATGCCCATCTCTACTCATTTTTTTTTTTTTTTTAAGATTTTATTTACTTGAGACACAGAGAGAGAGAGCGAGAGAGCGAGAGCGCATGAGCGGGGGGAGGGGCAGAGGGAGAGAATCTCAAGCCAAGTCGGCTGTGGAGCACAGAGGCCAACTGGGGCTCGATCCCCCGGCCCTGAGATCACGACCTGAGCTGAAACCAAGAGTCCTAAGCGTAACTGACTGAGCCACCCAGGCGCCCCTCTACTCGTTTCTCAGACAGCTTTATTCCGTCTCCCTCCTCTCTCTCAACATTATCTCCATGATGGCCTCGACAGCCCATTTTTAGGTTTCCACCAACAGATCTCTCCTGATCCCGGGCTCAAATCCCCAGAGCGCCCGTAAGGACCGAGAAACAACGTCCAATCGAGCAACAAGCCGGTCTGGGGGCGACCGCGCGCTCTCGCTGTCGGCGCCGGGACCCGCGCGCAGCTCCCCACCCGCACCCCGGGAACAGCCGCCTGGCAGGAGGCGCGGGCGCAGGGCCCCGAGGAGAACCAGGCGGGCGCTGGGCCCGAGCCGGCCGCCGCTTACCTCCGGGCCTGCTCCCGGTGCTGCGGCCCCAGAGGCCGTGACCGCGGCAGGGGAGGCCCCGCCCGCGCCGGGGGTGCGTCCGCTAGCGGAGCCGGGCTTCGAGCCGCAGCTGCAGGGGAGCGCACGGAGGCGGGGAAGCGCGGCCGCCAGGCCCAGACGCGGCTTCCGACCGCACCCTTCCCTCCGCGCGACTCCGGCCAAGGTCCTGCCCCGCCGGGCCTCAATTTCCCTGACGGCAAATAAAGCCTTGGCTCGTAGTTAAAGACACAACATCACCAGGCAGTGTGGCGGCCTGTGCTTAGCTGCTGCAGCCGCACCGCTGGGGACCGCTGGGGACGCCGCCGGGGGGACACCACCGCGCCGCCCGGTCCCGCGCTCAGCGGGACACTCCCAGCCCGAGACCCGCCCACTCCCGGCCGCGTCCATCGACTTCCGACCCTCCCCGGAAATGACTGCAAGGTCTTCCGGGGCTGCGCGCGCTGCAACCGCCGACGCCCGTCGCCGAGCGGGCAGCTCGCCGCGGGCGGGGCCTCCCCATGCGCCTGCGCGCTGCGGCCGCCGCGCCTGCGTAGTGCGGGCGGGCGGCAGCTGGGGTCACCCTGAGCTGCGGACCGTGCCGAGATGCTGAGCAGGTTCTTCGGTCCGCGCTACCGCGAGCTGGCCAAATACTGGTGAGCATGTGCCCCCGGCCCCCGCTGTCCCCTGTCGGAACCCGTTATGCTGCCGAGTCCCAGACGGGACGGGCGCAGAGCGGCGGGGCGGGCCGGCGCGCACGTACGGGGCAGCTCCTCACCCCTACCTGGACCGACGCCGCCCGCTGTCTGTCCGGCGCCCTCGGCTCGGCCTCCCCGGGGGCCGACCAGGACGGCGAGAAGGCTCCTGGGACGTTCCCGACCCTCGGAGCTGTGGCGCGGCGACAGGAGAGGGTCCCTCCGGGGGAGGGTCGTGGTCCCTTCGTGGAGCCCGCCCAGGCGCCAGGTCGGGTGGTGGCGGCCGCGGCTGTCCCTGGGGAGGCAGGTGGGGGGCGTGGTGGTGGTTCGTCCCCTGTGCAAGTGGCGCTGGCCACCCTCCCCGTCCAGCGTGTCAGGCACGTGGCTGACGGTGATCCGGCCGCACATCGCCAGCCACGGGCCCTGTCAGAGTGGTGTTCAGCCGTGGCTGCGGGACAGGTGGCCCCGCACAGCTTCAGACCACAGACACATATTCCCTCGCGGTTTGGGTGGGTCAGGACCGCGGGCACACCTAGCTGGGCCCACCACACCGTCCCAGGAGGCCGCAGTCTCCTCCAAAGGTTCTACCTGGGTGGGCGTCGGGGGTCTTTCCAAGCGCAAGTCTGTGATTGTTGGCGGATCCCCTGTGGGGCGGCTCAGGTGGCGGCTGGCTTCCCGCAGAGTAGGAGCTAGCCAGAGCACCTGTGCTGTTAGTCTGTGCTTCTGAGGTCACCTCTGCGAGCCTCGCTCTTTAGAGACCAGAGACTGGGTCCCGCTCGGGCTCCGAGGGAGGGGGTGCACCGCCAGGAGCATCCGGAGGGACTGTTGGAGCCGCTGTGAACGCTGACCAGTCACAGGACACAAGTGAGGGGTGGCGGTCCCGGGTGAGAGGGAGACTCAGCTCTGCACTGCAGGGCAGCCGCGTGTCCTTGGAGAGGTGGCCTGCCCTTCCTGTGCCGTGTGCTCCCTATGAGACCGAGACCCTGCCACCTCCCTCAGGCCCATAGCTGCCCCCCGTCGGCTGGAAACTGCATAGTTGGTATTGTGAATGAGTCGTTACGAGCTTGGGTTGTTTAAAAAAATTTTTTTGAGCAAATTCCTCAAAAAGACCTTCAGACACCCAGTGTGAATGAAAGCAGATAGGAGTGAAGTTGCCTCAGGGTCTCCTGCTTTGTGCGCGCCCCGTGGGCACCGGGCAGGAGGGGCGGAGGTGGGGTGGGCGCTGGATAAACGGAAGCTGGGCATTGGGGGGGAGGGAGACCCGGAGATGCATCTGGAAGGGTGACCCCCGAGCGGGAACTGACCGCTGCTGTTCTCCGGCAGGATGCCCACGGCAGGCATGTGGGGCGCCGTGGGCACCGTGGGGCTGGTGTGGGCCACGGACTGGCGGCTGATTCTGGACTGGGTGCCCTACATCAACGGCAAGTTTAAGAAGGACAATTAAACTGGCCCCCCCTTGGACCCTTCCGGTAAGTTTAGGCGGCTCTTAGCAGGTGAATCCTGTGATTCCCACGTGGCTGAGGACTGGGGCTCCCACGAGGCTAGTTCTCCGTGCCCGCAGAGCTGGGGAGGCAGGTCTGGGAGGCTCACCTGGACTGTTCCCAGGGAGAATCCTGTCAACACAGAGCCGCCAGCCAGTATCCCTGGTTTATGGGCCTTGAGCCCACAAGGGGCAGGGCCCCAGGGCGCTCAGTCTTGGAGGCTGACTAAGCCCCACTCCGTGCCTGTCATCCCAGTCTACCTAGCCCTGGGTGTGGTGGAGCGGTGCCCCATTTTACAGATGGGGACAGTGGAGGATGAACCACAGGTGCCGGCGCCCGCGGGCACGCTGCTTGAGCCTGCACGACCCCTTGGACTCTTCCATTCGTCTCCCACGTGGCTGTCCGCTGGGCCGACCACATGACAGGCCGGGGTCTGCAGGTGGGCCCCCGGCCATGCAGCCACTAAGTGGCCTAGCTAGACTTGATTGTGGAGCCTGCCTGCGGCGTGCGGAGGTCCTCCTCACCTTCCCACGAGAACAGGGGCCAGGAGTGTGGTGCTCACCCTGCCTTGTCCCCCCTCCAGCTGTCGTCTGCTGCTGCGGTCCCCTTCGCTGGGAGCCCCTGCGGTGCCTGGAGCAGCCCACGCCCTCGGGACGGGCCTCGAGCAAAGGGACAGCATGACTGTAGCTTTCACGTTTGAACGCACACAGCATTAAACCTTGCTCTGAAACCTGCTGCACCTGACTGCCGCCGCGGTGCTGTGAGTGACCGGGGTCCGTGGCTGGGGCAGAATCGGGTCACGTACGGTGTCTAATGCAGAACACCTGTGCAGTGTGTGATCCCCACCTCGAGACGTTACCTCACTCCTCGGGGTGTAAAACAGCAGACCCCCGTCACCTCTCGACTTCCGTGGGCAAGAATGGAGGAGTAACTGGGCTGTGTGATCGGGGCCCGGCTCCCTCACGAGGACGTGGCCAGGGTGTCGGCTGGGGCTGCGCCGGGTGGGAGGGGCCGCCCTGCCACACGTGGGCCTCTCCGTGGGGCTGCCAGAGCCGCCCTGCGTCTTTACGGGTGGGAGCCACGTGCCTTACGACCTTTCCCCAGAAGTCCTGCGCCGTCCCTCTGCTAGAGAACACATCCCGTGTCCAGCCCACACTTGGGGACGAGCACGTGGCTCTGTTTTGAAAGGAAAACTATCAGAACTTGCAGAAAAGTGAAGCCGTCCCACGAAGGTACGACGGTGAGCTGGTGCACAGGGTCTATGGCTCCCAGTGCCCTCCCCCCCCCCCCCACGCCCCTGCCCGGTTCCTGAAAGTTCCAGCAGCAGCGTGCGTGTGCATGTGTGTCTGTGTGTGCATATTTGTGAAAGCAGCTGCTGTGTTGGTCCGCCATCAGGAGACCCCACGGACCGGGGAGCTCACACAACAGAACTGAGTCTTCTCAGTTGTGCAGGCTGGGAATTGAGATCGGGGTTCTCACGGGGTTCGCTTCTGCTGAGTTCCCGCATCCTGCCTTCTGGCAGTGTCTTCACCTGGCCTTCCCTCCAGCACACCTGCGCAGCAGGGAGGAGGAGGAGGGCGCGCGCGCTCAGGTGTCCTGGGACCCTGATCCCATCGGCACAGGGCCTCCCCTCCCCACTTCGGTCCCGAGGCCCCGGCTCCTGCAGCCACGCTAGGGATTGGGGTGTCAGCATGGAACTGAGGCGTGGGAAGGCATGTTGGAAATAGATCTCGGTCTTCAACGCCAGCAGTGGCTTTCGTGACACCCCTTCCTGCGCGTCGTTCTCTTACCGAAGGCATCTGTCCCGGGGCCACGCCACTCGGGGAAGGGTCCTCTGCTTTGACATGGCTTAACAATTTCCAGGCTGGTGCAGGGCTGGGCAGCCCCACAGGCCCCGGAGCCGTGCGGGACCCTGCGGCCCTCTTCCCACAGTTTTATGTGATTTTATAACATTTAACAGTTTTAATGAAAATACAGCAGAGCCCGCATCCATGAAAATCAGAAAAGTAAACTTCTAATTCAGATGCTGCTATAAATACAATATTGAGGCTTAAGCTGTTATTTAATACTTCTCCAACCACTTCAAGTTCTGGCGGGGGGAGGGGGAGTTAACCATTAAAAACCACATAAAAACACGTATAAAGAATCATGTCTCTCTTTTTGTCTCGGCGTTCCAAATGGCTCGGCACAACACCAAGAAACCCTTTGTTTAAAAACTTGATACTTTGGAGGCACCTGGCTGGCTCCGTCGGGAGAGCATGGGACTCCAGATCTCAGGGTTATGAGTTCAAGCCCCACGTTGGGTGTAGCAAGATTACAGAAAAAAATAAACTTTAGAATAAATAAATAGGGGCGCCTGGGTGGCTCAGTCGGTTAGGCGTCTGCCTTTGGCTCAGGTCGTGATCTTGGGGTGCTGGGATCGAGCCCTGCATCGGGCTCCCTGCTCAGCGGGGAGCCTGCTTCTCCCTCTCCCACTCCTCCTGCTCGTGCTCTCTCTGTCAAATAAATAGGATCTTAAAAAATAAATAAATAAATAAATAATACAAACTTGGGAGTACCTGCAGAGCTCAGTTGGTTAAGCACTTGACTCTTGATTTCCGCTCAGGTCGTGATCTCAGGGCAGTAGAATCAAGCCCCATGTCAGGCTTGGAGTCTGCTTAAGATTCTCTGTCCAGGGCGCCAGGGTTGCTCAGTCGGTTAAGTGCCAGCCTTCGGCTTGGGTCATGATCTTGGGGTGCTGGGATCAAGCCCTCAGCAGGGTGCCTGCTTCTCCCTCTGCCTCTGGCCCTCCCCCCTGCTTGTACTCTCACACACACACAAATAAATTTTTAAAAATCTAAAAGAAAAGATTCTCCCTCTCCCTTTGCCCAACACCCCGCCCCAGGCTCACCCTGTCTCTAAATTAAATCTTTTTTTAATTACAAATTTAAAACACTTTTATTTACTTATTTATTTTATTTATTTGGTAGGGGGAGAAGCAGACTCCCACTGAGCAGGGAGCCCGATGCAGGACTTGAACCCAGGACCCTGGGATCACGACTTGAGCCGAATGCAGATGCTTCACCCCGAGCCACCCAGGTGCCACCAAAAACACAAATTTGACATTTTGTCTATCATGGGTCTTCTACATTCATTGTACATTGTTACCCTATTGCATTAAATGCCATCTCGATGACTGAGGTCTTCAGTGCCCCGTGGATTTTGTGCCCCGGTTGAGTGCCGTGTTTGCCTCATAGTAACTCAGGGACTGTTGTCTGGGGACACCTGTGGTCGAGACTGGGGCGGTCCTGGCATGGAGTGGGCGCGGCCAGGGAGGCTGCTCAGTCCCCCACAGTGCCCAGGGTGCCCCCGGAAAGTCACCCAGCCTCCAGGTCCACAGTACTGAGGGGGGACACCCTGCCACTCAAAGTGGCTCCTCTCATCACCTGATTTCGTGTCTACTTCTTAACCTTGTGCAGATGGCAGGAGAGGGTGTCTGCTTGGGCCCCCAGGCAGCCAGCCCAGGAGAGGGAGCTTCTAAGTGTCAGCAAACCAGGGGGGGGAGCACGACTGCCCGACCCCCTCCCAGGGCTCCCAGCCTCTCATCTCTGCGGGCACCCCCACCACGTCCACCTGGACCAGCCCCCAGGGGACCATCCCAGGGGCTCCGGCCAGGCAATTCCCACAGGCTGGCTGTCTATGCCCTGGAGGCAGCCGGGGCCCAAGGGGGTCAAATGCCCCCAGGAGCAAGCGAGGGCCAGCAGGCCGGATGCCCGAAAATGGTGAGGGGCCCCTAGAGTCTGTTTTTGATGGTGGTTGTTCAGGTCAAATCTTAGGACCCAACACAACACATCCACCAATGTGGAACTATCAAAAACGAAATAACAAATGTTGGCGAAGAAGTGGTGAAGGTGGAGCCCTCCCCCCAACCCCGTCCTCCCCCCCCGCCGGAGACCAGCAGGCTTCCCCTCTCGGCCCCTCCCTCGCCGGCCCAGGGCAGGTGCTCGAGAGCGAGTGCCAGGGGAAGGCCGGACCTCCTCACCGCTGGCGGGAATGTGAAAAGGGGCAGGCACTGCGGGAAAACAGCTTGGCGGTTCTTCCAAAAATTAAACCTAGAGGGCGCCCGGGTGGCTCAGTCAGTGAAGCCTGCCTTCGGCTCAGGTCGTGAGCCTGGAGTGCTGGGATCGAGTCTGGCGTCCAGCTCCCTGCTCAGCGGGAAGCCTGCTCCTCCCTCTGCCCCTCCCCTTGCTCGTGCTCTCTCTCTTGCTCACTCTAAGATAGATAAAATCTTTAAAAAAAATTAAACATAAAATTACCATGTGACCTAGCAATTCCCCTTCGGCGCATGCACCCAGACTTGAAAGCAGGAGCCGGGAGTGCTCCTTGGGGACCTGACACGAGGAGGTTAACACTTTTTTCTTTATGCCTTCGTGTGGTTTCACCGGCTGCAACAAAGGTATCTTCGTAACTACAGTTCTTACCTTAAATAAAAGCATACGAGCTGGCAAAAGACAAGCCCGATAGTTACCAGGATTGCCCTGCACAAAGGTCAGGGTCCTGAAGGCCTGGGCTCTGGCCTGAACCCTCCAGAGAGGAATCTAGTGCCCCAACCCAGCTTTGTACGCTTCCGGTCAGGGTGCCCGCCTGCCCACCGTGCCCTTTATCTGTGAGGCAGCAGGAGGGACACTGAGAAGCTGCACTTAACCTTAAGCCATTAAAGCAAGTGAAGAAGTTACCCATGCGCTCCCTGCGGTGGTCTTGGGTTGCCCGCCCAGGACCTACCTCAGACCTCAGCTGGGAAGACCCCTGCAGGGCAGATCCATGTGTGCGGACCACCCTCTGCTTCCCTCGGGGGAGCCTGCCCCCCCATCACCATGCTCCTCAGTCACCCGGGGACCGGACGCCAGGACACGCCGCTCAGGAGGTCGGCCTTCTCCTGGCACCGGCCGCAGCTCCGTCTCTCGGTCTGTCATCTCTCGAGCACCTGCCGTGGGCCGGCGAGGGCAGGGACCGACGGGGGAAGCCAGCTGGTCTTTCTTGCTGGGGAGAGGCGTCAAAAGTAGGGACGAGACATTTCTTAGGAAGGTCCTGGGCCCCAGGAACAGAAGGCGGCTGGACTACGGTGGAGCGGGGAGAGGGGGGGCTATTCCTCGATTCCAGGGCTTCCGGAGGGATTTGGGGCGCGCAGGGCGGTAGTCAACGACGATGCCTGGAGGCGGGGAGACCGGGGCGGGGCGGAGGGGGGGTCGGAGGGCAGGAGGTGGCGGGATGGATGGAGGCCCAGCACTGGGCGGGTACCCCGAGATTCGAACGGGGACCTAGGGGGAACGGGACGGGAGGCAGAATCCCGGCCGCATAGGGCGGCAGTGGACCAAGGCAGGGACGGCAGCTCGCGGCCCCCGGGGACCCAGGGCGCAGGCGCGGGGCGGGGCGGCAGGCGGGCCGCTCGCTGCCACCAGTCCCGCCCCCTAGCCGCACGCTGATTGGGGGCGCCGCCATGGGGCGGGGCCGCCGCCCACGGGGAGGGGCCCGCGCGGCGCCTGCGCAGCACGGGGCCCCGCGCGCGGGCGGGTGGGCGGAGCGGGCCCCCCGAGCGGGGGCTGGCGAGCGCGGGGAGGGGGCCGAAAGGGCGGCAAAGCCGGCGCGTGCCCGGCTGGGGGCGGAGGGCGGGGGCCCGCGGGCCGGAACAGCCGCGGCAAGTGGCGGCGGCGGCGGCGGAGGCAGCTGAGGCGGCGGCGGCGAGCGGGGGTCCGGGCGGCGGCGACGGCGGCGGCGGCGGGCCGAGGAGCCGGGCGCGATGGAGCGGAAGAGGTGGGAGTGCCCGGCGCTCCCGCAGGGCTGGGAGAGGGAAGAAGTGCCCAGAAGGTCGGGGCTGTCGGCCGGCCACAGGGATGTCTTTTACTATAGGTGAATGAACGTGCCGGCCGGGCAGGGCCCCAACGGGCGCCTCCCAGCGGCCTCTGCGGCGGCCCGGGCGCCTCGACCCGGGCTGCGGCCTGGGCCCCGCGCGTGCGTCGTGCGTGCGTGCGTGCGTGCGTGCCGGCGCGCGGCGGCCCCGGGCCAGTGCGCGTGCGTGCCCCTCCCCCTCCGCCGCGGCCGCGTGGAGCGCGGGGCGGCGCGGCCCGGGCGGTGGCCTTTGTTCCGCGGTCGCGGCCGCCCGGCTGGCGGGGCGAGGGGCGCCCGGCGCGAGCCAGACGCCGCTGGGAGGCGGGGGTGGGGGCTGGGCTGTCCCTTGGATCGGCGGGGCGTGCGCGCAGCCCGAGGCGGGGGCGCGCGGGGGCGGGGACGCGACCCCGCGCTGGACCGCGGCCGCTGCACGAGCGGCGGGGGACGCGCGGGACAGTGCGCGCCCCTCCCCCGGGCTCCTCGGGGAGACGGCGCGGAAGCTTGTCGGTGGAATAAAGAGTTGGTGGGCGGCTGCGGCCCAGCCCCAGACCGTCGGCCACCTGCCGTCTTCTGTCTCCCTCCTTTTCCCTTGCTGACTGCTGGAAGATGCTTTTGTGTCCGAGCCAGCTCGGATGACTCCCTCCCCCCGCTTCAGCATCCCGGGGCGCGTTCAGGTCGCTGGACACCCGCCACGTGTTGAACGCGAGCCTAGAAACTGCCCGGGTGAGGCCGAGGCGGGCTGGGAGTGCTGGTCCGTCCACCCAGCCCTCGAGTCCCTCCTGGGCCTTTGCTGGCCCCCTGGGGGAAGGAGCGAGGCCGCCGGGCAGGGAAGGGATGGCCCCTCGGCCAGGACCCCAGGGCAGGTTCTGGCTCCCAGGAAGAGCAGGGACTCTGTAACGTCAGGCACTGGAGTAGTTGGGCACCCCGTCCTCCGCAGCTCAGGGATGCCCCTCCCTTGCTGGCTGCTGTAGTTCTGTCCTGCCGGGGCCAAGAGGCGCCCTCCTTTAATTCCGTGCATGCTGGTTCGTCTGTTTTCCTTTTAGACCTAAAGGCCGAGGCAGGTCTCTCCGCCTCTAGTCCTTTGTTATCGTAGCAGAAGCCTCAGCTGCACCTGCTGGGGGTCTGACGCCGCCAGGTCCTGGCCGCTGAGTGGGGAGTCAGACCCGGGCCTTTCTCTCCTGGGTGTCAGCCCCAGCTGGCTCCCCGTTGCTCCCATAGTCACTAGTGATGACATCCGCTGAGAAGTGCGGGGATCTGTGAGGGCCAGCGATGGGGTGCTGGGTTGAGGCTGGGGCCCGTCAGGGAGGGCCTCTCAGACGAGGTGGCACTGAGCTGAGCCGCGGCAGCGGAGCTGGGAGGGGCTGTCCGGGCAGCGGGCATCCTGTGGAGAGGCCCCGGGAGGCGGAGCCAAGGTCAGCGGGGTGGCAGTACCTCGAGAACGCGGCTCCACCTCATCCTCACCTGCGCGTGGATCTCTTAGGGCCTCAGCCAAATGGGGCCTTCCTCTGAGGCCCTGGACCTGAGCATGGGGGTCTGGCAATGGGGGGAAGCTCCAGGTTTCCCATGGCCACTGAGCGGGGTCCTGAGGGGAGGAAGTGGCGGGAGGGTCCCCTCCCATTCCCAAGTCTTCCAGCTGGATGACCCACCAGGCAGGTGGGTGTCACCTTCCCTCCCAGTAGGTGGGAGGTTTGGGGGTGTGATCTGGAGCCCATGGTGTTTTCTGGAATGTAGGTCTCTGGCCTGTCCCCCTCCTGGAGCTCCTGCTGAGCCAGGCAGCAGGGCAGGAGCGTACATGGATTTTCCTAGTTCTCTCAGTGCAGAGGCGAGGTAGGGCACGAGGGCCTCAAGTCCAGCAGACCTGGTGTGGGGTCCATTCCTTGTCCCTAGGAACACGTGGGCCTCGATTTCTTTGTTCAAAGAGTGGGGGAAGGGAGTGTGTTCTTAGCAAGTGTGTCCTGCAGGAGAGGTGGGGGGACCCCGCAGACTGTTACCGGGGGGCCGGAGCATCAGCCTGCAGCCGTGTGTTTTCGTTGGGAAAGTAGTCTCACTGACATGTTCTGTGCAGCAGGAGGCTGAGGGGCTGTGCGAAGTCAGTACCCGGGCCTCGGGGATAGTTCTTTGCAGGGGTATGGAGTAGGGAGGACTTCTCCAGATTTCATTTTCTAGGTAGAACCATACTCAGGAAAAGCAGGAGGGACTTAGCGTAGCGGCCCCCTCCCTCGGGGCAGCAGGCTGAGGTTGCGCCTTGCCGTTGGGGCGCCGCGGGTGCCGGCTCGCTGGCCCCGGTGACCCTCGCGGCAGCCCTCCCTGCTGCGCCAGTCCCGCAGCCATCTCCTGGCCGGGGGCTCAAGGCTGGGAGCGGCTCCTCGCCCCTCGACCGGCCGCTGGGCGGGCCAGCCACAGCCCTGCGTCCCCCCACTCCATCCGGCCCCTGCTCTGTGCCCTCCAGCTCGGCCCTGCCCCCAGGAAGGCCCCCGTGCTCTCGTTCCCGTAGGCGCGCTTTTACAGCAGTCGGGGTGGTTCTCAGTGAACCTCAGCGAGGTTTTTCTGGGTCAGTGCTGATCTGCAGAACCGTCTTTAAAAGTTGAGATGTGGTCCACTCTGTCAGAAACGCGTCCTGTTGAGTGGTGTTTTTAGTACATTCGCAAAGTCGTGCAGCCATCACATCTATCTAGTTCCAGTACATTCCATCACTCCAAAATGAGCCCTTTGTCCATTAGCATCACTCCCCCAGCCCCTGGGATCTACTCTCTCTCTTTCTGTTTTCTTAACGGCTTTATTGAGATTTTGATTCCTACACCTATAGTTCACCCGTTCGAAGTGTGTAAGTGAATAGTTTCTAGCATATTCACAGACAGGTGTGGCCACCTCCACATCTCCCTTCCCCCGAAAGAGCCCCAGACCCTTAACCGTCAGTGCGCTGTATCCCCGGCCACTTACTGCTCTGTGTCCGTTTGCTGTCCTCATGTAGCGTTCGGGGCTGGGAGGGGGTGACTGGAGGCAGGGAAAGGCTGGCGAGTTCCGTAGGGTCCTCTCCTTCCTCTGTGGCCGTATCTGACCCCGGTGCCTTCCCGCTGTCCTGGGCACGTAGGCTCAGGGTGCACACGAGCCAGCTCGGCGTGACGGAGAAGTGAGTCATCCCAAAGGCAGGAGTCCGAGGCCCCGCGTGCTGGGCTCCTGGTGCTCGCAGACGCGCCCGGGCCCCGGGGGATCGCCTGGCCTGCAGTCATGACCCTGCTTGTCCAGAGGCCCTGGTGGGGGTTCCAGAGGGGAGCGTGGCTGGCCGCCGCGTGGGTCCCGACGCCGGAGGGGAGGGGGTTTCCTTCTGGCTGCCCTGGCTTCCACGCTGCCGTCCATGGTCCCTGGGGGGCTCGGGGGCCAGACGTGCTGTTGCTTGAATGAGAGGGACCAGGCCTGCTGGGCCCCACGCAAGTGCTTTTCCTGACAGCTCGGTGGAGATGCAGCCTGCACACTGCGGTTTACCCGCTGGAAGTGTGCAAGTTCGTGACCCAGAGTCGTGCAGGCGTCACCAGAGCCAACTTTAAAACATTCCCTCTCCCTAGAAGGGGCCCGTCCCCATCCGCTGTCATCCTCCCCCACTCCCCAGCCTCCGGCCCCCGCAAGCCCCCTTCCCGTCCGTGGGCATGTCCCCCGCGTGGACTCACACCCCGCGGGGCCTTCTGTGTCTGGTTCCCTCCCTGTGCGTCGTGGCCCCGGGGTCTGTCCTTGCTTCTGCTCGCAGCTGGGGACGCTCTCGTGCGTGGGGGACCGTGTGTGTACCTGTCCCCCGCCAGCGGACACCTGGGCCGTTTTCACCTCACGCCTTCGCCAAGTCCCGCTGCTCTGAACATCCGGGGGTCCGTTCAGTCAGGTCACTGGGCGTGTGGGGTTGCCGTGCCATCTGTGTCCCAAGTGGCAGGCGGCGCGCCCAGCGGTTACAGACGCCGGCCGGTGCTGCTGGCGCGTCGGGTGGGGCCCCACGGGGTCGTCGGCGCCACTCGTCCGCAAGCGGGGGTGGGGGGGGATCACGGAGTGTCCCCGCTTCCAAACACCTGCCCTGGGACTTCCCAGCAGGCCCCAGCTGAGTGGCTCTTGGGGTCCTGGCCCGGAAGCCTGACCTGAGATCTGTCCGCACCCCTAGGATGCCCTAGTTCCCCCTGGTACCCGCAGGGAGGAGACTGCTTAGGAGTTGTCCCTCGGCTACCTGTGATCCTGGGGTCTTTTCTCAAGAACACGGCCTAGTTGTGTTTCTGGAATGTTCTGAAATGTGAGCCAGGCTCCTGGGGCTGGGCCCCACCCTTCCGCACCAGGGTGTTGATCCCCTGCTCTCAGCGTTGGGGTGTGCTGGGGGCTCCGACTGGGAGGCGGTCCTGGGGACAGGGCAGGGGTCGGCCCAGCGCACCCTGCTGGCCGCTGACCGCCCGTCCGTCCGCAGCCCCAGTGGGAAGAAATTCCGGAGCAAGCCCCAGCTGGCGCGGTACCTGGGGGGCTCCATGGACCTGAGCACCTTCGACTTCCGGACGGGCAAGATGCTGATGAGTAAGATGAACCGGAGCCGGCAGAGGGTCCGCTACGACTCGTCCAGCCAGGCCAAGGTGAGCTGCGGGGGCGCCTGGCCGCTCGGCGGGGGCTCACGAGTTCAGGCCCGTTTCGGGCACACGTGTTACTTTAAAAAATAATCCACAGATGAAGGCACCTGGGGGGCTCCGTCGGTTGAGTGTCCGACTGTTGGTTTTGACTCAGGTCGTGATCCCGGGGTCCTGGGATCGAGCCCCAATGCGGGTTCTGTGCTCAGTGTGGGAGTCCGCGTCTCCCTCTCCCCCTGCCCAGGCTCTCCCTTGTAAATAAATAAATGTTTGGGGCGCCTGGGTGGCTTAGTGGTTGGGCATCTGCCTTCGGCTCAGGTCGTGATCCCGGGGTCCTGGGATGGAGCCCCGCAGCCGGCTCCCTGCTCGGCGGGGAGCCTGCTTCCCCCTCTCTGTCTGCCTGACTCTGCCTACTTGTGATCTATCTCTCTCTCTCTCTCTCTCTCTCTCTCTCTCTCTCTGTCAAATAAATAAATAAAATCTTAAAAAAAAATAAATCTTTTAAAAAATTAAAAAAGAAAACCAACCCTACTTTTGGGTGGAGAGAGAGAAGTTTCCACAATTCAGTTTGTCGTGGTATTAAAGTCAGAACTATCTGGGGAGAGAAATTTGGAAGCTATAGAACTGCAGAAGGAAGGAGAGAACCCACCTTCACTCTGTCTCTGGGAGAGGCCACAGGCCTGCGGCCCCTGGTCGTCCCCGATGTGCCTGTCCCTCTCTCCCCCCAAATCCGGACGTGCTGGCGTCACTGCCGAGCCTGGAGGGCAGCCCGTCTTCGGCGGCTGATGGGCCACATGCGGGTGCCCGGGGACCCTGTGTCTCTGGCGGGCATGTGTGCTGCAGACAGTCCCGGCAGGGCCCCCTCCGGACCGCACTCCGGGGAGAACACGGTGTAGGAGGCCGGGCGGGGGTCCATCCAGAGCCCCACTGCGCCCCCACTGTGGGCAGCAAGGAGACAGGGCTGGGCTTGCCGTCGCCCCCGGCTCTGGGGCTGCCGCAGCGGGGGAGGGGGGATTATGCTGGTGACTGAGGGACACGGGGTCTGTTCCCCAAATCCCACAGGGAGGGGTCTCCCCACTGCCCGGGAGAGCCCGCGGAGGCCCGGGGCCGCCGTGCCAGCTTGTGTGTCTCCGCAGGGCAAGCCGGACCTGAACACAGCCCTCCCTGTCAGGCAGACGGCGTCCATCTTCAAGCAGCCAGTGACCAAGATCACCAACCATCCCAGCAACAAGGTGAAGAGTGACCCCCAGAAGGCCGTGGAGCAGCCTCGGCAGGTGAGCCCACGGGCCCCGTGCACATCCCCAGGCCAGGTCCTGGCGGGCACCAGGGCGGTGAGGGGCCCCGTGTCATTCCCATCCACCCCCCGGGGGCATTGGGGTCGTTGCCACCTGAGTGACCGCTCAGACCTATGCGTCTGCCCCGCGCTTCCGACTGTGCCTCTCCGCACACTGACCCCAGAGTTCTGCGGGGGCCGTGAGGTCCCCTGCCTTACAGGCGGTGCCAGGCCTCTGGGGGGCCTCGCAGCTCAGCCCTGGGTGGACAGTGGGTTGA
Organism: Potos flavus; assembly: GCA_028534135.1. Lineage (NCBI taxonomy): Eukaryota > Metazoa > Chordata > Mammalia > Carnivora > Procyonidae > Potos > Potos flavus. The sequence continues at coordinate 600,807 of CM052898.1, read as the reverse complement.
GAAGTGACATTTCAGGGTAAAGGGGGCTTTGCCTCCCTGGGCTAGCACCGTGGCTTTGGGAACCGCAGACGGTCGGCACCGATGGCAGGGCTGACACCCCGGCACGTGGTTTCTGTGGCCTAGGGAGACGGGCCTGGCAGGAAACCCCGCGGGTCCCACCGCACCCTCGTTCCCAGGCAGGTGGCTCTGGCACGTGGGGGTCAGAGGTCATGCTGAGGCTGCTGTCCTGCGTGCGGAGGGCCCCCGCTCCTGTCGGGACTGGCCAGGGCGGCCACTTGGGGGGGCACGCCCCTCAGCCTCGTGTCTGTGCGTCTGCTGACAGCTTTTCTGGGAGAAGAAGCTCAGTGGCCTCAATGCCTTCGACATCGCCGAGGAGCTCGTCAAGACCATGGACCTCCCCAAAGGCCTGCAAGGTAAGCCTAGGGAGTAGGGGTACCGGGCGCAAGGGAGCCAGGAGTCTCTGCAGCCGGGTGAACGACCAGAAATCGCGCACCATGGGCCGAGTGCTGCTGGGGGGCGGGGGGGCCGGTGTCTGGCCCCGCAGGGGCGAGGCTCCCCTCCGTCCAGCCCTGGACAAGCCCGGGCCCCTGATCCTGGAGGCCACCTGGCGGACCCGCCACAGCACGGGTGGGGGGTGGCTCCCAGGCTGTGTCCGGGGCCCGGCCAAGACGTGGCCAAGCCGTGGAAACGCTGCCGCGCTGTAGCGGGTGGGCACGGGCTCCTGTAAGGGGGATTTGGGGATGAGACCCGAGGCTCAGGGAGAGAGGTCTCTGGTGCCCGGTGGTGACCACCCCCTGTGTCTGGCAGGCGTGGGGCCTGGCTGCACGGATGAGACCCTGCTCTCGGCCATCGCCAGCGCCCTGCACACCAGCACCATGCCCATCACCGGGCAGCTCTCGGCCGCTGTGGAGAAGAACCCCGGGGTGTGGCTCAACACGGCCCAGCCCCTCTGCAAGGCCTTCATGGTGACCGACGAGGACATCAGGTACCGCCGTGCATGCGCCCCCGGCTCCCGCACTCACGCTTCTGTGCTGGCGCGCTCCGGGGCTCGTGCGGACGTGGCCACAGCAAGGGCAGGTTTGAAAAGCACCAGCAGGAGCTTTCTCACGGGTCCTGAGTCCAGGGCAGGCCAGAGGCGAGGCAGCCTGCGGAGGGGAATGGGAAGCATCCTTGCTCTCCAGGAACGTTCTCGGGAAGAGAAAACGGCTTTGATCTGCGTGGACAGACTCGCGGCATGGCCTGCCCGTCCTCGGGCTCACGAGGCCTTGCAGGTGCCTGCCTGGGGGGGCTCCGGGGAGCAGTGGAGTGAGGGGCAGCATCAGACACGCCACAGGCCCCGAATGCCAGCCTGGGTTTAGGCCGGACCCCGCGGCTGGTGGGCCTCGGGAGGGCTTCCCAGCCGAGCCGTCCAGGGGGGCTCGTGGCCGGAGGCACCGGTGCGCTGGAGTCATCTGGGAAGGCGTCCTGGGGAGAGAGAGTGTGAGTTGTCAGCAGGGCCACAATCCTCTAAAAGCTCTGAACGAGAGGGACCTGTGTTTTCGCGACAAAATCATCAACACGGCTGAGCTCAGAACAAGTTCGGGGCTCTCGGGGGGCCCCATGCACAGAAGGGGCTGGGACCACGGCAGCCGTGGCCAGGAGTGGCTCCCAGCTGGGGTCGTAGGTGGGCATGCCTCCCGGGTCAGGACTGGGGTTTGGAAGCCGCGTGGGTAGAAGAGATGAGCCCCGTGCCCCATGCGGTGAAGACACGGAATGACCCACAAGCCCACAGAAGGGCTCGTCTCCAGGGAACCGGAAGTAGAAGAAGAGAACACAACTGTCTGCAAAGACTAGCGGGTTTGTAAAGCCCAGCAGAACTTCTAGAAATAGGAAGAGCCACGGAGAGGAAAACCTCACGTCGTGGGTTAGGTAGTGGATTTGGTCCTGTCTGGAGAGGAGATGGGGGGCGCTGCTGAAAGAGGGCGCCGGCGTTGGCCAGGCCGGACACCGTGCCGGCTCCCGTTCTGGCGAGGGTCTCGGCCGCAGGGAGGGAAGGCGGAGGGTCTCACGGCCTCGGCTGGCGGCTTTCTAGATGGCCATAACAGAAGGCAAAAGACCCAAGAAAGCCGTTCTCTGCCTAGAATTCTCCAGCACAATCCCGCCACCCACTGGGCGAGTGACCCTGGCTAGCTGCGGTGACCCGGCACCGTTGTCCACTTTCTCTTTGCAAACCATGCTTGAGCGACCATGAGGGGCGTCACGCGCGCCCGTGCGCTGGGCCCCGGGGGGGAAGGCAGGTGGTGCCCGGAGGGGCAGCCGCAGAAGGTTGCAGGGGACCCCTGGCCCCGGTGTCGCTGGCGGAGGTGGGGTATAGGGCCCAGCAGCCGAGCCAGAGGGCCGCGGGCTGTGCGCACGCCGCTCTGCAGCCAGGACGAGGGGGCCTGGCCCGGCACGTGTGCTCCCGGCGGCGGCCCGTGCCCCGGCCAGCGCAGCCATGTGTCCCCAGGAAGCAGGAGGAGCTGGTGCAGCAGGTGCGCAAGCGGCTGGAGGAGGCGCTGATGGCCGACATGCTGGCGCACGTGGAGGAGCTGGCCCGGGACGGCGAGGCGCCGCTGGACAAGGCCGGCGCCGACGAGGACGACGACGAGGACGACGAGGATGACGAGGACGAGCCCTACCAGGACCAGGAGGTGGAGCACGTCTAACGCAGGTGCTGGCTGGCACTTGGACGGGGGCCCTGCCCCGTGCAGGGGGGCGGCTCCCAGCCAGGGCGCTCACGGCGCCCTCTCCCTGTCCTTGCAGAGGCCCCGCGGAGCCCTGCGTGCGGGGAGCCCCCAGCAGACTCTCGGCCATCTCCGTGCTCGGACCAGGCTCTGAGGCCCGGCCGGGGACGATGCCGGCCCCTCCCAGGCCTTCCCAGGCGTGTCCCCTCCCCTGGGTCCACGGGGGCACGGCTGGAGGACAGTCCCGGCCTGACGGGGCCCCCATGTTTGCCCGGGTCCCGAAGCGCCCGTCGTCCCCGGGCCCGCCTGCCGGGAGCCCTCCTTGGAGCCATCCCTCCGCCCTGGGCGCGGGCCAGCCTCGTCCCCGCGGCCGCGTCACACAGGACAGCTGCCACCGGGCGGCCCGCCGGGGTCCCCAGGGGGACGGAGAAGCGTTTTCTGGAACAGTCTTGCTTCCCGCTCCCCGCGCGCGAGGGACGCTGCTCCGGGGGCCGCCCGTCAGCCCTCCAGGCAGGGGGTGCGGACGGCAGCCCTGCGCGCCCAGCAGCGGGCCGGGCCGTGACGGCCCAGAGCTCAGCCGAAGGCAAACGGCACAACCCAGACGTTTTCCTTCAATAAATCCGTGATGCAAACGGGGCTGGACGTCCGCATGACTGCTTCGCCTGTGTGTTTGCTGCCCATGGATGCGAAGTCGGGCCTTTGTGTCGGGAAAGCTCACCGTCCACAGCGTGGCCGACCCTGCCCGCGGCTTGGCCAGCCACCGGCGACGGCGAACTGCTCCCGGCCGACGTGCCAGGCTGGGGCTCTGAGGCGGCTGTGCTGCCGGCCGGCCTCCGCGTCCCTCTCCCCGTGTGGTGAGGGCGGTGACGCCCGGGGCTCAGGGCCAGAGCTGGCGCTGGGAGCGTGGCCTCTCCGGGGTCCCGCCCTGGGGTGTGTTCTGTGGCCCCACGTTTGCAGCACCCGGTGCCTAGAACAGCAGCCTCGGGGGAGCTTGGGGCGTGGAGGTCGTCAGAATCGTGTCACTTCACCCCTGCTCCCTCCTAGTCAGAGTGCCTTGGGTGAGGGGAGCCCTCTCGTCCCCGCTTGGCCCCGGCCCGTGGCCTGAGACCCTCGGGCAGGACCTGGGCCGCGGCCTCGTGTGGCCGTCACCCTGGCTGATGCCAGGAGTTGGGGGGGCGGCACCTGGCGTTCCGAGGACGCTGGCCCAGCACGGCCCACGGCAGCAGCGTGCCCGGCCAGTCAAAGCACAACTGCGCCTGGACCACCGTCAGCGCCCGCGGCAGGTCTGCGGGGGGTGACCCGGGCCAGCACCAGCCCCCAGGAGGGCCCCTTCCCTGCAGCCACACGGCGTCCTGCCCATCACGGAGGCCGCGGCCGCTGAGGGGGCTCCGTCTGGGGCTGGCCCCTGTGTGGGCCTGAGGCCTAGGCTCTCGGAGCCCTGCCCAGCAGAGGGGACTGTGGGGCCCAGGGGGCGCCGTCCTGTGGGCGACTGTTGAATAAAGCCATCTTGGTGAGCGTGGTTTGGAGCCTGCTTTCGTTGTAAAGGCCCCAAGCCGCTGTGTCCAGGGCAGATGGACCCCCGGCCAGGCCTCGGCGCCCAGTGTCACGTTGGTCACCTTACCGTGGGCTGGGTGATGGAAGGGGACCTGGAGGACCGACTGGCTTTTCCCAGGGAGGGGGGTTCGGCTCCCAGCACCCGCCTCAGAGCCCCCAGGGCCCGCGTGCGTTCCGTCCCAAGTCCGCGGTGTGGGGTCTGTGCCAGGAGCTCAGGTGGGGGGTCCCCACGGGGCTGGCACCGGCAGGATGACCGGGAAGGGCGGCCGTGTGGAAGCGCCCCTTCCGGCCTCAGTGCCCGGCCGCCGCCTGCCCACGCGCAGGCCACAGAGGGTCTGCCCTGCCGGGGGCAGGGAGCGGAGGGCCAGGCAGGTGCCCAGGACCCTTCTGTCCCCATCTCACGGCCAGTTAGAGCCCCCCCACCCCACACCCTTCCCAGGCTTGGGCTCTCCCCTGCAGTCGGCCCCGCTCTCCTGCAGGGGGCCCAGCTCCCAGAAGGGAGACAGGCTCAGGGAGGGGGCTTGCCCAGGGGCCCCAGCTGGAGGGGTGCATCCTGCCCGAGAACTTGGGTCTCCCCGAGTCCCCGAGTCCAGGCCCAGAGAGGTCCTGCAGGGCCACGAATCTCGGGACCCCAGAAGCCAGGACCAGTCCAGGGTCCCAGCCCAAGGGTCCGGCCACATAGTGGACCAGCACAGTGGTCTGGCGTCCCCAGCCCCACAGTAGGGCCCTCCTCACCCCGGAGCCCATGCTGACCCTGGGCTGGGCCCCCGCACGAACTCTCTCCCCAGAGAGACCCCCGGCGGCGGGGGCCGAGGAGGGGGCTCCCAGGCAGCCCGGTCACCTGCTGTGTCCAGCCCAGCGTCTGCCAGCCGCCCCTGCTGGTGGCCAGGCGCCACGGACCAGAACCAGCCCCGGGTCTCCGCCCGGTGCCCAGTGCGCCCACCTCAGGGCAGGCACAGAGCTCCCCGAACCATGTTGCACCCCACCCCGCTCAACGGTCCCGGGACACCTCCTCACTCCTGCGAGCCGCCCGCGGCCGCGGCGACAGCTCTCTGCCAACTTGGCTGCTTGAAACCACACGGATCGATTCTCTGACCGTTGCGGGCTTGGACGTCCTAAAACCCCGGTGCGGACACAGCTGGTTCCCCCCGGGGCCCCAGGGAGACCCGGCTCCTGCCCTTTCGTGGCTCGCGGCCCCCCTCCATCCTCCCCGCCAGCAGCGCGGGGTCTGCCCGTCTCTGGGACCCCCGCCCTCTGCCTCCCTCTCGTGAGGACCTGGTGAGGACGCCCGGCCCCCCGGGAACCCAGGGTCACCCCCACCTCGGGGGCCTGACAAGGTCCCCTCTGCTGGGGGAGGGGACACATCCCGGGTCCCAGGACCAGGACGGGGACGTGTTTGGGGGACAACTATAGTTGTCTAACCACGTTACCCCCAAGATAAGATTCCTTATTTCTCTCGGCAGCCCGCGGCCCGGCGTGGCCCCTACAACCTCAACCTTGACCGTCCCTTCCTTCCTTCCAAGCTCACTCCAGCCCCTTGGCCTCCGTCCGTGCTGTCCCCTCGAGGGTTTGAGCACTTGCTTCAGAAACCTGGGAACCGGTCGAGCTCAGGAGCCACCGAGTTTGAGGAGGAGGGGACCCCAGGGGTGACGTGAGGCAGTGAAGCGAACAGAACAAGCTGGGAGTTTACTGGTCCAGACCTGGCTGGATGGGCTGGAGTGGAGGGACCGGCTTGCTCCGATTTCTAGAACAGTCCAACGGGATGGCCCCCAGCCGCAGAGGGCTCAGGTTCAATCGGTTCCAACTAAAACATCCCGTTCCTTGCACCCAGGGCTGGTGGTAGTAACCTGGACGTGGCATGAGGAGAACATTCCATCATCTGGAAAGTTCTATCGCCCAGTACCGTTCTAGAACAGGGACTCTTAGCAGGGCCGGGGCAGGGGGTGGGGGGGTTGCTCAGATGCCGCCTGGAGATCCCGTAAAGCTTGGTCCAGATTCAGGCCCTCCAAACGGGGAAACAACCCCAGGGTCTATCAACAAACAAACGGAAACTCGGCCGAACAAGAGCCAGGCGCCCCCCGCGCGGCCCCGGGGACAGACCCCGAGCCCACCACGCCCGGGGAGGGAACCGGCCACAGAAGACCCCTGTGATTTCTTTTTTCCCAATGCAGTGTTAATTTTATGTCACTTGCCGAGACGGGGGGACACCCAGACAGCTGGTGAACGTGAGTTCTGGGGGCGCCTGTGGCTGTTTCTGGAAAAGACGAGCATTTCTTCAGCAGACGGAGCAAAGGCCTCTCCCGGTCCATGCGGGCACCCATTCCAGCCACCGGGTGCCCGAAGGCAACACAAGGTGGAGGAAGGGCGAACTGCTTCCCTCTCCCCGAGCTGAGCCGCCCGTCTGCTCCCGCCTCGGACGCCTTGGGCCCTCCCGGGTCTCCGGCGTGGCTCCATAACCACGGGAGCTGGTGTCCTTGTCTCCCCTTGGAGATCTCACCTTACATCCCACTGCTCTGTTTCTCTGGGGACCCCCGCCCCGTACGTGAAAGGTCAGGAGAGGTCAATCCACCGAGACAGAAAGCGGGCTGGCGGGCGCCGGGGCTCCAGGGTTAGGAGGGGGTGCTGCCCATGGGGATGGGGTTTCTTGTTTGCCTAACAATAATGTTCTAAAATCAACAGTCGTGACGATCGCACAAGTATTCTAATTTACTAGAAATCACTCAACTGTCTACTTGAAAGGGCCAACCCCTCATGCACACGAATTCTCTCTCAATTCTAACGATAAGAAGATTTCAGGGTCTCAGGGAGCCTGAAGCGTGTGCAGAGATCCCAGCCACTTAGGAAGGAGACGGAGGGTCCCCCACCCGGCTGCGGGGGGAGCAGGTGGCCAGCGATGTGGACACACAGCTGCCCCGCCGGGATCTTAAAAAAAAAAAAAAAAATTATCTTAAGCTGAGTGCAAGAAACGTGCCAAACATGCCCCAGGAGGCCATACAGAGCCGAGCCGTCACCGTGAAGCCCCGGAAGGAGGCCAGCCTGGTCCCGGGGGCGGCGGCGTGGGGCGGCCGACGGCAGGGGGGCCGACAGGACGTTCCAGGGGGTCGACCTGGGGGAGCGGAGCTGATCAATGGGGCAGTAAAAACAGGTGTGTTTTCTGAAGCAAATACAACACTGTGTGTTAACAAACTGGAATTCAAATAAACACTTGGAGACAACAACAAAAAAAGGCAAAGTTGTGTTTCCTTGCGTGTGGACTGACTCAGCAACAGTGATCCGCCAGGTCGAGCTCGCGGCCGCCCCCAAACGGCCCCGGGCCCGCGTTCCGAGCAGCGCCAAGGCTGAAAGCAGACGCCGTCCAGGGAAGGCTGTTCCGTGGTTTTCTATTTCTTGGCGATTTTTCTCCCCTTGACTATTATTCTTTCAAAATGTGCCCGTGGAGGAGGAGGGCGCTGCTGGCCCCCCGCCCCCCAGCTCGGGCAGCGCTGAGCGCCCGCCCGGGCTCCCCCCGCGGGCGTCCCGGGAGCCGGGGCCGACCACGGCGTCTCCCCAACGTTTGAAGAAATGTTTAAAAAAAAAAAAGTTAAAAACAAAGAGGTCAACTATCGCTAAAACCTTCCTGAGGGAAAATAGCCATGCCCAGCCCCAGCCCCCCAGAGCGGACCCCTTTTTGCTGTTCTGTTGGTTTCTCTTGGCATTTTCCTTCACGCTGCTTTTTATCCGTGTTCCCCAGCCCCCGGCCCCCGCGAGTCCCCTTCCCGTCCGCGAGGGAGCCTGGTCCGGGCGTGTCACCCACGTGGACTCACACCCCGTGGGGCCTTCTGTGTCTGGTCCCCTCCCTGCGCGTCGTGGGCTCGGGGTCCGTCCCCGGGGCCGTGCGTGGGGGCCTCGCTCGTGCTGGCGGCCGGGGACCCACGGCTGGACGGCTGGGTCATCTACACCTTCCAGCCGCAGTGAACACGGGGGTGTGTCTGCTTCGGTCCGTTTTCCACTCTGCGGGTTCACAGCGGGCGGAGCAGCTCGGACACCCTGCCTCCCCAAGGGTTTGTCGCCAGCCCCGGCAGCCCAGCGGGGGTCCCCTCGCCAAGTTCCCGCACATTCACGAGCGCCTCCCTCGTGCAAGTTGGGGTAGAGAGGAGGGGTGCTCACCCCACCTCGCTCGGTTTTTGTGCTGTTTTCATTTACAGACACCCTCCAAATGCATCTCTCAAAGGACACTTTTTAAAACTTAAAAATACGTTGTTTTTTTAATCACGGAAGGTTCTGAAATACAGCAAACAGACAAGTGCTGCCCAGGGCCCGCGCCCCTCCCAGCCCCGCCCCTGCTCCCACATTGTCCCGGCGCTCTACCACGGGGGGCTCGGACGCAGAGCGGCGTTGGCAGGATCTGACAGCGACCTTCGTCCCCGAACCACCTGCCCCAGACGCACACGGGCTGGCACGGAAGCGTAAGCGGTCCTCGGCCGCGGCGACTGTGCGCCCAGGGACTCTGTCCCAGGACGGTTTGGGTCGCCCTGCCCCGAGAGGTATCGTGGACTGTCCTCGTCCCAGCCCCTCAACCTGCGAATGGGCGCTTACTTGGAAACAGGGTCTTGGCAGACGTCATTGGCTAAGCTGAGGTCCCACTGGAGCAGAGCGGTCCCAAATCCTCATGAGACAGAGACGGGGACGGGGACGCGGATGCACAGGGAGAAGCTGCATGATCGCGGAGGCAGACTGGGCGGTGTGTCCACAGCCAGGCGACGCCGAGGACAGCGGGCCACGCAGGAGCCGGGAGAGGCAGGAAGGAGCCCACCCTCCCCTCCCCGGGACGGTCCTGCCACACCTTGACCTGGGACTTCTCGGCCCCGGGGCCTTGGAGAAAATACGCCGGTACGCCGGTATTTAAAGCCACCTAGTTTGCGGTAATTTGCTAAAACCACAGGAAAGTCACATGCAGGGGGGTGGCACTGGGGCCTCCGGGAATCATGGGGTGGGGGCCGGGGACGCTGCCGGACAAACACAGTGCCCAGCACAGCCCCCGCCCCGGAGAATGACCCGCCTGAGTGTCGGCAGTGCCCCAGGAGAGCGCCTGTCCGGGCTCACCGCCCGCCTTCTCCCTGCAGCGGCGGCCGCCTCTGCCCGTCCCCCACCCACCCTGTCTCTGCTGCTTCAAGCCACACCACGGACACCACCTTCTGCCCCCCAAGTACGTCAGCCTGCAAACTGGTCAGCGGTCAATGATTTACAGATCTTATTTATTTTTTTAAGATTTTATTTGACGGAGAGAGAGAAAGCGCGCACGCACACAAGCAGGAGAAGCAGACTCCCTGCCGAGCAGAGAGCCGGACGCGGGGCTCGACCCCAGGACCCTGGGATCATGACCTGAGCCAAAGGCAGACGCTGAACCAACTGAGCCCCGCAGGCGCCCCTACCGTGCGCCACCACAGGGCCATTCCTGCCCGAGCCCTACGGACACCTGACCGGCCAGCACTCCCACGCCCGACCCCGTGGAGCCGGGTTCCCCTCTCCTCCTCTGACTCCTAATCTGCTTGTGGTCCAACGGCCGTAGTCTTTGGTCCTGACGGCTGGCTGCCCACGGCCGAGCGCTCGACGGCCCCCCAGCCCCACGCTCCAGCCGCCGCTCGCACCATCCCCTCCCACCCGCCTTCCCAGGGCACCATTCCCTTCCACCCTGGTTTTCCTGGAGTGCATCCTGCAGGACGCTAAGCAGATTGGTGAAGACCTCGCCACCCAAAGCATCTCGGTTCAGCCATCCCTTTCCCCTGGGACCCAGGCCTTCTCTTTCCTGATCGTTGGGAATATGGCTCGAAGCACTCAGGAGTCCCGGCCTCGCGAGCTCGTCTTCCCCGGGACGAGCTGCGGGGTCCCGGCCATCCCCTGCTACGATTTCTCATGCAGCTTCCCTCCATTTCCACTCTGCTCTCTCTGGGATTCTTGGACTGTCCCTCTGTTTTCTCCCTCCTCTCCCAGTTCCCACTTGTCTTTTTGCCTGACTTTCTAGATTTCTCCAACTGGAATCTCCCAACTTCTGGCTGAACGTCCTACTGCGCTAACTCCCAAGCCCTCTCTCGTCCTGTCCTCCTCTCTCACCTTCTCGTTGGTTGGATGCCTGCAGTGAGCAGAGCCCACTCGCCCCCCAGGGACGCTGGTGTCTCCAGGAGGCGGCCGGGAGCCTGGGGCAGGGTCCCTCAGGTCGCCCTGTTCTCGTTTCTCCCCCATCGGTACCTGCTGCCTCCCCTCCCAAGTCCCCCAGGGGCAGGGACATGTGTATGGGGCCTGGGAGCAGAAAGGCACCCTGCTCGTCTAAAGAGCTCCCCACGGGGGCTGCTGGGGTCAGGGGGTGCTCTAAGGAACATATATGTGTCCTCCCTTCACGTCTGACTTCTCCCCACCCCGCCCCCTGCTCCCTCCTGGGCCCCCGTCTCAGCACTTACCCCCTTGCTCCCTTTTGTTTCTCCCTCTCCCTCCAGCTCACCAAAAGGGCAGCCCACCTGCTTCCACCCTGGCTGGGACCCCGGAAAGGGGGATCGGCATGTGCCAAGGCCTGGCCCGAGAAAAGGCACCGATGGTGAGTGCTGGGGGTAGCGGGAAAGGGGGACTGGAGGCTGGCCAGCAGGGCCTGACCCAGCTGGGCCCCATTTCTGGGGGGAGATGGGGACAAGGCCTGTGGCTGGGAAACACGGAGCGTGAGCCCAGCACCAACCCATCACACGGAGTGCACACGGATCGGCAGGTCTCTCCAGGTCCTCTGGGAAAGTGGTCCCATGGGGAGGGGAGGGGACATAAGTTCTTACCAAGTAATTAAGATTATGAGTGTTTAAATGCCTGGAAGAGAAGCCCGGGACCCCGAGAGAACTTGGGCTGGGTGTGACTTGGGAGTCCAAGAAAGACATTTTAGGGTGGGGAAGGGTTCCTGGCACGGGCAACGAGGTGGGGAGGCGCTGGGGCCGTCCTCGGGGGCACCCTTCAGGGCAGTCTGAGCGGGTGGGGAAAATACCGTGGCTCAGGCGCTACGCGGGGCAGGGGACGGGGTCCCCCGGTTAGGGGGACAGCTGCGGGCTCCACTTAGGGAGCTGGTGTCCTCCGTGCCGGGCTCCCCAGCCAGGCCCGGGGTCCGCCGGGAGGCTGCGGGCAGAGGCACGGGCGGCGGGCCAGCCTGCTCCCAGCCCAGCGACCGTGAGAGCTCGCCCGGGAGAAGCCGGAGCGCTCCGTGCCCCCCGCCGCGGGCCGCGGGAGAGAGGGCCGCTGGGGCGGGCCGGCTCTGGAGCTGCGCTCGCAGGGCAGGGGGCGCCCCGGCAGCCGGAGGGTCCCCCGGCCGGCGGACACCAGCCCCAGCCGGGGAGCACCGCCGCCCACGTGGCGCAGGCTCGGGCTCGGGCCGCCCCCTCCCCGGGGCGCCCACCGGGAACCGAGCGCGCGCGGGCTCGGGCCGCCGGGGGGGGGGGGGGGGGCGCGCGCTGAGGTGGAGGCGGGGCGGGGGGCGCGCCGGGAGCCCCGCGGGCACCTACCTGCGGCCGCGCCCGCGCCCCGCGCCCCGCCACGTGACCGCGCCCCGCCCCGCGCGCGTGCGCCCTGCCGGCGCCCCATTGTTGGCCGCGCGCGCGTCACGGGGCGGGGCGGGGCGGCCGGAGGAGGGCGGCGGGCGGGCGGGCGGGAGGGAAGCAGCGTCCGCGCCGCCGCCGCCGCCGCCGCCGCCGCCGCCGAGCCCCCGCCGCCGAGGAGCAAGCAGAGTCCGCCGCCGCCCCGCCGCCCGCGGCCCGAGCAGCCCCGCGCCGCCGCCCCGCCCCGCCGCGCCCGCCCCGCCGCTGGATGCCGGCGGCCGGCGGCCCAGCTCTCAGAGGCGGAGCGCGGCGGCGCGGGCGGCGGCGGCGCGGGCGGCCGGCGGCCGAGAGGCGGGGGCGCGGGCCCGAGCGCTAGCGCCGCCATGCCCGGCTCCACCGGCCAGCCCGACGGCGGCGGCGGCGACCCCAGCCCGCGCCCCCCGCCGCCGCCGCCCCCGCCGCCGCCGCCGCCGCCCCTGCCCGAGGGCGCCGAGGAGGAGGCCGCGCCCGACGACGCGGCCGCCGCGCTGCGCCTGGCTCTGGACCAGCTCTCGGGGCTGGGGCTGGGGGCCGCGGGCGGCCCGGACGAGGAGGGGGCGGCCGCGGGCGGCGGGGACGGCGCGGCGGCGGGGGCTGCGGGAGGCGCGGACGGCGGGGCGGCGGCGGAGCCCGCGCCCCCCGACGGGCCGGAGGCGGGCGCGCCCGCGGTGGCCGAGGCCGTGGCGCCGGGCTCGCTGGCGCTGCTGGAGCCCGACGTGAGCCCGCCGCCGCCGCCGCCACCGCCGCCGCCACCACCACCGCCGCCCCGGCCGTCGCCGCCCGACGTGTTCGCCGGCTTCGCGCCCCACCCCGCGGCCCTGGGCCCCCCGACGCTGCTGGCGGAGCAGATGAGCGTGATCGGCAGCCGCAAGAAGAGCGTGAACATGACCGAGTGCGTGCCCGTGCCCAGCTCGGAGCACGTCGCCGAGATCGTGGGTCGCCAGGGTGAGTGGCCGCCGCCTGGGGCGCCGCCCCCGGGGTCCCCGCGCCGCGCGTCCTGGGCAGGGGGCCGCCCCAGCCCAGCCCGCGGTCGGACACCAGACCCTGGCCACGCCCCGCGTGGGCACGGGCCTCAGTGGCCGCCTGTGCGCCTTTGTCCTGCCGCGGGCCGCGCGAGAAAGTTGGGTGCAGCCCGCGCTCCTCCCCTCCACGCTCCGGCCCGCCGCTGCCTTTGTCTGGGCGCCTCCGGCCGGGCCAGGCCCCTCTGTGCGGCGCCTCTGCCCAGGCCCTGGGCCGCCTGCGGGGGCATCCCGAGAACCAGGGGGCCGGGCGGGCTGGGCGGTGGGCGCTCCACACCCCAACCGGGCACGGGGCGGGGCTCGCTGTGGCTTGGGGGTGGCTCGGGGGCGGGGCAGGGGGGGGTCAGGCAGGGTCAAGAGAGAAGTTTGGCGACCAGAGAGGGTGCCCATCTCCACTTGGCAGCCTGAGGACCCTGCTGGGGGTGGGAGGAGCACAGGGTGAGGGAGGATCCCCACGCCGCTCTCAGCCCCAAGTCCGGATTTGGGGACATGCTTTGCTTAAGGACCAGCTGGAAAAGCCCTCCTGAGGCCCAGGCTCCTCGCTGCCCCCCCTGGCAGGCCTAGGGCAGCAGGCCCGGGGCGCGGGGGTCCCGGCAGCAGCATTGTCAGAGTCCCTGGGGCCGCCCCATTGTTCTCTTTGTTAGAGAGCCAGTCTGAGATTTGCAGGGTGACATCAGGCCGGCCGCCGCTCATTGGCCCCGCAGCCGGAGTGGGGGGCGGGCGGGCTGGGGGGGTGGGCAGTGCTCCTCCGGACGCTCGCCCACCCACCCTTTTAGCCAGCGGCCCACAGCCCCAGCTTTCTGCTGCCTTCTGCCTGCACCTCCCTGTTCCCCACTCCGTGCTTGTAGGCCAGGTTCTGGAACTTGGGGTGGGGTCTGGGCGGGGCTTGAGGCGGAGCTGCAGGACACTGGCCTTTGGGGGCCCAGTAACAGGAGCCAGAGACAGGTGTGGGGGGGGGGATTGACTTGCAAGGTGGCTTGTCCCCCTTGCCACCGGGGGTCAGAGGACCGCAGGGAGGCTCCGGACGCTGCCCTCTCCGAGTTCCGGGTGGGAGGGGGTGGTTTGGCCAGTGAGACCTCTGGCTTTGGGTGCATGTGCAGCCCATCATGTGTCCTCCTCCCGTCTGGACACCAGGAGGGCCAGGTGTGGTGCTGGACTGAGGGACCAGGACTTGGGACCGGGGGAGGGGGACAGGTGGTCCTCGGAGCCCTGTGGGCTGCCTCTGTCGAGCAGGCACAGCAGGGCTGCAGGCCTGACCGCTCCCCTCCACCGCCCCGCCGCGGCCCCTTCCCTGCCCCACTCACCCGCACCTGCGCTGGGCGAGGGCAGGGGGACGGCCATGGAAACCCAGCCTGGGGGCTGTCGTCCAGAGTCACCAGGCCGATCTGCCGGCCGGGGAGCACGGAGGGCATGTTCCCTGTGAACACGCGTGTTCTGGCGCCCGAGGGTCCTGCGGGGAGGCCGAGCCCGCCCCACTGGAGGCGGGAGCCAAGCAGGGGCCTCTGAACCTGTGCCTTTGGCTGGGGAGTCCGCCCCCA
>CM052898.1:547305-585914 GCA_028534135.1 Potos flavus | reverse complement strand
GGGGGGGCTCCCTCTCCCATGAGCATGGCAGACCGGGGGGGGGGCTCCCTCTCCCATGAGCACAGCAGACCGGGGGTTCCCTCTCCCATGAGCACAGCAGACGGGGGGCTCCCTCTCCCATGAGCACAGCAGACGGGGGGCTCCCTCTCCCATGAGCACAGCAGACTGGGGGCGGCTCCCTCTCCCACAAGCACAGCAGACTGGGGTGGGGGGGAGGTCCCTCTCCCATGAGCACAGCAGACTGGGGGGGGCTCCCTCTCCCACAAGCACAGCAGACCGGGGTGGGGGGGAGGTCCCTCTCCCATGAGCACAGCAGACCGGGGGGGGCTCCCTCTCCCATGAGCACAGCAGACGGGGGGGGTCCCTCTCCCATGAGCACAGCAGACGGGGGGGGGGTCCCTCTCCACCCAGCTCCCGGGGCACCTGGCGGCTGCAGTACTCCAACACCAGGTACACGTGATCCTGGTCAGCGAAGTGTCCGTGGAGGGCTACGATGTTGCGGTGTTTCAGGCGGCTGTGCAGGGCGATCTCTCGTTCCACCTGCAGCCGTGGCCCCACGTGTCCACGCCCCGTGGTATTCCGGGCCAGGGTGGGGGTATAACCCCATCCCCCCAGGGCAGGGATCTCTCTGGGGAGCCCCTCCGAAGTGTGGGGCCCCGGGGCATGGAAGGACTGGGCCTACCTTACTGCGGGGGTGCAGTCGCCCCGTCGCGCCCCCGGTGCGAGGCACCACCTTGAGGGCGAACACGGCGCTGGTGGACATGTCCACCAGCTTGTAGCAGCGGCTGAAGGCACCCTGCGTGGAGGGGGATACACCGGCTCTGGTGTGCAGCCAGGTAGCCGGGCCTCTTCACACACACACACACACACACACACACACACACACACCACACCAGATGCACGGACACACAGCTCACACCCTCACACCAGCAGGAGTAACCACGTGAACACAGAGGAAAACCCAGGGACACGCACACAGACATAGCCATCTCTGGATACATGCAGCCACCGGACCACAATACAGTAAGTGCGTGGACCCACGACGCAGTTCCCCTCCCGGACACGGAAAGCGCAGAGATGGAGAGCACGCCCGGATACGGATCTGGAGACAGCCCGACGGAGTTTCTACAAAGGCCGGATACCTGTAACACGCGAGTGCACGTCCACGCCCCTGGACGCACAAGCCATGGGCACAGCACAAGGCGCCAAAGACCGGCTCCCGCCGCGCAAGGTACACCGGGCGCCCGACCCCGCCAGCAGACCTCAGACCCCAGACTCGCGCGGACACACACGGCGCGCGCAGAAGTCCAGCCTAGGGGCGCACACCTGCTCGCCGGGGCTCGAGATCGCGCGCGCACACCGCTCCCCGCCCCGCCGGGACCCCCGCCCCGCCGGGACCCCCCCCCGCCGGAGACCCTCCCGCGGACTCGCGGAGAGGGAGTCTGCACCTTGCCGATCAGCTTCCCGCGCCTGTAGACGCGCCCCGAGCTCGGGTCGCGCAGGAAGGCGGAGACCGGCGGGCGACAAGTGCGCGGCCGCCGCGGCCCGGGTTCCATGGCGCCGGGGGCCTGGAGGGCGCTCGGCGCGGGCACTGGCGCAGCCTCGGCGGGACCACCGCGCTGCGGCTCTGGGGGCTGCGCGCCGCTGGGGCGCGTCTTATTGGCTGAGGAGGCGGGGCGGAGCCCGGGCTGGGGGCGTGGCCAGGAGCTGGAGGGGGGGCACGTGTGAGCGGAGGGAGGGCGGCGGGCGTGGGCGTGCGGGGACACCCCGGCTGGCAGGTGTTCCAGTGACGACGGAGCTCGCGCCCCGCGCTCCAGCCCTGCGCCAACGCGGCGCGCCCGGCCGGCTCGCTCTTCCGATCCTGCGCCTCCCGCCCAGCTGCGAAGTGTCGACATGCCCATTTCCCCGAGAGGGAAACTGAGGTCAGAGAGCTTGTCTCGTTCTCTCCGAGGCCTCCGAGGGAGAGGCGCGTGGGAGTGGGGGCCTGACAGGGCTCTCGTGGCACTGGGCAGTGGTGGCCGGGTGCAGAGGACAGAGAAAGAAGACCAGTATCTCTAGCGCTGGGGCTGCTCGGGCAGGGAGTGAGGCCTGGGGCAGGGACCCAGGAGGAGCACAGCCGGGGCTTGGGGGTGTCCTATATGCAGGACGCTGGGCCGCAAGAAGGAGCAGAATCTGGGGACCGAAAGTCAGAGGTGGGTACGTGACCTCTGGGCAGGATGGCCAAGGAGAGGCTGTGGGATGAAAGCATTCGTGGGCAGTCTTGCGTCCTCCTGGGAGCCGCAGCCCGGACTCAGTCCCAGGCTCCCTGTGCTCTCTCATGTCCCCCTGACATCGATTCTGGGGCGCAGGAACTGGCCTCGTCCCCATTTTACAGGTGAGCACACTGAGGCCTGGGGAGGCCGCGGCTTCCGCAGCCAGGACGGCTCAGTGCTGGATTTGAATTCTGGCAGCTGCTTCTGGGAGCCACGGTATTAATCCCCGAATGTTACATAACAGGAGCGATGGGGAGGGATTAGCAGGGCTCCCTGTGGCTGGAATCAGGCCTTGGAATTTTCCAGAGACCAGATTTCGGAATCTGGCCCGGTCATGCTGCCAGGGACGGGAAACACCTTCTGAGTGGCCACATGTCCAGCTGGTGTGTCAAGCAGGGGCACCCAGGGCGTGGGGGGCACAGAGCAAGACTCGGGGACCTTCGTGGGGGACCGGCCTCGGCAGCAGGGCCAAGGATTCCGGGGCACTGTTGGGGGCAGCTGGCTGCCGCCGGGGAGCCCAAGTTCCGTGCTAACGGGAGCCAAGAGCTGCATGACAGCAGGTGGGGGGTGGGGGGTCATGGCCTGGTCACCCCGGGATCTGCTGGCTCTAGTCCCTCCCCACCCCCGCGTGTTAGCTCAGGCGTCTGTTAACCACGTACTTATCAGCATGTGGGCCCTGCACGCCCACGACGGACACACTTGGCCCTCTGGGAATGACTGCTAGGAGACCACCGGACTGAACCACGGCCGTGGGTCTGGGCGGTCTCCAGAGGCGATCGCGTGTAAGCCAGGCCCCGGGCGGGCAGCAGCCTATCCCCGGGTGGGTGCTGTTCTTAGCCCCATTTTACAGATGAGAAAACTGAGACTCAGGAAGGCGTACGTAAGCCGAGGATCGCTGGACCGCAAGTGGCTGGGTCCACCCGGAGTCCAGAGCCGCTGTCCGCACCCCCAAAGCATCCCCCTGGGCTTCTGGACCCTTCTTCCCAGGGGCCCTGGGAGCTCCGGCAGGGGCAGGTGACTGGGCCCAGGGGACCCCTATAAGATCCTGGCCTGGAGCCTCACAGCAGGCCTGTCAGCTGCACGGACCCCCGCTCCGCCCCCCTCCAGGCCGCCCGTTGTGTTTTCCTGGCTGAGCCTCTACCGGTCTACCGTTCTCCGCTTGTCCCTCAGCGAGAACCCTCTCCCTAACCACCCTAGAGTGAAAAAACCTTACAATCGAACAAAAACACAAATGTCCATAGCAGCATAATTCACAACAGCCAAAAAATGGATGGACACACACCCAGTGTGCACTGACATACAATGGCTATGTCACACAGTGTGGTCTGTCCCCACGCGGGAACACGATCCAGCCTCGGGAAGGGAGGGACCCCGACCCCCGCCAGGACGCGGAGGGACCCTGAGGACACCGGGCTCAGACCCAGAAGGGCACAACCCGCAGGACCCCACTCCCAGGAGGTCCCCAGAGGAGTCCCGTCCACGCAGACAGAGAGGAGAGGGTGGGAGCCGGGGCTGGGGCGGGGGGGGGGGAGTCCGTGCTTCGTGGGGACAGAGTCTCCGTGTGGGGAGATGGAAGGTTCTGGAGCCGGAGGGCGGGGGTGTGAGCGTGCTTCACGCCGCGGAGCTGTGCGTGTAGACACGGTCACGATGGTGAATTTATGCTGTGCTTCTCACAGCATGAGGAGTGTACCAATCCCTCCAATTTTCCAGATGGGCAAACTGAGGCCATTTGCCTGGCAAGCAGAGGATGGTGGTATTGCCAAGGGCCTCGGCGGGCGGCCTGACCCTCCCGAGCCGACCCGAGCCCGGGTTCCAGAGGCGGGAGAGGTCTCTCGGGCCGGCGCCTGGCCGCCCACCGCACGCCGTCCGCCGCACGCCGCCCGGAGCCGCCGCAACCCCAGGCTCCCGGCCACAGGCTCGCTTTCCCTCTCGTCTCTTCCTTCCCTGACCTGAGATAACTCCCCAGACTCAGCACATTTCCTGGGAGAAATGCTGGGAAGCTTCGCTCAAAACACCCGCCGCAGATGGAGGGGGCGGCTGCTGAGCCCGGCCCGGCGGGAGACTCCCGGAGGCCTCCCTGGGGGCGGCTCGGGGGACCGCGCACGGGGCTCGCCCGCGGGCATGCGGGTGGTACAGGCCGCCCCTTCGGGAAGAAGCAGGAGCGGGAGGCTCTGGGCCCCTTTCTGGGCTCCCGGCCTCTGCGACGCCGTGGACTCCTTCGTACCCGTGCTTGCGAGCCGTCACCCAGCTGGCAGCTCCCTGGGGACAGCGGGAGCGGAGCAGCTGCCACACTCGGAACCCGTGACTGTGGCCACGCGCTGCTCCAGACTGGCCCGGCGCTGCGGGGAGGCTAGACTTGGCTCCCGCTCACCCCGGGGCCAAACGTGGTCCTCGCCGCTCCCAGCCCCGCGCGCCTGCTGCTCCTTCGAGAAGCACTGTCCTCGCTTGTCCTTCCAGAGAGCTCTCTGCAGGTCCCCCCGTGCTTCTTCCAAACCCCTTCAGCCACCCTTTGGGGTTCCTCTTCCTTCTCCCGGTGCCCGCAGCTTGGGTTTCAGGCCCCTGTCCCTTGTCTTCACTCCCTCTTGGTGACACGGTGCAGGCCAGCAGGACACTGCAGTGGGAGGCTTGTCTCTCCGCCCATATCTCCATCTGGGCTCTGCCAAAAACAGAGCCTGAAGCAAGGGTTTGGTGCAGAGCAGGAGTGAGGGGCTGGGGAGGAGGGGGCACGGGGCAGGGTGGGCCCGGGTAACCCCTGTGGTCCCTAAGGACCTGGGCACAACATTCCTCAGGACTGTCTACCCAAGAGGAGGATAAGGGGAGCGTCGAGCCCCTGGCTAGGTCAGGGGACACAGAGTGCTTGGGCCCTTGGAGGCTCACACAACCAGGGGCCGGCTGGGAGCTGGGGACCCAGGGGCAGGAAGTTCAAGAAGCTCTCCAGAACCAAATCACATTCAAACAAAAGCCTGCTGATTTCCCCCCATGGCCTTCTCCCCCCTCCCGTTCACTCACCCCAGTCCAGCCACCCTGGCCTCTCTGCGGTCCAAGACCCCATACCAAGCGCATCCCAACCTCAGGGCCTTTGCACATGCCCTTCTCTCTGCTCATGATGCTCCCCATCCCTGAGTCTCTTCTCAGCCGCCCCTTCTCCTCTTCAAGGACCTGGGCAAGGGCCACCCTTGTCCAGGAGGCCACCTCCGCCCTGTGATTCCCTCGGCGGTCCCTCACAACCTGAAATTATGTCATTCCCTTGCAGGTCTGCTGGTTTCCATCCCACCAGACTGGGCACGCCACATGCAGTCACAGGTCCGTGTTTGTCCCTGCTGTGTCCCTGCTTTCCCATAGGTCCTGACCTGCTGGGTGGCCTCACGCAAGCCTGCCTGCAGAGGGGACCTCCTCAGTGTCTCGAGCGGGCACTGCCCCTCCAAGGGGGACCCCTAGCCTGACTACTCTCCAGGGACACCAACAGACGCCAGCTGTGTGCACGGGGCAGTGTGAGCATCAGACCTGGCCAGATTTCCACATGAATAATCTGCATTTCATCTGTTTGGGTCTTTTTACCAATTGTGAGAAAAATAGCTCAGTGTCTTGGGAGATCCTGGAACAGAACAAAGGAAATTAGCTAAAAACACACACGCGGGGGCGCCTGGGTGGCTCAGTGGGTTAAAGCCTCTGCCTTCGGCTCAGGTCATGATCTCGGGGTCCTGGGATCGAGCCCCGCATCAGGCTCTCTGGTCGGCAGGGAGCCTGCTTCCCCCTCTCTCTCTGCCTGCCTCTCTGCCTGCTTGTGATCTCTCTCTCTCTGTCAAATAAATAAATAAAATCTTGAAAAATTAAAATAAAAAATAAAAACACACATGGTGAAATCCGTATAAAATTGGGAGTTCGAAAAAAAAAATTGGGAGTCCGGTTACTATCACTATAGTAATTGCTAATATTATTAACTAGTAATAGTAATATGCCAGTATCAGTTCCTGCATTGTGACAAAAAGTGTTTGTTTCCTAGGGCTATTGTAACAAATCTCCACAAATTTTGGTAGCTTAAAAAAATCACCCATTTATCAACCTCACGTTGTGACATCAGAAGTCCTAAAACCCCGGCGCGGGCAGCACTGGTCCCCCCGGGGCCCCAGGGAGACCCGGCTCCTGCCCTTTCCTGGCCTGCGGCCGCCCTCCATCCTCCCCGCCAGCGCGGGGTCTGCCCGTCTCTGGGACCCCCGCCCTCTGCCTCCCTCTCGTGAGGACCTGATGAGGATGCCGGACCCCCCGGGAACCCAGGGTCACCCCCACCTCAGGGCCGTGACAAGGTCCCCTCTGCTGCGGGAGGGGACACGCCCCGGGTCCCAGGACAAGGAAGGGACGTCTTGGGGGGACCAGATTATACCACTGATGACAAAGGGTAGACAGAAACTCTCTAACATCTTTGCAACTTTCTGTAAATCTAAAATTATTCCAAAATAAAAATTTTCTTTAAAGAATCAGAATTAGAAGGTCATCACGAGAAATTCGCATAGAACCTGCAAGGCGGTAGCTCAGTCACCCCAGGACCCTCGTGGGCAACACGAGCGGTGTCCCTTCTACTTCCCGTCTGGTTTTAGATGACATACGTCCTTCCCTCTAGAAACGGCACCCTGTCATGCCTGTCTTGTTTCCTCTGAACCGTGTACCTGAGGTGACCTGCCCCGTGCAGTGAGCCCCCCGAGCCCCCGCCCCCGCCCGCCTCCAAGCCGCCCCCCCTTGCTTCCCCGCCCCCCACCAGCCACACAGGCCCCCCGCCTGCCTGTCCTCGCCTGGGCCTCCAGCCACCGGGCCTTTGCCCGTGCTGCTCCCCACGCCCCCTGCCCCCTGCCGAGAACGCCCTCTCCCTCACACCCTCTCCTCTCCGCTCCCCTCCCCCTCCAGTCCTGCCCCGAGCGACCCCACCCCCAGCAGGGCCCCCCCGACACTCCCTCCATGAAGGGACTCAGGACCCCCATTCAGATGTGGGGGAGAAGCCGTCCCAGGCCCTCCGGGTCCTGGGGCTCCTTGGTGCCCCCATGAAGTGGGAGTGAGGGATCATCTCTGGGCAGCTCCGGAGACCCCGGGTTCTGGGGCAGGGGTGGCAGGAGCCCCCCCATCTAGTCTCCTCAGGAGCTGAAGTGTCCCAGGGACCATGTGGCCAGGCCTGAGGCATCACAGGAGGCCACAGGGAGTTGGGGGTTGGGGGGACACGCGGAAGCCACGGGATCTGCTTGTGAGCATTTCCTGAGCCCCGAGGCCGCAAGACCACAGAGGCGGCAGGAGCCCAGTTGACCCGCGTCCGCAGGGACCTGGGTCCGCGTGGCCAGAGACCCCCTCGGGGACGGTCCGGGCGAGAGCTCGGGGCAGGGGACCACACTGACCCCCTCTCGGGGGTCTGAGCCAGGGCACAGGAGGGCGGGGGAGGGGCCGCCGCACCTGCAGAGGGAGCCTCCCGAGCCCCGCCCACCGGCACGAGGTATCTCGAGCTGAGCGCTTGACCTCCTTCTCCGCGAATCTGCGGAGTCCAGCTCGGCTGCGGCCAGAGGACAGAGGGCGGGGCGGGAGGCGGCGGCCCCGAGGGAAAGGGTTGGGGGGCAGGGCCCAGGACACCAGACCTGCCCCCATCCCCACCTGGCAGGACAAGCTCCGTCCCCATAGGCACTAGGCCCCCCCGTGGGCCCCAGCGCCTGCTGCGTCCCTTCCCTGCAGGCCACAGCACCTGCTGTATGCACTTTCTACAGCACTCACACCTGCTGTAGTTTACTCACTGCACGGTACAGTGCCTGCTGCATACCCTCCCAGCAGCAGGCAGTGACTCCTGTAACGCTGCAAGATATAGTGCCTGCTGTCTGCACTCCTTGGAAGGTTCAGACTATTACCTGCAGTCCCTGTAGGTGCAGTGTCTACTGTATACACTCCCTGCAGAGGTAAGTGTCTGCTGAATGCATTTCTATAGGACGAGGTGCCTGCTGTATGCACGCCCTGCGTAGCTCTTTGGACTGGGACTCAGGGAACCCGACACATCTGGGGGAAGGAGACTGTCCACTTGGTGGCGCCCCTGAGCCAAGTCTGATTTATTTCTGATGCCCCCCCCCCCCCCCCAGGCCCCAGGTAGTACACAGTCGGTGCTCAGCAGCGGGTGCCTGCCCTTGCTGTCCCCACCCCCTCTCCTGCTACCCTCTCTCAGTCCCTGTGCAACCAGACCTAACCTCATCCAGGTCCCTAACTGCCTCTGTCAATGCTGATCCACGGGTCTGCTCTCCCTCCTCCCCAAAGCCCAACCTCCCTAGGCCTCTGGGACCCCACGCGCCCCCCCCCCCCCCGGGGCCCTGGCGCGCAGTCTCCACTCCATCCACACTCGCGCCCCGTGATCTCACCCATGCCTCTGAACACCCCTGTGTCAAGGACACCCACCCGTCTCTCTCCAGCCAGACACAGCCCCTGCTCTCCCAGCCTCTCCCTGCTGGCCCCAGACCCCTCCAGGAGCGACCCGAGGACGTGCCCTCCCACGCCTGCCCCCTGCCTCCCTTCCAGCCGCTCCCACCGCACCTCTTCCCGAGGCCGCGCCCCGCCAAACTCCTACGCGCTCCGCTCCCCAACAGCTGGGAGCTGCCCCAGCTCCTCACCTCCACCCCCAGCGCCAGCAGCTGTCCCCCCAGGACGCTGCCACCTCCTCGCTGCCTTCCCGGCCCCCACCGCAGCCAGGTGCAGCTTTCCCAAGACTAGGACGCCCTCCCCCACCTCCCGTGGCTCCCATCCCTCGGCCCCGCTCTGACCTCATGGCTGACCCCTCCCCCCCCCCCCCCACATCCCGACTGTCCCTTATCCTGCCTCAGGGGTTTTGCCCTCCTCCTCGTGGTGATCGCCTCTTCGGCAAGGGCCTTGCTGACCCCCAGCCCCATCTGCGGTGGGCCATCTATTGCCTCCGCGTGTCCCGATCGAAAGGGACTCTACCGTCCCAGGGGGCTGCCTCCCTCAGCCTAGTTAGCGGGCTCGTTCACAGCTGTACCCGCACACAGTAGGAGCTCAGTAAAGTCTGCATGCTTAAATGGCATCGAGCGGCCTTGCTCGGAGCTGCTCCGCCGGAAGGCAGACGGGCTGGACTGGTAGCCCCCTCCCTGTGGTCGGGGCTGGACACCCCCCGGCGCGCTTCCAGGAGGAAGGGGCCATCAGCTGAGCCTCGGCTTGCCTAGTGACCAGAGGGGCAGTCCACTCCTCGTCCCCTCGGTGTCCCTATCTCCTCAACCCGCCCATCACGGAGCATCACGGGCACCAGCAAGGAGCCGGGGGAGGGGGGAGCCGAGGGCACCTCCTGCTTGCCTGCGTGGGCAGGGGAGGGGGCCGGCCCAGATGCCAAGCTGGGAAAGGGTGGGATGGCGGGGAGCCCTGGGGAACTCCGTCCTTGCCGGCCCTCAGAAAGAGCTGAGGTCCACTTGGGAGAGTCTTGGTGAAGAACCCTGCCCATCCCATTGCCCGGACGGGAAAACTGAAATCCCAGGGAGAGGGGCCACTGCCGCGCGGGAGAGGGAGCCTCTGGGCCCCGGCTCGCAGAGCAATGCAAAAGCAAAGCCGCTGCTCGCAGCCCGCGGCCAGGCAGGGAGGGTGGAAGGCTGGGTGGGGCGCGTCCTCTGGTGACAGCAGTGCCCGGGAATGCTCCTGGCAGGGCTGGAAGGGGGCTCTCCGCCCCCCACGCCCGGCCTCTGGAGCTGAGCTTCTCCCAGTGCGCTGGGGCCCTGCTCCGGGGGTGGCTGCGACCTGGAGGGGGAATCCCAGGATTTCAAGCCAGGCGATCCGGGTTCCTCAGTAGGATGACCTTGAGAGAGAGCTAGGGGGCAGGACCCGAGGAGAGGGGTCCCTCGCGGGGACGCGATCTGGGCGTCGGTGGAAAGGAGGCAGCGTCCCGGACTCCCGGAACGATGGCAGGGCCACCTCGGTTCTCGCACATTCCCTGGCCCTGAGCGCGGCGCCCGGAATAGCAGCCCCGGGGTGGGGGGTAGGGGCGGTCAGTTCCCGCAGGGCTCCCACGCCCTGGGCTTTCCAAGGTCACCGGGATATGGACGCTGGAACACCAGGCCGCGGCTCCGGGGGACCGGGGCCCGCGCGGGGCAGTCCCCTGCCGTAGATCCGCGCCGAGGCGCACAACGGCCGCGCGAGGGCGCACAGGGCTACGGCCCCTGCGGACCCCGGCCTAGGCGCGCCCTGGGAGGCCGGGTGGGAGGGGCTGCCCCTGGCTCCCCCCGCCCCTCCCCGCGGGCCCCGCCGCTTCCGCTTGTCCTGGGGCCGCCCGGGGAGCCAGGACGTGCCGCCTGGGCTCTGCGTAGCCGGTAAGTCCCTCTTCCTATCCTCCCACTATCCCGGCCGGCGTCTCCTCCGCGTCCCAGGGCCCAGTTCCGCTGTGGGCTGGCCAGGCAGCAGTCCCCAGGGTGGGAGAAAGCTCATCCCCACTTCCTCCTGGGGAAACTGAGGCCTAAGAGGCATGGCTTGCCCTGGGATCACACCTGCAGTCAGGAGTGCAGCCAGAACGAGGTGTGTCTTGCTCCTCCAGGAGGGGTCTCTGGGGAGTGGAACGATGGTGCTTCTCTCAGTTCCCCCTGCCTAGACTCCCACCCCTCAAGCTGTGCTGAGTGTGTGTGGTGGGAGAGGGGGTGTCAGAAGGCCAAGCCCTTTCCCCCTAGCTCAGCCCTCCAACCAACTTCTTCCCAGGCCAGCCAGGGTTCAGAGAGGGGCAGAGACTCAGCTGGCTACACAGCTCTGGGCAGAGAAGGGTACCTGCCCAGTGGTCCCCAAGGTTCTCAGCTCCTGGAGCCACCATGGACCCCAGCCCCTGATGTCCCAGGTGGGACTGTCAGATCAGGGCCTGAGAACCAGGGAAACTGGGGCTCAAGAGGGCGCAGAGGGTCCACTGGGACAGGACCCGTGCCCAGGACCCCGGGCTGGAGACCTCCAGCTTGTCCTTCGTGTCCTCCGGGCTCTGCTGACCACCGGGCAGCCTGGCCGTGGCCTGAGAAAGGGCTCACAGGTGGCCACTTCCCTCCCCCTTTCTCCGGCAATGCCACGGTGATGAGGGTACGGACGGCAAGTGACTTCATCCTTCCCCGGACAGATGGGGAAACTGAGGCTCAGGGAAGCAAAGTCAACCCCCCCAGTCCACTCATCCCCCCCAGATGCCTCCCTCTTTTCCTGCGTCACCCTCATCAGTGGCCCCTTTCCCTTTGCAGGCCGCCCTCGGTGGGGCCCACAGCGTCTGCTCATGAGGTCACGAGTCGGCGACTGGACTGGGGCCAGGTCACCCCCCCGTTGTTATCCCTCAATCCAGGGGCTCCCTGCTGCCGCGGGTCTGGGAGCTGAGGGGGCCCTGGAGGCCCAGGTCCAGCCAGGGGGCTTCTGCCAGGGACTCGGGCCCTGACCCAGCCCCCACCAGCCGCACCTCTGCAAAGTCCCTCCTAGAGTCCTGGACTGAGTCCAGCCGGTCCCCATGGCACAGATGGGGAAACTGAGGCCCTGGGAAGTGGAGTTGCTGGCCCTTGGCCACACAGAAAGGTAGAAACGATGACGGTGGGGTGAGTGGCGATGGGGCCCCGACCCTGGAGACACCCATGCGCTATCCTGGAATGATTCCTTCCGTAATCAGACACAGATTGAGCACCTACTGTGTACATTAAAAGACAACACACAGTCGATAAGAATAAAAGCAGATAATTCTTTGAGCTCGCCCTCTCCACTACCAGGCTCTGTGCCTCCTGTCTTTCTTCCCCAATCCGATAGACCCCTGAAACTTTCCTGTAATGGGCCTGTTATTACCCCACTTTTCAGAGACAAGAACAGAGGCTCAGAGAGGTTAACTTGCTGCCCCAAATCACACAGCCAGTTGGGGCAGAGCTGGGCTTCGGACCCTGGCCTGCTGGCGCCCCCACGGCAGCGCCCTCGCTGCTCCCCCACACTGCGCCCCCTCCAGAACCTCCTTCTGCTGTGGGCCTTCCTGAGCTGTGGTTTAGGGGGCAGTGCTCAGGTAAGGGGGGACATTCCAGGGAGCCAGTGGACTTAGGGGCCTGGGCACGGTCTGGGGGCCACCAGGCTCCTCTCCAGGCTGATGGTGCCTCTCCCTCCCCAAGTAGGGTCCAGGCGAGTGGACCCCGTGGGGTTCCTGGACTCGCTGTTCCAGCTCCTGTGGGCGGGGTCTCTCGGTCCGCAGCAGGCGCTGCGTCTGGTGAGCGCCCAGCGGGGGCTTGGCTGGGCGGGGTGGGGTGAGGGGGGTGTCCCGCCCCACTCCTGGCCGCGCCCTCAGCCTGCCCACACATGCTGTGCCTTTTAATCCCACTGATCCAACTGGAATGTGGGTGGGGCTGGCCGGGCCGAAGAGGGGGGTGTGGGCCAGCTCTGGAAAGTTACGAGGGTCCTGCTGGCCCACTTGCTCCTTGTAGGTTCCCTGGGGAGGAGCCGTGCTGGGGAGACTCCCACGAGTACCGCCTCTGCCGTTTGCCGGTAAGTGGTCGACCTCCCAGACCCTTGGCGGGGCCCTGGAGACCTTCCCTTTCCCGGCTCGGGCCCCCGGAGGCACTTGCCACCCCGCCGGGTTCTCGGGGCTCCCCTGGGGCTCTCCCAGCCTTGGACCTCTGTTTGTCCTCAGGACTGTCCCCTAGGGGCCATCCCCTTCCGAGACCTCCAGTGTGCCCTCTACAATGGTCACCCGGTCCTGGGCAGCCAGAAGACTTACCAGTGGGTGCCTTTCTATGGTGGTGAGTCGCCTTCCCCCCTGTTGGCCTAGAAGAGGCAGGGAGAGCTGGCAGGGAGAAGGGGCTGCTAAGAAAGCAAGAGGACTGGAGGACTGCATGGAGAAGAGAACACTAGCACTGGGGCTTTGAAGGATATGTAGGAGTTGGAGCGACATTGGGGTGGGGGGAACAATGTGACCTGTGAAACAGGAGCAGAGGGAGGCAGGGTCTGTCCTGCTCAGGGTCAAACGCCAGGCTGAGGACTGACTTGGAGCTGTATCCAGAGGCCAAGAGTTCTCAAACTTATCCCGGTAGCAGGAAATGTTACCGCATTTAGCTGAAGGCAGCAAGTTACATAACTGTGTGCCCGGGGCAGCACGCCTCCAGATTTAAGGGAAACAGGCAGCTTTAGACACCATAGTGGAAGCAGACACAGATATGGAGAACGTCCCATCTGTCGACCTCACTGGGGTTTTTTTGGGGGAGGGTGTTGGAGTTTTTTCCCCTAAGAACTAGAGGAAATTTGCCGTGATCACCCCCCGCAGAGGCCCGTTCTGGCTCTGGTCCAGGCAGGGCTGCCAGCCAGGCTCAGGGGGGCGGGAGCCAGGAGGAGAAGCCATCAGGGCTGCCCATTCTGGCCCACTGCCAGGAAGAGGGGAAACTGAGTCCTGGGGAGGGCCAGCGACACACCCAGGCTACGCAGAATTCGGTCCGCACTGAATGCTTTCTATTGGGCACATGCTGGGTGCAGGACCCAGTGCTGAGTGACCTCTGCCCACGGCTGTACCCCAGAGCCTGGAACAGTGTTGGGAAGGTCGTAGGTGCTCTGAGGGTGTTTGCGGAGCTGAAGAATGAATGAAGAATGGGTAAGGATGCTAGCAATGGATAAGGTGTAGGGACCCCCTAACGTGAGGGCTTCACCTGAATGAATGAATGAAAGCGTGCAAGATGCCAGGATACTTGTCTGGGACAGTCCCCGGGAGCTGGGGGCAGAATGCTTGGATTCCAGCCCTGGCTCTGCCTCAGCCTCCGCGTGCGGCTCTGGCTGACTCTCTGGGGCTCATCTGCCTGAGGGGGAGGAGGCCGGAACTCCCACAGAGGTACTCCACTGGCCCCACGATTCCTCCCGCCCCCAGCGCCCAACCAGTGCGACCTCAACTGCCTGGCCGAGGGCCACGCCTTCTACCACAGCTTCGGCCGCGTCCTGGACGGCACCCCCTGCAGCCCGGGGACCCAGGGGCTCTGCGTGGCTGGCCGCTGCCTCGTAAGGCATCGCGGGACCCCGCAAAGCCCGAGTCTCACACCGGGGGCCCTGACCTCAGACCCCATCCGTTCAGTCCCAGGTCCCGCCCTCTTCCCTAAGCCCCGCCCCACATTCCCCGCCCCTCCCCAGGCCCCGCCCATCACTAGGCTCCGCCGCGGCCTCTTCCCTCCAGAGCCCGCCCCTTTACCCGCGGGCCCCGCCCCCACGACAGACCCCGCCCCCAGGACGGTCCGGGGCAGGGGCCCGTCGGTGAACCCGCGCCCGTCCTCTCCTCCCCTGTAGAGCACCGGCTGTGACGGTTTGCTGGGCTCGGACGCCCGCGAAGACCACTGCGGCCGCTGCGGCGGCGCCAACGAGTCGTGCCTTTTGGTGCAGCGCGTGTTCCGAGACTCCGGTGACCGCCCTCTCCGTCCTCCCGGCAAACCAGAGCGGGCCCTTTAACGAGCCTCGGGCCGGAAGCGAAGTCCCGAGCTGATTGGGCAGTCTGTGGCCCAGCCCCCTCTCGCTCTTCATTCTGATTGGCTATTGCCACGCGGCCCCGCCCTTCCCGGAGCAGATGGGGTTCTCTCTGGGGCACTTAAACGAGAATAATCCTAACTCCAAAAGTTAGCCCATCGTTTGGGGGTTACCAGGACCCCCTGGTACCTTCTTACCGCAGTATCTCATTTAATCCTCAAATCGTCCCTCAAATACCCTCCCACCTGCGCCCAAACCCCCTCCTTTCCTCCCGCGCAGGTGCCTTCGCAGGGTACTGGAACGTGACCCTGATCCCTGAGGGTGCCAGACACATCCGGGTAGCCCACCGGAGCCGCAACCACCTGGGTATCATGGGGTCCAAGGGGGGAAGCGCCCTCCTGGCCGCTCGGGAGCAGCCAGGGAGCCTGAGGCGGGGGGGGGGGGGGGGGAGGAGGAGGACGGCCGGGGCCGGGAGGCGGGTCGGGCTCGTCTGGGAGCCCGGGTTGA
The DNA here is from genome assembly GCA_028534135.1 of Potos flavus. Taxonomy (NCBI): domain Eukaryota; kingdom Metazoa; phylum Chordata; class Mammalia; order Carnivora; family Procyonidae; genus Potos; species Potos flavus. Next base: position 570,726 of record CM052898.1, on the reverse strand, counting down.
CCTTTCCCTTGCAGCGCTGTTAGGGGGCGACGGACGCTACGTGCTCAATGGGAACTGGGCGGTCAGCCCACCCGGGACGTACGAGGCAGCGGGCACCCGTGTGGTCTACACCCGCGCGGCAGGGCCAGAGGAGATGCTGAGCGCGGCTGGGCCCACCTCCCAAGACCTGCTTCTGCAGGTGCGGGCCAACTTCTGCTGGGGGGCGACTGGGCAGTGAGGCGGGGGTGGGACATGTAGGAGATGGCCGGGTTATGGGAGGGTGGCGGGGGCCAGAGAGGGGAAGCCGAGCCATCAGGGCGGAGCGCGGCCCCTAGGTGTGACACCCCTCCAGGTCCTCCTGCAGGAGCCCAACCCCGGCATCGAGTTCGAGTTCTGGCTCCCTCGGGAGCGCTACGGCCCCTTCCAGGCACAGGCGCAGGCGCAGGCCCTGGGCTGGTCCCTGCGGCAGCAGCAGCCTCGGGAGGTGGAACGGCAGCCCCCGGAGCTCCCCGCAGCCCCAGCCACCATCGTCCCACGGATCCCAACCCCCGCCCCAGGTGAGGCGGGCCGGCCAGGGTGGGAGCAAGCAGGGAGGGAGGCCTGTGCCCCTTACGGTACCACCCCCCGCAGACCCCTGCGCACCCTGCCCTGACACCCGAGGGCGTGCCCACCGGCTGCTCCACTATTGCGGGAGTGACTTTGGTGAGAGACTCCTAACCCCAACCCTCACCGGCCTCCTAATTGACCCGAACTTGACCCCTGTCCTGCTGACCCTTGACTGCGACCTGACTTTACCTTTGACTCCTTGACCTGACTCCAACTTGACTCCTTCTGACCCTTTGCCCTAATCTGCGCTTTGACCTCTCATTGATCCCTGACCTCACCTGAGCCCAGCCCCTCCCCCCATCCACAGTCCCCAGGGACCTCCAGTGTCCCGTCTGACCCCAGTTCCTTCCCCTGGCAATGGGGTGCGGGCGGATGGGTGCCCAGGGTGGAGCTTCCCGCCAGCCTTGGCGTGGCCCTGCCCGCAGTGTTCAGGGCCCGAGTGCTGAGCCGCCGGCACCAGGCCCAGGAGACGCGCTACGACGTTCAAGTGCAGCTCATCTACAAGAACCGCTCGCCGCTGCGGGCCCGCGAGTACGTGTGGGCCCTGGGCCGCTGCCCCTGCCCCCGGCTGGACCTCCACGGAGAGTACCTGCTGGCTGCCCAGCGCCTCATCAGCCCGGATGGCACTCAGGACCGACTGCTGCTGCCGCACACGGGCTACGCCCGGGCCTGGAGCCCCGCGGAGGACAGCCGTGTGCGCCTGGCCGCCCGCCACTGCCCCGGCTGAGCCCCTCGACAAGGCCCCTGCCACGGGCAGCAAGAAGGACACGCCGGACCAGGAAACTAGCGGATATTTTACACTTCGAAACTGTGTGTCTGCTTTTATTCCCTTTGCCTCACACTCACTTTCTTAGAGACGCTGTCACAAACAAGCGAGGCCCAAACGGAGAGATTGTAATGCATCGGTTTCCCCTCTTGCCCTTGCTACCAGGAAGCTCACTGCTGTTTAATGACCTGACGCCCTGTGCTCTCTCTTCTCACGGACACACATAGGCTGCGTATATTCAAAGACGCTCTAACAAACAGGCACACTCCCCAGAAGACATGCCTGACCGGATACTATAATGTACCCACGTCCCCTCTCGCCTGCCTACCAGTAAGTCCAGAGATAATCTTGAGAGCCTCAGCAGTTCTGGCTGGGTTTCTTTCTTTCTTTTCCTCTTTCTCTCTTTCTTAAAGCTTTTATTTTTTTAAGTAGCTTCTACACCCAACGTGGGGTCCGAACCCACAACCCGGAGATCGAGAGTCACACGCTCCACTGACTGAGCCAGCCGGGTGCCCCTGGCTGGGTTTCTTTCAGGCAGCACTGTTATCCATCCCTTGTTTATTCCTATTTAATTTTTATAAGGGCACCCCAGTGAAGCGTACTTGGCTGCAGAGACCCAGGATGTGCTGCTACTCAGACCCACAGTCACGCTGACACTGTGTACACCCCAGCCCTCGTCCTCCCGGTCCAGTGCGCACTCGCCACTGCCCCTTGGGGGCCACGCTCTCCTCGAGTGCCATCCAGGGCCGCTCCTCAGGAGAGGAGGCCGGTCACAGCTCTCAGCCTGTCCCCTACCCTCACGTGTCCTCCTGGAGATCTGCTACTCCTGTATTCTTCTGGGGCCAGGAGGGCGGACCTCGGTCATGCGTGAACTGGGGGTACCTGGGGGGTGTCATTCAGCAAAGCTTCTCCTTGGGGCTCCCCGGAAGGGCCACCCTTTTACCTTCGCTCCCTGACGGGATGGCTCTCATGCTGCCATTTGGGACAGTCTGAACCTCTGTACGTCCGTGGTTGTGTCTCTGGGACGAGGGATGCTCAATGGGAGGTCTCAGGTTCAGCCCCCTGACCTTTCAGGTGACCTGCGGCCAGACCCTGCCCCTCTCTGGGCCTCAGTTTCCCCACCCGAGGGTACTCTTTCATCCCCTCGCAGCTCTGAGCGTGGGAACCACGCCCCTCGGACTCTGGCCCGGGTCCCTCCGCCCCCAGCCTCCCCGTCCAGGCCCGGCCCTGTCCCCAGCCACAAGTGCTGAAGGTGGGGCGTCCCTCCAGTCCCTCGGCAGAAGCGGGCACAGTTCTGGAGGAGGCGCGGGGCCCGGGCGCCCCCTGGTGGCAGGACGGGACAGGAAGGGATTCAAGGCACCTGGAATTGCCTGCAGCCCCCAAGGGCCCCACGCCCGTGCCCCCCGCTGGCGCCCACCTGTCTCCTGGGTGCTTGCCTCCCTCGCGAACACCTCCTCCTACATGCCGGCCTCCTTACACGGCACCCGTGCCCAGGGCGCCTCTGTGCCAGTCAGTCCTGCCGGCAACCCCACCCTTAGCCCGCGGCTGCCCCCTGTGCCTCGATGCTGTCTTGTGGGGTATGTCGGGGACCAGGATCCACGGGCAGCCCTGCCACGAGCTCCCAAACCAGCTGGCCCGGCTGGCGAGGAGAGGCCAGCGCGGGGCGCAGACGGGATGGCCTGTGGCCCTGCAAGAGTGGGGACCCCATCTCTTCACTGCCCCCTCCTCGGCCCGGCAACATTGTTTCCAGGGACGATCCTGGAACAACCACAGCGGACACTCCCTTGCCTCCCGGATTTGCCCCTTCTCTTCAAAATAAACACTATGACAATTAAAAGAGAGAAGACGTTGCAATTCTAAAGACGGTCAAGTCCGGCCCAGGGACGGTCAAGTCCGGCACAGGCATTAACACTCCAGGTGGTCACGCAGAGCGACAGGAGCGGGCGGGCCGAGCTCTGCGTCTTCCTCTCCCCCCCGCCCCCGCCGGCTCTCAGTTCTTAGTCACCGCGTCCCCACGGGAATATGCAGTGCCCGTCTGGGTTAGAGGCCGAAACGTCGCCCGAAGGGGCACCGGGGGACAGCCCAGCTGGTCCGCCTGCAGCCAGCCCCCTCGGCTGAGGCCTGGCAGGTCCCAGCTGCGAATTCTCTGAACCCACTTCCCACAGGAGGCGGCATTTAGACAAGGAGAAGGAACAAAACCAGGCAAGTTTGAAACGCGCCCTATTAGGAAAAGGGTGACAATCGCCACAATCGTTTCAGTGATTCCCCCAAAAGGTTTTCCCCACGACCCTGCAGGAAGCTGGCTCTGGGGTTCCCACGCTTCTCTTACTAATTTTAATTCTCTGCAGCCCGCACCCCCCACTACCTGTCGGGGCCCGTTCTCCCTTCCTTCTGACCCTGAACTAGGACTTGGGCCCAACAGCTGCTGAGAGTCCCCGGGCGGCCCCGCAGCCCCCTGGGGTTACGTGCGGGCCCCGCGGGGGACCGCGTAGCCGCCGTGGGGTCCAGCTTGGCCGTGTCTGCTCCAGTTGAAGGGGGGGCCTCCCCGTGATAGGCCAAACCCCTATCCAAGTGCGGGTCTCCAGAACCTGTGAACAGGACCTTACTTGGAGAAAAGGTCTTTGCCGACGCAATTAAAACTCTCAAGATGAGATCCTCCTGGATTATCCAGGTGGACCCCAAACCCAGTGACAGGTGTCCTCGTCAGACAGAGGAGACAGCCGCGTGGCTACGGAGGCGACACTGGAGGGACGCGGCCGCAAGCCCGAGGATGCCTGGAACCGCCAGGAGCTGGAACAGGTGGAAAGGACCCTCCCCCGGAGCCTCCGGAGGGAGCTGGTGCTGCCATGCCCCGACCTCTGGCTTCCGGCCTCCAGAATGTGGGAGAATAAATCTCCAGTTTGAAGCCTCGTGGTGCGTGGTTGTTTGCGTTGGGCTCCCCAGGACGCTGGCATGCTCACCCTGCAACCTCTGACAGGTGCGTGTCCCAGGAAACAAGAGCTCTGCTCACCAAGGGCCGGTTCTAGAATGTTCCCAGCAGCTTTCCTCACAATAACCACACACTGGAAGCCACTCCAAGCAACAGGGGAATGGTGTATGTACACTGAGCTACCGTCCGGCACGGCTCAGAACGAAAGCGCGGCTCACTCCTGCCGCCGCGGTGAGTCTGACACCCGAGGCTCGGGGTCACATGGGCGAGGGCGGGACACGGCGGCGCCGCGACACAAGTGACGCGCAGGGACAGAGTAAACGTGGTCAGGATGGCGGCCACCCCTGGGGGAGGGGGCCAGTGACTGGGAGGGACAGGCCGCATTGCCCCACTAGCTCTGAATTTCTGGTTACACTCTCTGCATGTTTAAATTAAAAACAAAACAGGGGCGCCCGGGTGGCTCAGTCGGTTGGGTCTTTGGCTCAGGTCATGATCGCAGGGTCCTGGGATCGAGTCCCTGCTCAGCGGGAGCCTGCTTCCCCCACACTCAAGCCCCCACGCTTGCGCTCTCTCTCGCTCTGCCATCTCTATCTCTCAAATAAAGAAATAAAATCTTTAAAAAAAAAAAAAAAAAAACCAGGTCTGAGGGGCTAAAGTTCATTGTTTCCACCTGCTAGGACAGGTGTGTCCTCCCCCCTGCGCTCCCCGGTGAGCTGACCCCTGGCGGTCCGGGGAAAATCTTCGAAGGGACACAGCTAGAGCCCATTTTGCTGCCCCGTGGATGGCGGGGGTCAATGCCAGGTGCAGGGCGAGCCTGCTGCCTCCTTCTCCCTCCCTGGACTATGGCCACGCCATGTTCTTCAAAGAGCTGGGCCAGCGATAAGCAGATTCCCAGATCCCTGTCCCCCACACCCATGTGGACTTCTCAGCATGGGGGGCGGTGCTCATTAATGATTACACTCGGTCCCTCCCTCGCTTCCAGCAAAGCGTGCATCCCCAAGCGAAGGCAAAGTCCTCACCACACCTTCCAGGCATCTGCTAGGTCAGCCTCACCCACTCACATCCTCCCTCCCCTTCACTCAGTCAGCTCCAGCCGCACTGGCCACCGCACTCTTCCTCGAACCTGCCAGGCACAGCCCTGCCCCAGGACCTTTGCATGTGCTTTCCTCTCTGCCCGGACCGCGTTTGCCCTTGGCTTTCATGAGACCGATGCCCTCTGACTTTCCTATCCCCTTCATGCCTCTGCTCAAATGTCACTTCTGTAGACAGGTCTTTCTCAGACTGTTCCTGACATTGCCACCCCCACCCCCCAACTCCCCGCTGCATTTCCCCCACCCCCAACACTCACCTCCCTCTGACATATATATTTATCATGCTGTTGTCTCCCCCCAAATCCTCAGGAGCAGAGATCTCTCTCTCTCTGGGCCATTCCTCTGCCCTTGACTGCTGTAACAGGGCCTGGCACACAGTAGGCGCTCAACACTTGTTGAATGAGCTAATGAATGAATTGGACCAGTTGCTCCCCGGCAGCTCTCAGTGCTGCCCTCCTCCTTCACTGGCGTTCTCAAGGGTGAGGACGCAGGCTACGGGGCAGGTGGCCACCACCGGCCGCAGACGAGCTGGGCCTGCTCAGGCAGGAGCAGGGATGACGTGCCAACGGACTGTGGGACGTGGCACAGACACCCGCAGTGCCTCCGGGCACCGTCCAGTGTCCCCGGGGCGCGGTTATTCCTGCTTGAGAACCACGAGGTGACAGCCTTGCCAGCTCCCTGCTAATGTTCCCCCTTGTGTTTCCACCAGAAGTCGTGATCGGGGGCGCCCGGGGGGCTCGGTCGGTTAGGTGTCCGCATCTCGATTTCGGCTCAGGACGTGATCGCAGGGCCGCGCTCAGTGGGGAGTCGGCTTCCGATTCTCTCCCTCTCCCTCTGCCCCTCCCCCTGCTCATACACCACCCCGCTCTCTAACAAAGAAATAAATCTTGAAAAAAAGAAAGAAGTCGTGATCACCCAGACTCCTGGAGAAGCAGCCCTTGGGTGGGAGGGGCAGACCCCGGCGGCCACTGCGGGGCCCCAGGCCCTGCCTCACTGCGGCTGCAGACACCCGGCTCGGGACTTGTCTCTGGGTGGTGGGAGGTGCCCCGGGGTTGGGGGCGGCTGAGACTCGGGACTGGCAGGCACAGGGACCACCCCCCTGGGCTCAGGCAGAACTCCAGGGCACGGTCCCACGCTCCAGGTCCCGCCCCCCCAGCGGAGACCACCTCTTTGCTCAGCTCCCCCCACGCACCCCTGCCAGCTTCCAACGCAGGCTCTGCTTCCAGGAACCCGACCTCGAATAGGGGGCTGTCATTTTGGTAACAGACTGTTGGGTTGGGTCTGCGCTTCTCGCGTCTATACCATCCGAGCAGCAGGCGCGGCACCTCCCTCGGGTCTCGGACTGGTTTTGTGAGCAGGGCCATGCTGGTGTCAAAGGGGAGACCAACTACGGGCTGTCGGCGACACCCGCCCCCCTCCTCCCCACTTCCGCGAACCCACTCTGACGGCGGCCGCCAGCCCCCCCACCCTTGCCGAAGGCTTCCTCCGCCCCGGGCCCCCGCACCACTTGCCGGGGGCACGGGCTGGAAGGTATGGCCACCGCCCCCCCGCCCCCAGGGACCAGCCGAGACGGTGGGCGGGAGAGGTCTCCGGTGCGCGGGGGACACCGGCTCCCAGAGCTCCCACGGGACGGGGCTCCAGGCGCCCACAGCGGCTAAGGGCTCGGCGCCACCCAGGCTCCGCTTCCTCCCCGTCCCCTCTCGCAGCCCCAGCCCTGACTGGAGTTGCCCGGGATGCCCGCCCCAAGCAAGGACTTGTCCTCCCATCCTCTCGCCCATTCTCCCCTGGGAGCCTTCTCGGCCCACGGCAAGACCGGCAAGACCGCAGGCAGGTGGGCGTGGCTGTCCCGCCTCGGGTTCCCCAAGCGTAGAGCGGGGGACTCAGGGCCCACGAGGCCCCGGCCCGGGGCTGCCCCCGAGGACACGCGGCCGGACCAGGCTCGCCCAGGGGAGCTTTATTGAGTGCTCGCTAGCAGGCCAGGTGTTTCAGCCGCCAGCAGTGCTGCAGGCACCGCAGCGGGTGTCCGGGGCGCGGCCAGTGGCAGGTGACCTCCGTGGCGGACTCGGAGGTGTACTCCACAGAGGAGTCGGACGGGCCGGAGGCGGGCAGCTCAGCGCCGGAGCTGCCGCCGTCGGACTGCGCCGAGGACCCCTTCTCCTGCTGTCCGCCGGCCTTGGGGGCCTCGGGGGCCGGGTGGTCGGGCCCATCCGAGGTTTTGTCGGGGGGCTGCGTGGGGACGGCGGCGCCGCTGGGGGACTGCAGGACGGCGGGGGCCTGGCTGGAGGAGGTGCTGGGGCGCAGCACGGTGGAGCCGGAGGCCTCGGGGGCCGGCTGGGATTGGCCCGAGGAGGCGGCGGGTGGCGGGGGCTGCTGCTGGTCGGCGGCCAGGGGGCGCTGGCTGGAGGAGCTGGCTCGGGACCGAGGCGGGCCCTGGGACTTGCCGGGCAGCCGAGAGGCGCTGGCCGGGGAGCGCCGCAGGGGCTGGCTGAAGGTGGTGCGTGAGGGGCTCCCGGGGGCCGGCTTGCTCGGGGAGGAGGGGCTGGTGGAGGACTCCACCTGGGAGTGTGCCGAGGAGTCCGTGGAGGACTTGGGCTGGGACGTGCCCCCCAGCTCGCCAGCCGGCAGCTGCGCGGAGACACGGGGCGAGGCCTTCACTTGTCCTTCTGGAGCAGACTCACGCTTGCCTTGGCTGCGGAGAGACGGGCGGGGGGGGGGGGCGGTGTGAGACGGCCGGCCGCACCTGCAGGCCCCGGGCGGGGAGTGGGGCGGCGGGGACGGAGGCCGTCCTCCCAGCCGCCGCGGGGCCAGCTAGCTGCACTACGGGCCGTCGGGCACACGCTCCCGGCTACGTACGATCAGCTCCCAGGGCAGCTGTGGGGGTGACGAGGGCCCGGCCGCGGGCCAGGGTCTGCAGGACTGGTTCCCGGAAGCGATGGAGAGAGAGGCTGACAGTGAGGGGCTGGAGCCGGACGGAGGCCGGTCAGGGTGCGGGGGAGGGGGACAGGAGTGAGCGCGAGCAGGGGCTGGCAGGCGGGGACACGGGGGGGGGGGGCAGACGGGGGCCGGGACAGACCGACAGCCCTGCGCCCAGGGAGCACACACCGTCCCGGGTTATTCCCGCTGCCACGTCCAGAGCTCGCCCGCTGAAGTCTCTCATGACGCTGTCCACGGCCTCGTGATGCTTTAGAAACAGTGGACGAATGGCCCGATGATACAGCATGTGCGCCCCGTTCCAAGGCCCGGGAATCATGCAGAACAACAGGAAGGCGCACTGTGGGCACAGGACGGGGGTTACACTCTGTGACCCTCAGGCAGGCCCGGACCTCCCCCGTCGGACGCCCCTCGGGGACGGGCCCGGACCTCCCCCTTCGGAGGGGCCTACTCCTTTAGAGAGGGGGCTGAGTCTCCCCCTCGCACCCCAGGAGGCAGCACAGGCCTGTGTGTGTCCCGGGGGGCCCCCACCTTGCCCGCGTAGTAGAAAGGGCACCAGGACAGGAGTAGATCGCTGAAGAACTCGGCCAGCCCGAACAGGCCGTACACCACCCAGTAGGTTAGCCACACAGTGTCGTCTTCTTTGCCTGGGCTCTCGATGGCTTTGATTCTGGGGGAGGTGGGCGGGGTCAGGGGCCGCCCAGAGCCCCTGGACGCCCGCGCCCGCGCCCGCGCCCGCGCCCCCGCCCCCGCCCCGGACAGCCAGCAGGCACTCACGAAGCATACGCTGGGTACACAAAGCCGATTACATTGCACAGTAGAGACGCCCCGAAGCCGAAGAGAAGATACAGGCTTAGCAGAGTGGCGGCTCCTGCGGAAGAGCGGGTGTGGGCGGGGCGGCACCCCTCCCCCAGCAGCGGGGGCCATGGCGCCCCCGGGGCCGGGCCGCCTCCTGGCCTGGCAGACCCGGTCTGCTACAACCACGCCCCCTGGAAGCCTCGGAGGGGGGGCCCCTCCAGGATGCGTCTGCTGCCCCTACAGCCCCTGGACGACCCCCACCGCGGCCCTGAGCCCCATGGTTTGCGTCTACAACCAGTTAACCGGTCGGTCTCCCCCCAACCTCTGGACTGTGAGCTCCCCAAGGGCAGGCGGGGACCTTGGCCCTGACAGGTAGAGTGGCTACCCAATAAACATTTGTTGAATGAATATGTGACCATCTGCAATTGTAGCTGCTTACTCCGGGTCCTGTGGGAGGGGTGGGCACAGGGCCCAGAGTGTGAATGTAGGCATGGGAGAAAAACCTAAAAGAAAGGCCGCTCTGCCCTTAAGGCTTGATTCCCAGTGAGCAGAGAAAGGCAACATTTTTAACTTTGATCTCAACCGGAGTTTTTCATCCTCCCCCCTGCAGATAATCGGGGCGGGATCATCTTCTGTGGGGGCTTCCCGGGCACTGGGGGGGCTTAGCAGCATCCCCACCCCACCCCATCAGTACCAGGAGCACCCCCAGTCGTGACAGCCACCCCCGTCATGTCCCCAGACGTCGCCCGGTGTCCCGAGGGGGACAGCATGGCCCCATGTGAGAACCCTTGTCTGAGTGCGAGACAGCTAAGCACAGCAGAGTCGCTCAGGCCCAGGAGAGCCCTCTGCTTTTCCGCCTACCACGTGACACCAAGCTAGTCTCCCTCTGCCTGGAGCCTCAGTTTCCCCATCTATCGATGGGGTGGTAACGGCCCTGCCTCCCAAGGTGGCCGTGGGGATAGCTAAATGCCACCCCACAGAGGGGCTCCTCCTCTTTACACGTTTACTGAGCACCTTCTAGGCACACAAACACATTCCCCGTGATGAGAGCTCCGAGAAAACACTGTTGTGGGTGTGCGGAGCCAGGAGCGCGGGCTGCTCTGAAAGCAATAATGGTAAATACTGCATTTATTAAATGACTCGGGGGGCAGGTCCCGGCAGTTCCCCACTGTAGCTCATTGGCTAGAACAACATGGGAACCTGGGCAGTGAGGCCCAAGGTCACTCGCAGAGCCTCTGGGCTCCTGGGAGTGTTTTCTAGCCGCCAGCCCCCTCCCCCAGGCTGTTATCTGCAGAGACAGAGGTCACTTGTGTACCAAAGGACAGAGTCTCCCCCAGCCCTGCCCTCCACCTGCATTAGTCTTTATCCCTAGGGCCTGGGGTCAGGAGAGGGAGGGAGCCTCCCCACCTCGCCCTAGGAGGTCTGGTCACTGCCTCCCCTGGGTTTCCTCCTTTGTTATCTGGGCTGGGGATTTGATCGTTTGGGGCGGATGGGGCCCGAAAGTTCCCACGTCTGGGCAAGGGGGAAATGGCTAGTTGGGGCAGAGCGGCTTTCCTAGGGCACCTCTCCCCTCAATCCCTATTCCTGCAGCCTCAGCAATGGGCAGATGACCTTGGACATGGGGAGGGCACAGCCCCAGAGATCAGCAACAGATGGGGCCCGGGGGCGTGGGGGTTAGGGAGGGGTGGATCCTCCAGACAGAGCAGGTGGCAGAGGCAGCCTCTAAGTCTCTGACCCTCTAGGCCTCAGATTCCTCCCTGTGACTCCCAGCCTCCCCACAGGCCCCTCCCCAGTGCTCTATGACCTAAATTTCCTGCCCATGGGTACCAGGAATGTGAAAGTCGGCAGAGAAGTCGGCCCCAGGGTCAGGTTCCTGGCTGAGCGGACATGGTTGGGCACAGGAGGCCTGGGGGACTAAATGTGCACTTTCCTTGGGCTGCCAGGCAAGGGCATACCCCCGCTGGGGCGAGGGGAGGAAAGAGGACTCCTAGGGTCTGCACACAGAAGGTGCTCAAAATATATACCCCTGTCCTCATCCAAAGCCCCCTCCCAGGTCTGGACAAAGTGTCCCTGGGGCCCATTCCTGGGGGCTTCCTGGAAGAGGTGGCAACACTGATGGGCCTGGAACACGGAAAAAGAGGGGAGGAAGGCATTTAAGGGTGCTTGCTAGACAGTGTGGGAGAGTACCCAAGGGCACTGAGCAGGAAAGGAAGAGGAGGCGTCACTGGGCCGGAGTAGGACCATCAATCAGGCTACTCCACCCCAGGCTGGTCCCCTACAGTCCGGAGCAGCTGGACCCCCTCTCTAGGGTCCCCCTCCAATATTTCTCCAACTTCGCCACAGCAGTCAGACAACCCAACTCAACTATTCATGCACAGTGGGCCAAAGCCATTGGGGAGGAGAGGGAGAGGGAAGGCCAAGGGGAGGGTACTGGCAGGAAAACAATGGAGGGAGGAGAGATGGGAGTGACCCTTCCCCTCCTGGCCTGGAGCAGCATCCCCTCAAAAAAACGAAAAACGGTAAAATCTCTATACTTGCTTCCAGGCTGGGATCCACGTGGGAGGGGAGTGTCGCAAGACTCCCGGGGCACTGGCTGCCTAGCCACCCCGCTCTCCTCCCCCAGGGCATACAGAGCAACTGGAAGAACCAGACTTTGGCCTGGTGGTTACCCAAGGCCACCAGGTAAGGGGCAGTGACGGCCTCCAGACCCGAGGACGGGAGTGGAGGTAATGCAGGGGCCAAGAGAGGGGAGTGACACTCGCCCGAGATCACACGGCGGGGGCAGAGGAGAGGCTGCAGGCAGACGCGAAGGGGTCCACGACCCCTCCCCAGGATCTCCGTCTGCCTGCTGGACAGTGGGGTAAGCCCCGCCATCGGAGCCCGGACCCCGCAGAAGGCGCCGGCCGGAAAGGGTCAGGTCCGGGACCCGGGTGCCCCAGGACCTCAATGTGCCCGATGGCGAAATGGGACAACAGCCCGAGCGCCCGGACGGCTCACCCGCGGCCAAGTACCGCTTGTCGACACCTGTCTTGGCTTCGAGAGCCCCTAGCGCTTCGGTGGCCAAGTTCCTCTGTTCCAGAAGGCGCTCGAAGCGCTGGCGCAGGCCGTCCATGGCACCGGCGGGCCCGGGGCTGGCAGCCCGAGCTCGACCGCTGCCCCGCGCACCGGCCCCGCAGCGCGCGTGTCCCCTTCCCCAGGCGCGAGCAGCTCGGCTCCGCCCCCGGGCTGGTCTCCGCCCCCGGGCTGGTCTCCGCCCCCGGACTGGTCTCCGCCCCCGAGCTGGTCTCCGCCCCCTGCCCCCCGCTCCGGCCAATGGGAGGGCAGGGCGGACAAAGGAGGTGGGGCCTGCCCCGTCTCCCCCGCCGCATTGCCCTCTGGCGGGCCGCGGCCGCCGCAGCCGCGACTCCGGGGGAAGGGGGCGGGGCGCGGAGGCCGAGGGCGCCGATTGGCGGAGCGGGGGCGGGACGTAGAGGATTGGAGGGGCGGGGTCATGGCCGGGGATTATTGGCTGAGCTGTTGTGGGGGCGGAGCCTGCGGAAGGACCCGGAGAAAGACCAGAGCTGATTGGCGAGAACAGGGGAGGGGCGGGGCTGATCATAAAGGAGGAGGGACAGAATCTCGGGGCAGGGGGATGGGACGGAGCTAAATCTGGGAGGCGGGACTTACTCGGAAGAACAAGTCCGGTTGGACGGGGCAGGAGGCAGGGCTGATTCAAGAGGGAGGGGTGTGCAGGAAAACGGGCGGGGCCAAATAAAGGGGCGGGGCAGAGGCCCCCAGCCGGGAACCAGCTCCTCTTGGTCGGAAGATTTGGTCACTGTACAAACGGGGGAGGCTGAGGCTCCAGAGGGTTTGGATCTGCGGAAGACCGGGGCGGGCGTAGGTCCCCCCCGACTTCGGCCGGATCTTCGGGCTCCCCAAGGGGGAGCCGCAAGGCCCTCTGGGAGTTGAAGCCTTCCAGGGGTTGCTATGGCCTCGGGGGCGGGGCGGGCGCCTGGGCCCACTCGGCGGTTTGGCCAGGGGGAGGGGCTTTCGGAGGCCCCGGCCCGGCCCCGCCCCCGCCGCCATGCGGCCCGCCCGGACTGCGCTCTGGCTGCGCCTCGCCGTGGCCCTGGGCCTGGCCCTCGTTGGCCCCCTGCCTGTGGGGTGGTCCTCGGCCCGGGCCCCCATCTATGTCAGCAGCTGGGCCGTGCGGGTGTCCCAGGGTTACCGGGAGGCCGAGCGCCTGGCGCGCAAATTCGGCTTCGTCAACCTGGGGCAGGTGGGTAGGACCCCAATGGACAGGAGGGGCGGGGGCTGGACCACCCCAGAGCCCAGAGACGGGAGGGCTACCCAAGAGATCAGGAACCCCCTAGCCCACCCTCGCCTCGACCAGCTTCAGATTCTGGACCTCTGGAGGGCAGCTGGCTGGGGGAGGACACGAGCAAGAGGTGTGGGCCACTGTCCTGGGGGGTCCATCTCGGAGCCAGGTGCCATGGCTGCCGATGCTTCCCCACGTTCCCAGATCTTTCCTGACGGGCAGTACTACCACCTGCGGCACCGGGGCGTGGTCCAGCAGTCCCTGACCCCACACTGGGGCCATCGCCTGCGCCTAAAGAAAGACCCCAAGGTGAGCCTGGCCTGGGGGCCTCGGCCACCTCCTGGTATTCAAGTCACCTGCTCTCTGAGTCTGGGTTTCCACTTGGTGTCCCCCTCCGCCCGTCTGTGGAGAGCGACGGGTCCCAACGGGGTGCTGCGCTCACCTCAGGGCTGGGCCCACTGTGCGCATTCCCTGTTGCCCCCCGCTCCCCTCCTCTATCTCACCCTGAAAGATCAGGGTTCCTCTGTACTCCATAAAGATGGCAGATGCCATTCTAGTTCCTGGAATGGAGGGAAGGGAATTGGCCCTTTTAGGACAGAAGCAACGGCTCCAGAGTAGGAATCCTGCCTGAAGTCACCCAGCGAGACTGCGAGAGGCTCAGGGGTGCCAGGTTGGGGAAAAAGGCTGTAGATGCCAAGCTGGGGAGTCGAGGCCGAGTACAAGGCCTCAGGAGTCATGATGGGGTACAGGCTGGGCCCAGGGGCTGATCGGCATGGAGGCAAGAGGCTTCGTACTTGAAACCCACGGGGAGCACTGGGGACAGAAGTTGCTGTTTCCAGATGGGGTTTGCGGGAGAGAGGTTTGCCAATGCACTGGATTTGTGGGACAGAGAGAAATCAGGGCCAGCTCCCAAGTCTGAAGCTGGGCAGATGGGGAGACAATGGCCTCATCACTGAGATGGGGGTGAGGGCACGTGAACTGGTTTGGGGGGTGGGAGATCAACAAGGAGGAAGGAAGGACAAAGGTCTGAGGAAGAACAGCCTGGGGCAGGCAGAACAGCATGTGCAAAGGTCCTGGGGCGAGAGAGCCACTGTGGCTGTGGCAGAGGGAAGCTGGCGAGGCCCAGATAAAGCAGAGCTTTGCGGTCCCTGGAGAGGGGGGCAGCACAGGAGGGTCTCAGCAGGGGTGATGCTACAGTGTTGTAGAGAGGCACGAGAGCAGAGGGCGAACCGGGGAAGAGGCGGGTACGGCCATCCAGGGGTGTCTTGTGAGGGGTGGGGAGGAGTGGTAGAGAGAAATGGCCACTACAGGGGGGAGATGGGCAGGTCTTGGACGGAATGATCTAGAACAGGAACTAGGGAAGGGGCAGGGTTGGACTTCAAGAGCAGTGGCCACATGTCAGTGGGCCCAGGGGACTGGCGATCTGAGGACCTTGGTCCCCTCTGCAGGCAGAACCCCAGGCCCGTGGGGACCCCAGAGAGTAGCCTCAGCAAACACAAGGTCCCGGGTCCTGTCCCACACCATGAGGGACCCAGGACAGGCAGAGGACAACCCAGACACGTCCCAGCCAGCCGTGGCCCCACACACAATCTCCCCTTGGTGGACCTGGGGGAGAGGCCTGTCCACCGCGGAAGCAGCCCCAGGCGCCTCTGGCCGGGAATCAGGTGGGACAGACGGGGAGGGGCAGGGCCCTGGAGGGGGCGTGGGTGGAGGGCGGCTGGCTCTCGGGGTCCAGCCCCCCCTGCAGTGTGCATCCGCCTCTAGGTGCAGTGGTTCGAGCAGCAGACGCTGCGGCGGCGGGTGAAGCGCTCGGTGGTGGTACCCTCGGACCCCTGGTTCCCCAAGCAGTGGTACATGGTGAGCGGGCCGGGCTGGGGGGGCAGGGCGGGGCGGGGCCAGAGCGCCACTGACCCCAGCGCCCGCCTCGCACAGAACAACAAGGTGCAGCCGGACCTGAACATCCTGCAGGCCTGGAGCCAGGGGCTGTCGGGCCAGGGCGTTGTGGTCTCTGTCCTGGACGACGGCATCGAGAAGGACCACCCAGACCTCTGGGCCAACTATGTGAGGCCGTGGGGACCGGTCTGCTGGGGTGGGGGCTGCCCCAGGTCCCACGGCCAGCCCCCATTCCTCACGTCCCCACTGCTCCCCCAGGACCCCCTGGCCAGCTACGACTTCAACGACTATGACCCGGACCCCCAGCCGCGATACACGCCCAGTGATGAGAACCGGTGAGCCTGGCCCGCTCTGGGGTGGGAGGGCAGCCCCCAGTGCCTGGCGGGAGCCACCGGGGGGCTGTAACGGGCTCCCCTCTCCCCTCGGCACCAGGCACGGGACCCGCTGTGCTGGGGAGGTGGCAGCCGTAGCAAACAACGGGTTCTGCGGGACAGGCGTCGCCTACAACGCCCGCATCGGAGGTACGCGGGGTCCGGCTCCGTGCGGCCCGGGAAGGCGCGTCTGGGGGATACGGGCCCCACCCCTGTGCCCGCCCGCCCTCCCGGGGGCACAGGGGGCCCGCAGGGGTGGGGGGCGGCAGGGCCATCCCCGGAGGCCCGACGCCCCCTCCCGCCGCCTCCCGTGCAGGCGTGCGCATGCTGGACGGCACCATCACGGACGTCATCGAGGCCCAGTCGCTGAGCCTGCAGCCGCAGCACATCCACATCTACAGCGCCAGCTGGGGCCCCGAGGACGACGGCCGCACCGTGGACGGCCCGGGCATCCTCACCCGGGAGGCCTTCAGGCGCGGCGTGACCAAGGTGAGCGCACCCCAGGGCCTCGGGGCCTCGGCGGACCTGGGCCTGCTCTCAAGGCCGACGCCCCCAGCCCGGTCCCCCGTCCCTGTGTGCAGGGCCGCGGTGGGCTGGGCACGCTCTTCGTCTGGGCGTCGGGCAACGGCGGCCTGCACTATGACAACTGCAACTGTGACGGCTACACCAACAGCATCCACACGCTGTCCGTGGGCAGCACCACCCGGCAGGGCCGCGTGCCCTGGTACAGCGAGGCCTGCGCCTCCACGCTCACCACCACCTACAGCAGCGGCGTGGCCGCCGACCCTCAGATCGTGAGTGCCCGCCGCACCTCCTCCCTCCCCGCCTCCTGCCTGCCCCCTCCCTGCCTGTCCCCTGCCCCTCCCCGCCTGTCCCCTGCTCCTTCCCGCCTGTCCCCTGCTCCTTCCCGCCTGTCCCCTGCCCCTCTCCGCCTGTCCCCTGCCCCTCTCCGCCTGTCCCCTGCCCCCTCCCCGCCTGTCCCCTGCCCCCTCCTTAACTGTCCTTTGCTCCTTCTTGCCTGTTTCTCCCTCCTCCCCTTCTACCTGTGCCCTCCCCCCACCTTCCCTCCTGCCCCCCACTTTCCCTCCTCCCAGGGCTGCCCTGTGACACTCCTTCACAGGCTCTCCTGTCTTCCAGGCAGGGCTGGCTCCCCAGGCGTGTGACCTGGGGGCCCTCAGGGCCCTGTTCCTGGCGGGATCTCCGCGGTACCTTCTCGAACCCAGCCCGGGTGTTCATGTGCACCAGGCCCCCCAAGTGCCCCTGTCTGCCCCTAGGTTACCACAGACCTGCACCACCAGTGCACGGACAAACACACGGGCACCTCGGCCTCGGCCCCGCTGGCTGCGGGCATGATCGCCCTGGCTCTGGAGGCCAAGTAGGTGACGGAGGGGCACCCGCTGCCCGCACTGTCCCCCCCGCGCGGCCCCAGCTCACCTGCCCTCGCCTGCCCCCAGCCCGTTCTTGACCTGGAGGGACATGCAGCACCTGGTGGTCCGGGCGTCCAGGCCAGCACAGCTCCAGGCCGAGGACTGGAGAACCAACGGCGTGGGGCGCCAAGGTGAGGCAGGGCCGGCTGGGGGGAGGGGCGCCACGCCCGTGGGGCGAGTGACAGCCACCCCTCCGCGCAGTGAGCCACCACTACGGCTATGGGCTGCTGGACGCCAGGCTGCTGGTGGACATGGCTCGGACGTGGCTGCCCACGCGGCCCCAGCAGAAATGCGCTGTCCGGATCGTGCACACCCCCGCGTGAGCGCCCTCCTCGGCCGCCCCCGCCCCCCTCGCCCCCCTCCCCCGTGCTCGCCCCTCACCTCCCCGCACCTGTCATTGCCGTGGGGGGGGCTGGTCCCGAGGCCTCCGCTTCCCCATCTATCGGAGGAGAGGGTGGGCCCCTCGAACTGAGCCCAGACCCCGCCTGCTGGCTGCCCATCCCCCCAGCAGGCCCGCAGGAGGGGCCCTCACCCCCCACGCCGCCCCTAGCCCTATCCTGCCGCTGATGCAAGTGAGGAAGAATGTGTCGGCCTGCGCGGGCCGCGCCAACTACATCCGCTCGCTGGAGCACGTGCAGGTGCAGCTGTCGCTGTCCTATAGCCGCCGGGGGGACCTGGAGATCTCGCTCACCAGCCCCATGGGCACCCGCTCCACGCTCGTGGCCATCAGGTACCGGGGCGGAGGACCTGGCCGGTGGCAAACGCACACCGTGGGGTCAGGCCGGGTCTGGGTGGGTTTGCGCCTGCCGGACACTGGGACACCGCCCCCACCCCGCCCCGGGAGCCCCCAGCCGCCCCCCACCCCGCCCCTTCTGTCCCAGACCCTTGGATGTCAGCGGCCAAGGCTACAACAACTGGATCTTCATGTCCACCCACTTCTGGGACGAGGACCCGCAGGGCCTGTGGACTCTGGGGCTGGAAAACAAGGGCTACTATTTCAACACGGGTGAGAGCTGCGCGCAGGCCGGCGCCTCGGGCTCTGTGGCCACCCAGGCGCCCCGCTGCCGAGGGGCTGCCGGCGGTCTCCCTGGGAGCCCAGGCGGGCACATCTGGTGTCCAGCGCGTGCCCGGTCCGCTGCACCCGGTCGGTGGCGCTCAGCCCGGGGCGCCATCGGGGTTGGGGGCTCCGGGTCGGGGTCGGGGAGCTGGGGAGAGGGGCCCAGAAGGGCAGGACCAGGCGGCCAACAGCCTCTCCCCCTCCTCCCCGTGCCCACCGCAACCCCTGCCCAGGGACGCTGTACCGCTACACGCTGCTGCTCTACGGGACGGCCGAGGACATGACCGCGCGGCCCTCGGGCCCCCAGGTGACCAGCAGCGCGTGTGTGCAGCGGGACACGGAGGGGCTGTGCCAGGGTGAGTGCCTGGCGGGGCCCGGCCTGCCTGCTGGGAGGCAGCAGCAGCGGGCAGTGTGCGTGTGCAGCCCGGGGCGGGACGGCAGCCGGGGCGATGGGCCTCGGCCTCACGCCCCCGCGGATGTGTCCCCCTCCCCGTGCAGAATGCCACAGCCCCGCCTACATCCTGGGCCACCTCTGCCTCGCCTACTGCCCTCCAAGGTACTTCAGCCACACCCAGCAGGCAGTGACCGCGGGTCCCGGGCGCTCGGCGACACCCGCCCTGCGCGTCTGCTCCAGCTGCCACGCCTCCTGCTACACCTGCCGCGGGGGCTCCCCGCTCAACTGCACCACCTGCCCCCCGCCGCACACGCTGGACGAGCTTCGGGGCTCCTGCTCAGGACCCGTCCCTCCCAACAGCACCCCCCAGCCCGCCGCAGTGGCCCAGCCCAGCGGCCACCGTAGCCGAGCCCAGGCCGCGGTGCTGGCCTTGCTGGCCGTGGCCTTGGGGAGCCCCTTCCTCTGCAGCATCCTGTCTGGGGGCTGCCTGCCGCCGTGTGGGGGCCCCCCCCATCACCACCCCAGGGTCGGCTGCCGGTGGGAACCTAGAGCCATCTGACGAGGGGGCAGACACGGGCCTGGGCAGGCACCGCTGTCCTGCTCCTTTGCTTCAGACTGGAACCCGGGCTGGGGACGCAAGAGCCTGACCTGAGAAGGCCCTGGCTGGTCACCGAGGCCCTCGGGCCAGGGGCGGCCTGCACGGAATCCTGGACCCAGAATGGGCAGGTCCAGGTGAAAGAGAGAGAGAGAAAAGTCTAGTTACACAGTTTGGGGTGGGGGTGGGGCGGGGTGGGGCCGAGGAGGTCGGGCTGTGACCACCCTCCCGCCCCAGCAGTGGGTGGGAGGGGCGAGGGGAACAAATGACGCCATCCGGAGTCTCAGGCACCACCTCCGACCTCAGAGTTTGCAAATAAAGGTTGAATAGGAGGTACCAAGTCTGCCATGTCCTTTTGGGCAGGGGCAGGCCCCCGTCCCCACGGCAGGGTGGGGGCTTCCTTTGTGCCCGCGTGGAAACGGTCTTCTCCCAGACGTCAGGCCCTGGAGGACCCAGCGGCCCACAGAGGAAAGGTGGTCAGCCCAGGTTGCGGGCACCCCAGTTGTGGAGAATTCCGAGGGGGGCCTGCCGTATTGCTAGCTCCTCCTAAGCTCCCCTCCATCCTGCTGGGCGACTTTCTCTTTAACGTGAGAACTCGCAGAAGCATGATTCTCAATGACCATTCGAGCCGCTCTTCCACGCCCCACAGGGAGGTCTGGGGGTTTATAGTAATTGGACTGCTTTTCCACTCCCCAAGGGTCGTAAGGAGGCTGGGGGATTTAGGGGCTGGAGGTATGTTGCTTTCGCTTACCCCAAGCTGGATTTCCCCGCTCCCCGTCCGCGGAGGAGCCTGGTCTGGGTGTGTCACCCACGTGGATTCACACCCCGTGGGGCCTCCTGTGTCTGGTTCCCTCCCTGAGCGTCGTGGGCTGGGGGTCCGTCCCCGGGGCAGCACAAGGGGTGGGGGGAGCGCCTCGCTCGTGTTCATGGCCAGGTGGACGTACCATGTTGATCCGTTCATCCATGGAGGCACGTGGGGGCCGTATTGTGACGCCCGCTGCTCTGAGTGTGTGTCCGGGAGTGCTCGGCCCCCTCCTTGGGGTTCTGGTGGCCTCGTCTGCACGACAGCGTGAAGCCTAGCACCTGCTTCACCGCCGGGAAGTTTTCCGACCCGGCGCACGGTAAGTGCCCAGAATGTGCCAGCCTGGGGCAGCCGCTCTGGGGGTGCAGCAGCACTGTAAGCCGTTACCCAGTTACCATAAGCAATTCTGCCTCCAGCCTGTGCCCCAGAGAAAACCATAGAGCCACACAAACCCGTACACGGCTGTTCTCAGCAGCAGGATTTACAACAGCCAAGAGGTGGAAAGAACCCAAACGTTCATCAGCTTGTGAGTGGCCCAAGGAACGTGGTGCGTGCCCGCGCAGAAACACTACTCAGCGGCGAGCAGAGGCAAGGCGCGGACACACTGTCCCCAGGCACGGACCCCGAACCCATGACGCTCAGGGAGGGGACCCACGGGGTGTGAGTCCACACGGGTGACACGCCCAGAGCAGGCTCCTCCGCGGCCGGGAAGGGGGGCTCGCGCGGCCGGCGGGAGGCAGGGAGTGACCGCTGACAGAGACACGGCTTCTTTTTGGGGTGTAGGAATGTTCTGGAACTAGACTATGGTGATGGTTGTACATCTCTCTCTCAAAACCACCGAACTGTGCACTTTAAACGCGTGGACTGTTTGGTATGTAGATGACGTCCAATAAAGCTGTGAAAAGGCCCAAACCCACCCTCTGGTCTGAGCCTGTCTTCCCACCCTAGCTGTCAGGGCAGGAGCCCGGGCGGGAGATTTTAGGGAGCAGAGGGGTGACCATCATGGAATCTAGCAGGCGAGGCGACGCCCACCTGCGTCCAGAGTCCCTGGCCACCTCCCCAGTGACCCGCACAGCTCGGGTTCCCACGACAGCCACGTGAGTGCTGCGCCCTGCCCACTTTCGGCAGAAAACCGGGACTCGGTGTTTTGTGACGCAGCGAGGGGAGCCGGGACAGGACCCCACGCCCACCCCATGCCCTTCCTGGAAGTCGCGTACTTGTCGGTCTGGTGGGACAGGACGAGGACCCTCGCGGGCGCCCGCCCTTTAAGAGGGGGCGTGGCCCCGCGGCCGGGGGCGGGCAGGAGCCAGATGAGGCAGGAAGTGCGCGGCGCGTGCCTGAGGGCGGGGCCGCGCTGCGGCCGGAAGCGGAAGTGGGTTTTCAGCGGCGCTGGCAGCTCCGTCCGCGCGCCTGGGTGAGGCGGTAGCGGCGCTTGAGGCTTTCACAGGGAAACTGAGGCAGCGATGGGGCCGGGAGCTGAAACCCCTGGCCCCATGTTGTGGGTCGTTAGGAGGGCCAGAGGCGAAGCGAGCCCGAAGGGGCGGGGCGGGCTTCCCCGGGAACGGGGCTCCGGCGGGTGTGTAGGAGTTCGCTGGGCGAGGAAGGGCCCAGGAAAAGTCGGAGAGGTGGACGCCCCCGTCAACGCCCTTTGCTCTCGCCTCCAGGGATGGCTTCGAAGGCCAAGAAGCGAGTGGTGCTGCCCACGCGCCCGGCGCCCCCCACGGTGGAGCAGATCCTGGAGGACGTGCGGGGTGCGCCCTCCGACGACCCTGTTTTCACCGCGCTGGCCCCGGAAGGTACGGGCAGGGGAGGGACGCCCTCGAGACCCCGGCGGCAAGGGGCAGGGGGAGCACACCCCAGCTCCAGCCCGAGCAGCAGGTCCATCCCCCCACCCGCAGCCGAATCGCGCTCCCCGCCTCTCGTGCAGCCTGGCAGCTAAGGATGCAGCTTTCGGGGCGCGCGGCCGGCTCGGGCGGCGGAGCGCGCGGCTCTGGATCCCGCGCTGGGCCTGGAGATTAAAGAAAAAAGAAGGGATTTTTCAGTTTTCACCTGCGGGGGCGAGAATGCGTGGTGACAAGGGACGTGGCAGGAAGTTGGGGTCTCAGGGCCACGAGGTCGAGTGGGCACAGAGCCAGGGCCGCCCCGGAGGCGTGTGGCGGAGGGGACATGGGCACGGCCAGCCGCGCGCAGCCCAAATATTTACGCCCGGCCTTTCGTGGGAAACCTTCGTGCAGCCCCGGTTCGGGACAGTCGTCGGGTGGATTTTGTGTCCTGCCAGATGAGCTTCGTGCGTTCATTTGTCAAACCTTCAGGGAGCCGGTGTTCTGCCGGCGAGGGCTGCTGTTGCGAGCGCGGGGGCCGACCCAACCGCCGGAAGTGCGCCCCCTCCCCTTACTCTGGCGGAGGAGACGGTCACCATTGGTCTGGGAAACCACAGATGCTAAGAAATGCTTTGGGAATTAAAAAAAAAAAACTAAGTAATAGGAAAAATTGGGTGCTTTGCTGCATGTAGTTGTATTTCACATGCTCAAGAGCCGCTCATGGCTGGTGGCTGGCTCTGTGTCGGACCATCCGGAATGTTCTGTCACACAGGGCAGCCCCAGGGGCGTGTCCACCAGCATTCCCAGGGAGGGGAGACTGAGGCCCCGGCTGTGCGAGGGCCCACGGAGGGGGAGCTTGCTTGCGACAGCGCGTGTTTGTGGCCGGAGCCCCGTCTTAGTCCCGAGGCAGGTGGTAAAGTGACTTGAAGTCACATCCCAGTGTCCGGGCCTGTTCCCAGACCGGGAGCCGAGCAGGGCAGAGAGCATCTGGACATGTCTCTGGGCGGCCCGCGACCCTTGCGGTGTCTGCACTGCCCTCCCCTGCCCTGTGCTGTTTTCGGAAGCAGGGGCACCGGGAAATGCGCCCCCTGCCTGACTGTTGGCTTTCACAAGGTCGAGTGGCCAGGGAGGAGGTTTGGGGAGCCGCGACACGGCGTCTGGCTTTGAGAGTAGGGTGGGAGCCGGCCTGCTCTGTGGTTCCTTCGTGGGCCTGCCGCCCTTAGCGGGGGTGGAGTCGATACCCAGCCACGGCCTCCGGACACCGGTGCAAGGCTTTTTCTGGGATCTGTCCCCTCCAGTGGCGTGCTTTGCCGAGCGGATGAGCTGTTTCCTCTCCCTGCCCCTACCTGACCCATGCGCGGTGTCCCCTCCCCAGATGCCCCAGGCCTCTCCGGGAGGGCAGGGGACACGGAGGCCCAGCGGGAACAGCTCTACCAGCAGAGCCGAGCCTACGTGGCCATGAATCAGCGGCTGCAGCAGGCGGGCGACGGGCTGAAGTGGAAGTGTGAGGAGCTGCGGCGAGCCGGGGAGGAGCTGGAGCGCGACGTTGGCCAGGTGAAGCAGGTGGCGCTGCCCGGAGCCACGGCCGCCTCCTTGGGCTGAGCGGTCCGGTCCACCCGCTTGCCCGAGCACCTGCACCCCGGGCGGGGCGCCCCCCGCCCCCCG